>JARQSW010000080.1:73458-114843 GCA_030142375.1 Calameuta pallipes
TAATACCATTCAAAGTAACTAGGGACTACTTTCGCATGCTGCCAATCGCCTACACTGAACTCGTGGATATACTATATGTGTGACTATGAATGAGTGAGAGCGGACACGGCATTGCGAGATCTTCTTTTATATAATAATACTAGCTTCTAAAACCATCCGGTATTTTTGAGTTCTCTAATCATTCTAGAAAACTAGTTTCTGATCATTATCAGTCTAAGCAAAATTGGGTTTTAACAATATATTCGTATCAGTTCAAGGGGAACTTCGGATCTTTTGATTTAAATAGACCATACAGCAATTCCTCATCCTAATGGCAATCTAAGGGGCTGGGCCTATATAGAACGGCAGTCAGGAACTTTTACCTTAAATAAAAATCAAAAAAACTTCCACGCATAGCGCGGGAGATTAACTTTGCTAGACGTGTAACATGCCCTGCACGTCAAACTAATATTACGAAAAATTGAGTGAAATATTTCGATATTAAATATTTTTACAATCATATAACCGTAACAAACGCTCATAATAAATCATAATGATTGATGATAGTGACTTCCATATTCGCATTTATCCGAAATTATGTAACTCTATTTTGTCAGCACACCGAATAGGTGTTCGATATAGTTAGCTGTCAATAAATATTGGTTTTATTTTAAAGAATCAAGCGGTTTGAATAGTTTTACAAGATTTTAAAAATGCACGCAATTAAAAAAATTAAGAAGAGACACGCCTTTCTAATACGTTCACAATTCTATCAATCATGCAAAACAAAGGAATATAAATTTAATAATGGGAGTCTCTTAAATCAGTTATGTAATAGGAAGGCTTATACCTAAAAGTAATCTTATCGACTTTCCACGGAAATGGAATAATTAATAATAACCTAATTCGTACTCATCGTCGTCCACTTGCTCCGATATAGTCTCCATTTGACGTTGAGTGCCTCTTATGGGACTACCTGGACCAACGCCCTGCATTCTCATATTTAATGTAGTGAGTTCCAATTTACGTACAATCACGCTTCACTCAATGTTTGTAGAACACTAACACGGTATCAAATCAATAGAAGTCTTCGGCATCAATCAATTATTGTTATTTTATTTGTCACTTTTCACTTTTGTAACGACTCACATATTCACACCCACTTTTTCCAAATAATTCTTATTATTCTCATTTCGAAAATTAATTTTAAATGTGTAATTCTTCATTATTATTATTCTTTGTTTAGCACAGAGTTTTATAAGCCTCTACAGATTTACGTATAATAGTTTCAATTGCATGTAAATTTTATTACGTTAATACGGAATTAATAAAAATAGATGATCTTTGACATGGGAGAAATGAAAACTCTTCTATAACACGAAAACTTACGATCAACACATGTAATAATATAATTATAGATCGCGATGTTTGCTGTGTAATCTGGCCAATTTACATACATGCCATCAAAACGAGTATCTATTGAGAAGTTAATTCTGTAAAAATATAGTGGAAAACTGACGAGTACACTGTGTGCCTTTCTGAGGATAATCAATAATCACTTTTAACTTACAGCTATCGTTTTATTTCTGGTCACTAATTGATGATATAATGCTTAAAAAAATAATAATTGCACGAATTTGATTAAAACGGAATATCAGCATTACATACGAAATAAATAATCGATATGATATACGTAGACTTGGAAACCAAGCATCACCCTTAATTCTAGTTCGGAAGATTAATCATTCTATGACATCTTTGCTTGAAAAATATTACATAGAAAAGATTTGAAAATTCTTTATGTTAACAATCCTATCTCTACGAAACTAGACTTCTTTTTTTTTAGCATTTTCTTTGTCATTTGATAAATAAAGAAAGGCCACCCATTAACGGAGAAATCGATAAAAGCGAAGGTAATGTAGTTTTCCTTGTCATATTTGCAACGAAATTCTAGGTCGAAATTTTGTTTAGTTCAAAGAGAGAGGAAACCCTAAAGATCCCAAGAATAATCAGCATTCTGAAACTCATAAATAAATTCCACCCGGCTTTAGTTATCTGGTAACATTTCTTTTCATGGCCATGAAACGTCGTCTCGGCATCCTGGCATTCTAGTATCGAACGAGTGACTAGTATCTACAAGAATAAATGCCTTAAGAGATTCGATGGTAAACATAGATACATTTATAGATAATAAAAGCTTGAATTTTATCTTTATCTTTCTGTTTTCGTATTTCTATATACCTAACGTGAAACCCTTCAAGAATTACGAAATCAATATAACAGGGAAGAAAAATAAATGTCGAAATTATGATAAAAAAATCAAAACGAAAAACTAATGCTACAAAAAGTTTTCCTCCTGTACTATTTGAGCAAATACGTTACCACGAGTTACGTTAATTTAAGATAATAATATTTAATAACAAGCTGCAATCAAGATACCTTTGATTTTTAGGTTGTGTTGTTTTTGTTATTCTCGCCAGTTGTGCTCTTCTCTGCTAATTCCTTCCGAAGATTCTTGCTTATTCGACATCGAAGTGTTGACTACTTTCTCTAACGATTGCCATTATGATCTCAATGGTACTGAACAAAAAATTGATTTCCATAGCACCCTAGTGCTTTCGATATGAATAAGTTTTCAAATTATATTATTTCTCCTGCAATTAGTACTTATATTACGTAATTAACATTATATGCTAAGCGGTTCGTTTTTCGATTAATCTATGTAAGTTTCATATGCAATTATACAGATAAATTCGTAGTTACGAATGCAATGGTTGTACAGATCTGCTGTTTAGTAATCATCATATGTTAAAAAAGTATTTTTTTTTTCTTAAAAAGCTTGTAAACATACAGGATCATTCACACAAAGTTTTCCGACTGAATTTCGATCTACCATAAAAATCAAACAAATCGGCTAATTTTAGGTTCCGCGTTTGACCTGCATAACCCGGGATACAAATATTTGTGTTCATAGTCTTTGTATAGCATAGATAAGTAGTTGTCGAAGTACGCAACATATTCTTTGTAATTTAAGAACTGGATTTCAATTTTTTTGTTGAAAATAGAGATCGTCTTGCAGAAAATTTTCATACTTCTCATGCAAAGTTAGGCCAATGAAAGATATTAAAATATAATTACAATTATAAATTAAGGTAAATTTGATTTCTCTTTGCATTATGTATTTAAATTGTAATTGATTCTGCACATTATGATGACAGATTTATAAAATTGTAGAACAATTATTTCGGCATCGCAGCAGCATATATTTACAATTTATTTAATTCATAATAATTTTTAAAAATTCTATCATTACGCAAATATCTCGAAATACGATGATAAATTTATTGCAAAATTAATTGAGGGTCCACATATTATTGTATTTCGAATAATTCTAATTTTATGTTATTTGATATAGATGTAGCCTGATTTTCACATTTGCACATAAACGCATAATGATATTCATTTGAAAATAGTCTATGTTCATATAGTCCGCAAATAAAACCTCGATATTTTTTCATTTTCGTTAAATGAGTGAAATAGGTCACAGAGTTATGAACAGCTAGTTTCCCCTTAACCGTGATGTCCACACTCGTCCCAATTGCTACCTCTCACTTAATTTATATTTCTGAGATATACAATTGCCCTTGTGAAATTTTTAATTATAGATTAAATCAATACACATTAACAAGATTTGGGATACTGCAGAATTTCGTTTATTTTTAACTATAAACAATTTGGAGAGTGGAAGGTTATTTTCCAAGAACCATTTATTATTTCCCTTACCACTGACTCTTCTCAATGGGCCTAAATAAACTTGAGTAACAAATATACTTAATTACCACATTTAAGAAACACGCCTGATACACATGATCACAAGCACATGTGGAACCATCTACGGCACCGAGGGAACGCGGATTGAGATCTACATGTAACGCAGTCGCATGAATGACTGAGGAATATCAGCGAAGATTCGAGCGTCATCTCCACGCATGCGCCCCGTTCCAAGAGTCTCTTTCTTATTTAGATCTTTTTTTTTACTTTCTTTATCTGTATATTATTGAATCGCATATCCATTTATCTTTTTCTATTTGCCGATTGTATTAGCACATGTAATATGAACTCAATATCATAATTGATTCACAGTATTATAAAAGTATGCAATGTTATTTATGATGTTGAATTTGCTTTGAAGTAAATAATTATTGAAGTATTCTAAACATTTTACTTGCGAAGTCATCGAGTTATCAGCATTAGAAAATATTTATGGGTATTTTCATGTCAGCATGATTAAGACAGATAACACTATTGCAAATGTTTACGATAATTTATTTCTGTTAATGAAACAATATTTTGTAATATTTGGTTCTCTTTTTCAAAGCTGTCTTTATTTAATCCTTTGAATTTGGTCTTTTTAAATTAAAAGTTTCGATATTTTATCGTTTTAAGTAATTTTATTCAAAGAAAAGGTCAATCAATATAATGTTAAAATATGAAAGTAATAAATATGTTAGTAGGCAGTTTCCAAGACTATTTTTCTTGGGTATTGGCAGTTTCCAGGACATTTGGCATTTTCCAGGGTGGTCCTGGTAAACTCCTATATGCAACGTATACTTCCAGGACCGTTTGGCGGCACTCACACCGAATTTTCCAAAAAAATTCTGATGCGTGACAGACGGAGTTGTGATGGGCTAAGAAATGGCTACGACAGGTTAGAGTATGTTAGAACTCCAACGCCACATGTCCCAAGGTTTAGTTTTTTTTTTAAAAAACATTCACTTGCCGTTGTGAGTGCCGCATGTCCTCGAAACTGCCCTTCAACATTTTTATATATAGTCTCTAAAGATTAATAATAAAGCATAAATCTAAAATTCTTAATTCAAAACAAATTTATAAAAACTTGTTAATTTATCGTTTATTTATCTCGATATGATGATAGTCGGCTCACAACATTATAGTTACATATTTTCTATGAATATGACTAGAATATTTCTTGTTTTCGACGAAATTAATGAACCGTATCTATATAATAAAATTTTTGCATTAATCTAAACAATTTCTAAACAATTTGTAGAACTGATTTCTAATATAAAATTTTTATTTCATTCCACGTTGCTTCGTATCTTATTGTTAGTACAATTAAATTAAATTTCTGCAATTAAAAATTCTTAAATATTTTAATGTTCTTAAGGACTCACATACCCCTGAAATTTAAAAAAAATCGATTTTTTACAGATTTTGATTTGTTAAAAATTGTTTAAAAACATTTTTAAGAAAATTCCACTCTGTTACAAAGTTATAGCGATAAATGTGACCGGACACCGGGTTGGGACGGCTACCGGCTAACAGCGGCGCTCCTTTCGAAAGAAGATGCTAACCTTTTGAAATACGCCAGGATACAATCGATTCAATCCACAAAAGAAGCTAGAATTGACAAAAGATTGCAGAAAACCATGAAAAACACGAAGATACAAGAGGAAGAAGGTGTAGAGTACGAAGCTGGAATGGGAGACTGCTGTAAATTCACGTTATACCTACCAGAAACTTTAAATGAATTTTTTTCGAAACTACGTTTTTAGACAGTGTCGGCACGATAACTCAGTCAATTTTCAATATTTTTAACTTTTTTCTTTTTTAATTCTTGATAATTATTTTCTTGTAGTCTGACGAGGGGTTTTTTTAAATTTGTTGGTTGAACAATTTTTTATAAATTATTAAACGTTAATTTTTTTCTTTAAATTGCATTCTAAAGTTGGAAATACTGTAATTTCATTATTTTTGAAAAAATAATTCTCTCTGTCAGACTATAACTACTAAATTATTGTACAAGATTCTTTTTTATTTTTGCAGATTGGATAATTTTTGGTAAAGTTATGATGTCGACAAGGAGGCGCCATGGTTTTAATAATAATGTTAATATTAAACAAAATTAAAAAAAAAAATTTTCTTACAGTTCAGTAGTTAATAAAAACAAATGTCAAATCAACAATTTAATTTTTTTCCCCTTTATAATAATTTTCTTTACTCTGTTTTCAGCGCTCGCAGGGATATGTGAGCCCTTATTGCGAATATTTCTATTGTTTTTTATATCGCTGAACGGTGATAATTTTACTAAATTTTACTAATTTTACTAATTAATTTAGACGCCGCCAAAATATTTTGGTTGAAAAATATATTCGTCTGTTTAAAGAGAAATAGATCATATTTTTTTTATTAAGGTCGTTAGGCTTATTTAAACCATAACGGGTATCCCTATCCCTCCGTTATATTTAATTTTTTATCCACGGGCCGCCAGGAAGCGTTGGAGGTCTAGGAATTTTTAAAAAACTAGGAGTTCTGATTAGGAATCAAACCCCAATACATTCGGACTGCAAATTCAGGGCATTACCTAATGTGCCACCGAACTCACTCTCCAACCTGATAAGTTCTATTTATTTATTTTTCAATCATTCCTAAAAGAACCTCCTCCAGCTCTATAATGCCACATTACAAAGCATACGTGAGATGTTATTCTTTTATATCTCGTTTCTTCGAAATAAATAAAAATTTTTAAGTCTGTATCTCAATTTTCGACGTCTCACTTTGTGAATCAAGAAACGCGATATCGAGGCAAGTACCTTACCGACGATAACGAGACGCGACAAGACTCTTACACCCGAAGCAACTTATATTCGGCCACTTTCAAAATACTTTTTTTTTAACATTCTTTAAGTATTTAGAAAAACAAATATGTTTCAGAGGCACATCAATTATTTTTTTTTATGGTCTGTTGATTGCGTCCAAAATCGAGTCTATAGGAAACCGCGCATAAAAATATCCTTGTTTCTTTTTTTCAATGACGCAAGAAAAGATGTGCAGTGGGTGTCGTCATTGCACACAACATGGCAGCGTCCTCCAGCGGACGTTGCTATGTTGTAAGCAGCTGTCGCTAGCAGACGCAGACATGAGAAAAAAGATTGCTGACGGGCAACTTTTGCTGGTTCGACTTTTCTTAAGTACCGCAGCGCCGCTTTAGCGGAACTGATTCCACTTTTTTAAATGCCCGAGAATATACGTACCAGAGTACTGTGACGAGATTTTTCGATCCACGGTCACAAGGCGACTCCGGCTACCGATTCAAATAACGTTCTCGCTTTCTGGCTCCCTTCGAGTCGCCACCCTGCTTAGAAGCTACGCTCTCGGGTAGAATCGTATAGTTACGCCAATGCTCTCGAAAGATTTTTTTAGGGTTTAGTTGCGGTCGAGGTGCTCGAATCTACCGTGGGGAGATAGTCTCGACGTTCCGAGTTGCCCGGCAGAGGAGAGTACCCGACGGAGACGTCTCCACGGACCGGCAGAAGCCCGGGTGAAATACCGACGGCCCGATGGAAGGAGACAAAAACCTGTAGAGCGGGCGGAGATAAGGTTTTGATATAGTTAAGGGCAGGAGAGAAACCCCCTGACCCGAGTCAAGGATATGATGTCCATCTGTCGCCCGATGCCCCGGGGAAGCGGCCGTGGAAGATCTCCAGTTGTTACGTACAGATTTGCTAAGGAATGCTCTCGATTTGGTTTAAAGGGACGACTCGAGGGAGAGAATAAAAGTTATCGGCTACAAGGATCTTGACCAATCAGAATGATTAGCTCTCGAATTTGACTATTGTCAAAGCAGTCTCTCTTGGGACACCGATCGAGGTGTCACGTGTTGGCTCGCGCACCCGTGCTCTCTGTTGATAGTTTTTCTAGCTCTGTTTCGATACGGTATAGAAGGTTCTCGCCTGTGTAGTTCTCGCGTTGCTCTCGCGATATCCAGGAAGTTCTATGGATTTTCTGTGTGTGTTCCGGATGTCTAGTGGTGTGCCCTAGTGCAGTGCCCGCCTGAGTGTCCTCTGGATACAGTTCTCGGCCTTCGAGTACGATGAGCGGGTACTCGTAATGTCGATGAATGTATCAAGCACATCAGTATATAATACAGTGTACTTTGTCACGTTTACAACATTTTACAAGTATTGATTAATGATTGAAATAAGAAACACATTTTTCAAATAACAATGAATTAACCATTTGTTAATAACTGTTCATGTATATTGAGAAGTGAAGAAGGCAAGTATCGACAATTATTAACTTCTGAAATTCTCAATTAACAATTTTAAAGTAGTGGAATCTATAAACAAAATGTACTACACATTAAACATTATACATATACATATATTTATCGCATTTTTTGAAAATTCAGCAGTTCACAGGTGGATTAAACGAAGTTTTGAGTACACTAAGTATTATAAATAAATTTTAATAATTTAGTAAACAATTAAATAATTGTTCAACAAACAAGTTATTGATTTATTAATTATAGTTAATACAGTTATTAATTTTCTCCGATTGCATATTCATAAATCATAATAAATTAACAATTGTTAATAGATTATAAGATACCAGGGCCAGCAGATGTGTACCTCCCGAAATCTATCTGTGACCTCCTCAATATAAAAGCGTTAAATTTTAATATTCTTTGTGTTTAAAGAAATGATTTTTTAATGAGACAAGTGCACATGTACCCAACCAAGACCCAATCATCTAACAAGTCCATTGAAAACTGTTTCGAAAAGCTCTGAAGGCATGTGATCCAATCCCATTAAGAATCTTTTCAATCGGATCTTTAGCAAATATCTGGAAAATTTCTAGATAGAACAAAAATTAAAAATATTTTGCTTTATTACATTTTTAATCTTTTGCAATAAAATATAAGGAAGCACACTTCTGGAACTTAACTCCCGTATTATTAGATGCGAAATTATACAGAATTCATCAACCTTAAGCAATAAGAATTGAGTGTTGATGTAAAAACAGATGTGTTGGACCGTGGCTGTGAATATATCTTGTTAAATTAGTGGTTATTCCCTGTCGACGGGGAATCATAAACTTCTAATTTCGGATTTTCATATATGATACAATATATATTTTTTATATACAATATTATATTTTGCAAAACAAATTGCAATCACAACTTTATCAAAATTCCCTGTGTTATTATATTTTTCTCAGACATTATATTTTTTTCATTTTTGGGTCGAAATAGTTGAATCTATTAATATACATTGCCACGACAGTTTTTATTAGGATGCTAGTGTAAACAATAATATTACTAATTTGACGATCAATACTTATTAACCTAAATTGACGTTGATATTAATTACTTCGAAACGCAATTACACATCTAAATATTGCAGCTATATAGTACAAGCCGTTTCGCCTATATTAGATAGGGCATCGGATATTTGAGAACGATTTAAATGAAATATATGCTCGAATGTATAGACATCTTTTGCAACGCATATTTCCCGTCCTATAAATATACAGTGAATAGCACATTACAAATAAATTATAGCAACCGAATTTCAATAAATTGAGCGAATTATAATGCTTATAATAATATTATTATTTACCTTTCTTAATCCTTTGTAATAACTATTCGTTAATCTTCGGTTAGGTATAAAGTTGCTGGTTCGGACCCCTGGGGTAGGTAGGAAAATTTATTTTAAGAGAATAATTAAGGCACTGAATGTAAAAATTCATAATAATAAATGAATTCCAGAGCAAAAAATATTTAGATTCTTTTTTCTCATTTTAAACGTACCCCAAACGCCAATCTTTTAACTGTGCAAAGCTTACTTCGCGATGATCGATCCAATTCCGAAAGCCAACATTGGCAGCAGTGGCACATAAGGTTGGACCGAACCATGGCCCGATCCTATTTCCCTATCATGAGATGTGATATTATACATCCTTAGTACTTATTAGATATTACCCAATAACATATTATGTTTAATATATAAATATTTTCATCCATACAATATGAAATGTTATTTTTATATGAAGTATAAAGTATATTACTGGTTAACACTTTTACACTAATCAGTAGAATCTATTTTTCTCTGTATAGTAACTATTCCCAATCCTTGGTATAACCTTTTCTCAACTGTTGGTATACCACGTTCATTCAGCTTATTATAATTTATATTGGGAAACTCTTACAATTAGAAAAACCCTTGAGAGTCTTATTTTGATTTGCAAGCATTTGAAAGCAAGCTTTCTAGAAGCGTTATTAACAGCTTCTTGCAAAGCAAAATTTGTTGCTTGGGTGCCATATTCTTTCTACGCTAGTCGCTCTTTACACACTTTCAAGTGTGCTGTTATTCCTACGTATTCCAACAGAAAAACAATACACTCGAAAGTATGTAAAAAGTGACTGCTAGAAAAAGGATAGGCAATGACCGATTTTGCTGTATACTTGGATTTGTATTGTCTTATAGAAGTTCCCACCCGATAATAATAAGAAAAATACTGGGCACTAAAAATATTATTTTCAGCATCGAATACATCGATCTCAATGATCTCCAAATGACATAGTAGTTTGACGCAGAAACAAATAAATAACTAAATCAACAAGTTGAATAACTTAATAAAACATAGTCGCCTTAGAATTCTAAAAATTTGTTTCTTTTTTATTACAGTTTTGAATTCTTTGACTTTTTGTGTAAAAAACCTTGGTTTTTGTGATAATACAAAATGTATAATAGTATTGAAATAAATGTAAGAAAATATAACGCGTTTATACATAATTTACATGGATACAGTATCGGTAATCAAACTTCTATAACGGCAACGTCACAAATTTGTTCAGAACACTAGATGAGGTTAAGAAATTCTCTTCAAATTTGCGATTATGGTTTTATATTTCTCAAGTGCATGCAAATAATGAAATAGGGACCAAAAATGCTTATGATAATGCTAGTGAGTCTCAACACCTAACCCTATAAGGAAGTTCTTTATAATTAATCGATCAAACGAACTTACCTGTTGTGAAGTTCGATCGTTATTATATGTAGTTTCGTTCGAGAGATACAACTATGAAGTACCGTTAGATCACACCCGATGTCGCCACGATCTTCAGCTAAAAACATGGCAACTGCCTCGCCAGCCATCAATGCTCCCCTTGTACTCCTACTCTTCGTAAAGTTTAAAGTTACCTTCCTTTCTATACCTGTTTTGGGTGGGCATAATTTAATACTGCAACACAGAGAAGGTATTTTTAAAGGAGGGAATATGATCTCTCGATCGAAACTCTACGTATAATTACGATCGAACTTCACAACAGGTAAATTCGTTTGACCGATTTATTATATTCCGAGTTTCGTTCTCAAGATATAACTATGTAGATTTTCAGAGCAACGTAAATAAATTTTTGCTATTAAATCGTATACTTCTTCGTTAATAATTACACGACATAGAACCTTACAAAATTTAATCATAACGTTATATGACTTTAACCCGATAACGGGCGCACGGGGTGTTCCTAACACCCCAGTGGCCGAAGATCGAAGCTCACAACTCAGGAGATTTCACCAACTTGTGGTTTCGTATATCTTTGAACGCTTTGAACTAAACGCTCTACAACATAACCTACGTACTACATAATATCTAGGACGGACTCAGAGGGCGCACGAGCATGACAAAAATGATTATTTACTTTGTAATCCCGCACACGCCTGTATACTTTTACAATCCCGCCAAAGGTTATGTCGGCAATGGTAAGTATTTCATTATCGTAACCAAAAACATGAACTAAGTTAGAATATAACTATTATTATAATAATGACATTATGTTATACAACTAAATATTTTGTTTTTTATAGAATAAACTACAATTGACTTTTACACAAGTGTTAATGGATTTAGGCTTAAAAAAATATCGAAATAATTAACAAAAAAGCAATAAATATTCTCTATAAATCGTTTCAGTATCCATTTTTATGGAAGAGAATGCGCCATTCTTATAGTCGATGAATAGAACCGCTTATATATGATTTCCAATCATATAATTTAATCTGATTTCAGATTTCTGTAAAATGCACAATAATCAACAGTTTCAAATTTGTTGATCAAAATGCTTTAGGAAGCATCAACTATCATATAAAAACGAAAAAACATGATGAATATGCAGTTGGTTTATTGGTATGAATAATTATCTGAAACATTGTAGTCATAAACTGATTCACAACGTTTATTTGAAATTTTCAATATATTAACGATACATACATTTTTTTTTCAACAAAACTATCTGCGCTCTATTTTTCACACGTCACACGATACTGACGAGCAATAATGAACCAGATATTTGCTAAGCCTTATTAAGGATAACAATTTTTAAATTGGGTGTCACAGACACCCCACGCGCCCGGTTGAGTAAAAAAACGCGCGCCTGTTCTCGGGTTAAGGATAACAAAAACACTTGAATTATAAAATTATAAGAGAAACAATATTAGCACTCACTGGGGCATTATTACAGCCTCTGGAAACTTATCTTTACCTTCTATAATAGGTCTGTTGTAAGCCCTTGGGAAAAGTAAGGGCTCCTTAGACGATCCGGCTTTACTTTCGATTAGATTAATATCGTCGCCTTTTTTTTGATGCCGTTGAAGTCACTACATATTTTGTACTGTTTGCATTTTATGTATTGTTAATACCACTCTGAATCATAAATACATTTATCCACCTTACGATTGCTTACGCCGCAGTGGCTTTATAAGGTTATTTAAATCGGTAAAATTATATTTTCCAAACTTCCTTTTACTGTTTTGGTCTTATCCGGATAGATTTCGAATTTGCTTACCAGGGACACTTTTGATTTATATGTGATTTTTGGAATCAATAATAGCGGTTAATATGCTCCTTGTGAACATTTGATCAGACTATCAATTCAAATTTCACATCCACTTTTCATTATCTCTTATTTGAATTAATTTGATAGCTGATAATGCTTGCATTATGTGTGCTGTAGCCAAAGCCAAAAGCACAGTTAAACGAACGGTTAGTTGAATGGAAGTTAAGAGAGATTTTTATCAAGAGATTTCAAAGTAACAAAATTCAAACGCGAGAAAAATTAGCGAGTCACGCAAAATTGCCAAATCAGCTGGCATTCACGAGGCTTTATAACAACACCATATGAAGCATATTACATAATATCAGTCGGATTGAAATGACCGATCAAAATATGTCGCTGGCTCCCGGACTATAAATATCTATTCTTGTTGCTGAACAGAACGAAACCGACTTTTTAACGGCACTGTTGTATTGTTTGATGTGAGAATTAATTAATAATGCGACTGTTATGTCTACAATTTCCTTTGTCGTATTTGTTCTTCGGAAAGCCTTTCTGATGCTCTCTCTACCATTAAAGTAAACGACTCGGTTAACGGATGACGACCAATCCTGCAGGGGGAAGAAAACAAATCAATTGATAACTTGAGCAATATAGGACGCCCGCTAAACAACGATATCCATAATGGAAAACATGGATGAGTAAACCATTTGGAGACTACGACGTTTTCTTTTGCTTAATCTGATACACTCTCAAGACCATTCAAAAAGACAGGAAGACATAAAAATAATATTTACGCACCTCAAGGACGTTATTTTTGTCATTGCGGGAGGGGCGTGTCTGCATGGTCGAATAGGGAAGATTTGGAGTAGGGATTCATTACTGTCTAGTAGATAATAATAGCGATCATTATGTTCGTCCGCGCTTGCACAGAGGCACGTAATAATGTTGTTCCCGAAAACGCGCATACGCAGTTCGGCTAACCGATGTTTTTAACGAGGTTAGTAGCATTGGCAACAATGTACCGAGCGCACATGGCAACAATGTACTTCGCCAACTTGTTTCGAGTTGTTTCGTTTTGTGATCTCTCCCTTATTGTTTTGATTAAAAAAAGACTATCTGTGCCCAACGATGGATTCAGAAGAAGGAATCATTTAGGAGGCTATGCAATGAAAGCTCTTCTGAAAGAAATAGCAGATTCTGCTCAAGTCGACTTGTTGCTAAAGAAAGTCGCGTACCAAGTACGAAACTACATACATTGAATTTGTGCAATTTAAAAAGACGCATAAAACAACTGTGACAACAGAAACTGTGTTGCTTGCTTACTTCTAAGAAATGAGCCGTACACAAGCGTCCAGTTCGCTTTGGAATTGTTACTCCATGCTAAAATCAGTGATCAAAATCAAAGAAAAAATTGATATTGGCACATTTGAAATGCTCGCTGGATTTTTGAAACAAAAGTCCGTGGGATATGTACCCAAACAATCTGACGTTTTCACAAAGGATCAGATTCGAAAATTCATTGAAGAAGCACCAGATTCACAGTTTCTTGTCACAAAGGTAAGGAAATCTGACAAGTACAATTTATCAAATTGTAACAATTACAATTATCTTAGTTACACAACTGCAAATTAAAAAATAAATAATATATGTCAGCGGATTGGGTTGGCAACGTTGGGACCGTATTATGACGTATCATTACTTATTGTATTTTCTCTTGTTTTGTAAATAAAGTGATAAGCAAAGCAGGGAGCGGCCAAGGTGTCCGCTCCACTCCCGCCGGGGAGGGAGCCTTAGCGAGGCCAAGGGTTTCTGGGGTCAGTGAAAATTGGGACGGCAATCTGGGCAAACCCGCTGCGGCCGTTCCCTGCTACGCGTTACAAAAGTTATCGTGCGTTTTACTCCTTCGACATTTGCAAATCGCCCTACCACCGAAGCGCTCGGACCTCACCCGAGTCAGGATGGATGAACCTATGGATCTACATACTCTTCGTCATTCTCCGACATATACAAATGCAATCCCTCATGAATGTGTCCCAAAAATACAAAACTATTGACTTTTCTGCAGGTTGCATTGATATTCGGCCTCATGGGTACTTGTCGTGGCCAAGAACTTAAGGACATGAAAATACCCGATTTAGAGGAAAGAGACTCTCTGCTGATCGTCACTCCTCCAAAAACGAAGAACAATGAAGTACGAGAATTCGTCCTCAATGGCAAAATTCTAGAGCTGGTACAGAAATATCGATCGTTACGCCCTCAAAAAATCGAAAGAACTGATTTTTTTCTTCAATATCGCAACGGCAAATGCCTAAATCAGGTGAGGTTCAATAATTTTATTTCTATTCACTTTTGATAAAACGAAGTTTTTAAAATCGCCTCAACTTTATTTTGATTGAGGTTATCGAAAAGCACAACATTGGATCGATGCCGAAAGCAATTGTCACTTTTTAGAAATTGTCAAACCCTAATTCATATACAGGCCATTGTTTCCGCCGTACTGCTGCGACAATTTTCGCAAATGAGGAAGGAGATCTTATTGATCTGAAAGATTTGAATGGATGGAAATCGAATGCTGTTGCACAACGTTATATCAAGAAATCTATGAAACACAAAGAAGAAATTTGTAACGTGCTTGGGAACGCGATCAATTTGCAAAGAAACGTGAACCAAAACATTTCTTCTGTGATGAATCACGAAATCGAAATTGACGCCTCAAAAGGAAATACTGTTTTTTATTCTAACATCGTTCATGTGCATCATTATGCAAAATGAAAAATGAAATACTTTTAAAAGCTTTCGCCTTTTCCTTACAATAACTCATTAATACCTACATTTTTAGTAAAATATAACTAGATTAATGTAATTTATAAGTAAAAAAAATATAAATTCACATAACGTGTAAGGAAAATAAATGTTAATTCACGTAGTGTATAAGTGAAATAAACACTTTTAACGTGTCTTTCTCACCGTAGGTGCACAAAAACCGCAACAATTGCACATTCGCGACATTAGAACAATACTTATTGAACATTGCAACAGCGTGTGTCACTGTCATTACGTTAGTACACGATACAAGATCCCCCCCCCCCCTTCATTAAACATGGCACGTTTTGTAATTGCTGGCGAATGACAAAAACAATGTCCTTTCGATGCGTAAAGTATCGTACGTACATACCTCAGGCCCAACCTTGTTCTCGGACAAGAACGACGTTTTCAGCACGAGTCGTAGCCGATTGCGCGCCAACGGCGCGCGAAGGCGAAGACGAATGCTGAAAACTCGTCCGGTCCGAGAACGGTAATAGTTGGGCTGGAGGTATGTACGTAAAGTACTATTATTACATTCCAATGAAAATCAATAATAAATGCCTATGGATCACGGTAGTAAGAGCAATAATTCATATATTTCGCCTTACATCTAGACGAAACAAAATCAATGATAGAGACTTGTCTCGTCTGTAACCGTCTTCTTCATAATTTTCGCTCCTCTAATTGTCGCTTCTCTAGATTAGATTCCGAAAGCTATGACGAAGCCCGCCTGGATTCTGAAAACTGCAAGAAGAACTCGTGGACTTTCTATGTTAAATGCTATACTTTTGCTGTACTATTCTCGATAAGTATGCCGGTAGTATGTGAGAGTACCATTGTCTATATTTCTAGGTATACCTTTGAGTGATGAATCGCAAATTTACCGCACACTTAATCTTTTTTTACTCGAAATGGCATCTATGTATAATGCATCTCTTTTGAGTCGTTTTAATTCACGATACAAATTATCGTAATCCTTTGCACATCTTCAGATCTTTGGGTTCTGAAAGCAAGGAGGCACAGTAATTCAACTTAGAAGAATCCAAATCTTCAATCGTTCGCTGTAATGTATTACGACAATATTACATCAATTCAAATACAATCCTGAGATTTTTAAATGCATCTTTCAATTTTAAACTCCTACAGAACAAACTTTCTCAAAGTTTGACGCATTCATTGCAATTGGAAACATTATATTTGGTCTAACTGAATCACTATTAACAAACAAAAATTCTTACCTCAGTATTCGTATAACTACATTTTATTTTCGCATAACAAAACTAAAAAATCGTACGTCAACCCGGGAAAATCCCCAGAAGCCGCGAACCGAGAACATAGAAATAAAAAAATAGGTAAATGTCACTTGCAGACATGCAATGCAACTGCCAAGTTGTCTAAATACTAGACGGATCTACTTTCGGATGTGCTTTCCACTGCTGCACCCCGACCTTGTTCGGCCTCCTTATAGTCTATTCTTCATGGTATGTCCCATTGAAAATAGGACACCTGAAGTTGTCACGGTCGAGAACAAGTTTCCTCCTCGTTTTTGCGCCAAAATTTAGTGATATCAGTCGGTGGTCAAATATTTTGATAGATTAGACTTGTGTCATAAAAATAAAAAATAAAAAAAATCGAGGGCTAGATTATTCAAAATAATCCATCTTTCAAACGACTTATACTTCTGTATGTTAAATAGTAAGATTACCAATAAGTTTCATTTAAGAAATCAATGCATTATTTGTATTCAAAAGATTTTTGGCGCGAAAACGACAGGGGGGGGGGGGCTCATTCATGATCTCGGCAATTTCAAGTATCCTACTTGGGATGCTACATACGTTATACAGGATGTCCTAAAATTACTAAAATGTCCTAATCTACTGGATATGGTGATATTTACGAGACACGGCGGATGACGAATATAACCCTAATTTTGCCCAAAAGTGCTTAATCTTTAAATAGGAATACCTCAAAGTTGACCAATTAGAGTTAGGCACGAAGAGAAATGATAGGCACGATGTATTTGTCGACCTAATGGAAATACATTATAGTTGATTAGGCAATTATATTATTACTCGCCTCGGGCACCAATTATTCCGAATTAATATATTTACTGTGTATTTTATTGTTTAAGGATGATTGTCACTAGTGTACGACCCCTACTCTCCACCATTCAATGCCCTCTCTCCAAACCCTAGGGCATTGATTTGCATAACATCGAGGACCATCCACGAAGACCAACCAACGGAGGAAAGAAATCGAGAAAGAGTGGCTACGTTGCCTAGGCAGCGAAATGCGGGGAAGGCATGGATAGAACCAACAGATCGAGACACTACGTAGAGATTGAGACCCGCCAGCCACTCCGACCACGTGTGGATGCAGCTTCCGGTGCAGTCTCGTCACGCGGATACTCACGAGGCCCATGTGACAGCGGTGGAGCCCCCTCCCTCCAAATCCACGGATGCACCTGGGTGGAGAAATTGACAGGCTATGCCCGAGTCCAAATTTTTGACCAGCCTTTCAGTGCATAAACACTCATACAACAGCGTTAAACCATCTACATGTTTAATCGAGAGGTTATTCATTTCCCATTTAGGCGCACATAAGATTTCAATGAGTGTCTGATTTCATACGATTTCTTGTATGATTTCAGTGATTTCAAACACGTTATTGTTTCACAGAATTCATACATTTTCGGGTGATTTCACAAGATTTCAAAGGTTTCGAATCATGATTTCAAACCAGTGGAAATCAGTCTAATAAATCGATTCCTAGTTTGGAAAACTTAAAAGAAAATTAATTTTGGAGCAGGTACTCAATATGGCATCTTAAAAAAAAACCTGAAGTTTATGAGTTTTTTTATTTTCATAAAGACAACATCATTTATAATTAAACCTTTTTTCGTTATGTCCGGCGGAGAAATAGTGACATGGTATTTATTAATACTATAATATTCGTGCCTGTCCATTGGCACGGGTACTAATTAAACAGCTCGTCTTTTGTACCAATTCATACCAATGACATATTACACCGATCTCTTTATTGTTTCCTTTTACACCGCATACTCGCTAGAATATTCTGGGTTCTAACAGTACTCCCTCGTACATACGCAAAACTTAAAATTAAGCCGACAAAACACTTAGAGCTATCGTTCTTTTTAAAGAGGCATCAATCGCCGATATGTATTTCTTCATACTTTTTCATAAAGGATTTATTTTCTCTGATTTCAGATTTAGATTGGCTGGCATTTGCAAGTTTTGTTATTTCTGATTCTCTCACTTTGTAACCTATTGCTACTTAATTGCCACGAGTCCGGATTTAACAGCCAACAAATCGACGACTTTCTCACGATGAACTCATTATTGAGCCGATCTTTTACCACGACAAAAGGACTGTGCAACTGTACTTTACATTTGTCATAACTTCTCAGTTCAAGAGCTCCTTGAACAGAAGACAAAATTGATAAATCCTGCAATAAATCGCCCTGACTATCTGTATTGCAATCATCAACTGACGAGTTTGAATCTCCGTTTGAATCTTTGGCGATATTTTCGACGTCGTATTCTGCATCACTCGGATGATCAATTATTTCATCTATTGTTCGGCTTATTGTACTCAAGGAAGGAAACGGCAAGTTAGCATACAAGGTTTCATAAAGCATTTTACCGCCTATAGTAATTAAATATGTACCGAAAAGCTTGAAGGTCTCATCGTACCTATTACCGCTTTTCTTCGTATCATAGTTTTTGTACGAGATCTCGAGGAGTTTAGTCAGAAAATTCATTTCGGATGCTTCTGTATGTACCGTAGAGCTTGCAGCTTGAACCCTTCCTTCAGTAACATATGATCTTTCCATGAAATATTTTACAGCATTTCTCAAGCTTTCATTTTGTTTTACAAGTATTTTCAATTTATTCATTATCGGGAAAAATGTAGTAATATGCTGTTGATTTAAACCAATCGATAAATGCATTTTTCTCATTCGTTTTGAGGCTCTTGTACTCGAAAGAAATATTTGTCGCTCCCGAACATTTTTTGACGGTGCAAACTCTGCGTCGAGATCACCTGTTGGGTGGCGATCCCGATTTACTATTCCCCCAAATTATCATCAAGCAAGAGATTGAGCGATTCGTTGATAGCGGATCTTGGACCCTCGGATGTGTCTCGTGTGGTTGCATTAAGGCTCCCATACGCCGGAACCGAGAACGAGCCAACGGTGATGGCTCTGGAATCATCAGACCTTCGATTGCAGTCGCGATATTCAGACTCGAAAGCTCCGGAGTCTGTGCATCTAAAATAAAAATAATAGGAAATATCATAATAATTTTACGAATTAGAACGAACTTTAAATTGACAGGAGATAAATAATGAATGTATCTGACATACAAAAAAAATATTGCAACGTGAATTTTGAGGTTGATTCTTCGTTGCTTGCCGAGTTGAGCGCTGCTCCGAAAGAAGCGCACGAGGGAGAGTAGCTCGGAGACAGTCGTTCAGAAGTCATCGTCGTAATGATCCTGGTGTCTTGCGACTATTCTGATATATAAAGAACTCTCGTTGCAGACGTCTGAAAAATCGATCTTCTTTGCTTTCACTGAAGTCTGCATTGCTTGCAGGATTGTAGTTTCCTTTTGATTGAGGCCTTTTGTTTTTGCCCTGGTCCCGGCCTTCCTATAAATCGAATGAGTGTGCAGATGCCTCCTATAGTTTGATAGCACCCATCTTGCAGAGCGATCTCCTATTCGGCCACACTTTGTGATTATGATGTAGTTTGGACAAATCACACATTTGATTTTCACGCTATAGGTGCGCGCTTGAGGCAAATTGTCGTCCTGGTAAATCTCGACAATTGATACCTGAATATCGAGATTTTGCGCATTATTCCCCGTGTTAACAATTTTCTATGGATCGGATGGATCGGAAGAGTTTGCATTAAGAGCCGAGAATGTGTGACTTTTCTTTTTCGTTGCACCCCAAAATTCTTGTGAGGACGATGGTGGCTTCCAAAAGTCATGAGATTTTTCGTGTACCAAATTCGCGAGCTCTACGATCAAGTGCTTATCGCCGATCATCCATCTAAGTTTTGCAGGTCATCTGTAGAACTGACCGTAGAACGATTGAAGGTCAGCTTGAGGCTCTGAAAGAAATCTCATATTTTCTCGCGAAAAAACTTCCAGTTCATCTATCGTTTATGTCGTTATGCGTCGAAATGTCAACGGACTGTCGTAGTTGTTAAAACGCAAAATGTTTTTTACGTAGACCGGAATTTTATTAGGCTGTCTTTGTTTCAAGCAGATTCCAAAAGTATATTGCCGATTAATCATTTTGAGAAGAATTCGTTTTTTTATTTTTGTCATCCTCCTCCATTATTGCTTCCTGAAGCGGATATAAAAATCCTTCAGAAAATACCTAAATCCGAAAATATTGTACAAGATAAGAGGCATTTACATATTACTAAAGAGATCACCTATATTTCATATTTTTCATCTTTATAATTCGTACTTTATATAACCGATAAATTATGAACAATTTAGACAAATTTGAATCACATGTAGGTAAAAATTGAAGGGGCGAAACTCTCAATTTGCAGATTTAATATTTAACTGCTAGGTTAACGGTCAAAACATGGACAATACATCGCACCATACATTGAATCCACGTCGCATTTCAATTCACATGGCATATACAATCGAAATCTGCAAATGATTCATAATACTTACTAATAGAAATCGAAAAACGGTGAGCGATGAATACTGCTCTCTGCGTGCTTCGTCGTTCAATTAAATTATCACCAACCACCACTTTATGCTTGACGCACCTCGCGACGCGCTGCCTGTTGAGATGCACGTAGAACGCCGAGACAAAGAGTCGGGCAAAAAGCCAGTACGCAAGGATATAGATTCAAAAATGGAACTGATTTGATTTCGATTTCATGAATTCATGTTATTTCAATTTCGTGAATTCATATGACTTCAATGTGATTTCAAGGAAAACCTAAGTCAACGATTTCGAGCGGTTTCTTATGATTTCGTTTTTGATTTCACATGAGGTGCTTCAATGATTTCGCTAGCGAATGGCCCCTCGCGTTCAATGCTATTCCATTCAACGTTGAAACCTTCCTCCCTTATACTGTTGAAACCCTTCACAATGACAATGCAACGGCGCTCAAAGTAGGATGAGAGAGAAGCATTGCAAATATATTTCACATCCTCCCATAATCTTATGATTCGTAATTTTAATATAAATTATATTTTCAGACTCCGGATCAGTGCAAAAAACATGAGGAAAATAACGTAAGATAGGATATACTGAAAGTTCA
This sequence comes from Calameuta pallipes, assembly GCA_030142375.1. Taxonomy (NCBI): domain Eukaryota; kingdom Metazoa; phylum Arthropoda; class Insecta; order Hymenoptera; family Cephidae; genus Calameuta; species Calameuta pallipes. The sequence goes on from JARQSW010000080.1 coordinate 95,199, forward strand.
ATTTGATTTTTGGAATAATATTTAGTGAGATTACACTAACATTGTTCCTAGGTTTAAATATTCCCCGGTTCCGGAATTTATTTCCCTCCTCACGTCAAGATCTATATCAAAAGAAAAACTGAAATACAGCCTGGGCAGTCTTAACTGGAATAGTTTGATCTGAGAAGCATTGAATGAAATTTATGAACAAAGGATAATGAAGTTTAATACGAAAGGAACGAGAGGAAAGCACCCGAAAATTAATCGTCAAGTCTTGGACGCCATTTACGGTGAGTATCTACTCATATGTATTTTCTTTAAGCCTTTGGATTAATACGCAATATTGATTGTATGCTAATTATATTCTATCCAAGACATTACTGACATGATTTTTTTGTAGATTGGGCGTCTACTCGTTCCGTTGACATGATTGATAGGAAAGAGTACGTGGACTTCATCGATAGATCCACTTTCAATAAAAGAAAAAATTTTAAGCGAAAGTCTGAAAGCTTGACCCCGACGTCCAGTCACAAATCCACCAAGAAACCGCATCGCCGAATATTAAATCTTCTCAATACTCGACGCACCGAAACTTCGACTTCACTTACATCTGAAGAAAATACTTCATGCCATCGGAATCATCTGATAATGGCTGATGAAAATTTTACTTCACCTGTAACTGATCTGTCGCCTAGACTTCAATATCATCAGCTCAACACCATGTCGGTATCAGAAAGATTGCAACACTATGGCTGGTCGGGCATAACCGCGACTGCGGCAAGTTTAGTTCCAGCGGTACGAAAACCACATAAGCGTAAATTCTAAAACTTTTGACATTTTTATCGTGTCTACATATTGCTTATCAGGCAGTGTTTATTTCTTTCCGATCATCAACCACAAAATATTTCTTAAATAAAAAAATTCTTTGATAAAAACGCTGTTTAAAATATTTTACTGATTATTACAATATTTATTACAAGACTTACTATATAAATGTGATGCCAAATTAAAGTACTTTAACATTAAACACGAACTTTTTAACGCGTTTAGTATAATGCACATTAATTTTATATCACATTTGTATATCAAGTTTAATATATCAGTTTATTCAAGATTTTTGTATAATGCGCGATTTAACCGTCGTTTAGTCGTCGAAATGTTCATGCGAAGATTTTGAAGGTGAAACGCGGGTCGACAATATTCGATTCGTTATATGGTGAGGAAGGTCTGTGGCGGTTTTCACTCTCCCGTATTTGACGATAAACTGTGACTCAAATGGACACACGTGCCTATTTGAAGTTCAAAAGCGTGTCTAATATGTACTGACAAGAGAACTTCCTTTCAACCGTCTCACCTTCATCCAAAAGTTGAGTTTCATAAGGAGCCCACCATGAGCGTGGCCTGTGCCAGGACCATGCCCAGCAAAGGCACCAGAGCGCGACCATGCTCGAACTGCGGACCAAAGCCGAAGTACGTAGCCCTCTCAATCCAACGATCCAGCCAATCCTCGAGGCCCTAAAGACCCGCCAAAGGAAACAGCGAGGACTGGAAACCTGAAGACACCAGTTCAAGCCAGGGTGCTATGCAGATAGATATTGTGAGTTGCGAATCCGTTTGAGTGAGTAACTTTATAAATTGCTTGAGATCCTTTTGCCCTTTTTCCATGCCCCCTTTCTCTTGCGCCCTTCATATTTTTGTACATCCGTTCTGGATATTAGCGTTAATATCCATCTAACACGGAGCAACATTTTCAGTTTAGTACCTTTTGAATTTCAGACCGGCCTTCTGCCAATAACGCGAGTCCAAGTAGTGTGTTGCATGCGTGTTACTATTAGTATTTTGCGCTGTTTCTCAGCTAACCTCCTGTATCCTTTTCTCTCACCTCGTTCGCTTTCATTAATATTTAAATTCGAGGTAGTAATTAAGAAGTCGTTGCGTTCGGGAACCTCCTACCCTGAGATACCCTCCTCCTTCCCGCAGCTAATCGCGCCATCGAGTTTAGTAGAGTAAACATTTGAGGACCTCCTGAGGTCACTCGACGGTGCTACACCGTAACGGTAGCTGGCACCCAATTGCTGTTTTCGAGAAATTATCTAGTGCCGGTAAAGCCTTCTTTTCTCTCCCTTGTCCACCAGACCGTCTCTCCTTCCCTGACACCATCCTTCCCATCGACCCGTTTAAAATCCCGTTGCGATACTACGTGTTCCTCCGTGAGCCCCGGTATTGTTATTGTTCTGATTTTGTCTAATTGCCCATTGCGTATTTTTAATGTATTGTATTTTGGGTTATGATCTATTGAGTTTTATTATCTTATGGTTTCTTTTCGTGCCTTGTATTCTTTTCTGTCACTTAATTATATCATATTCTTTTGCGTTATACCACATGTTCCCTTTTCTTCACCTATCCTCCCCGTTGCGATAGATGTTGCATTTAATACTTACCCTGGATTGACACCAACCCAGAAGTAGGTCACAAAAAATATATTTTGGACTTTATTTATTTTTAAACATTTTATCAGTTTGTAGAGGTAAATATGTAAATCTATCATATTTTCTTATTCAACTGACAGAAAACAAAGACGAATAAATGTAGCGACAGCTACAATTAAATATATACTGTGACGTATTTTATCGCGATCTAGCCTCACCGAGAATTCGCTTTCTAGGCAACCCAGAAGCTAACAAATTCTAAACTTGAAAGATCTACGATGCTGTTGGGCGCCGGGTTCCAAATAGGAACCACGTATCAATTCTGAACAATTCTTTCTGTCGTGCCTCCCTTGGCTAACTCAGCTATGCGGAGACGGCAGGATCCGGAATAATAGGTCGGATAGGTAAAGACGATCACGCGATACACAAAATAATTTTTGTTGCTTCGCCGTCAAATCAAAAGGTCGGTTTATTAAACAGACCAGCGGCGCGAAGCACAACGATCTCTTACAATATCGAATTGAGATAATTACAAAAAAGAAAAGTAATTTAAATGAACATCAAAAGAGACAACAACAGAGATACAATTCAAAGAATAATATCAAATGATACATCGTGTGCCTTGCTAATTCAACGTTGTGACGCGGCTAATCCGCGCTCAAATCAACACGATAATCGACCGTCAAGGACTTGTACGCATTCTACGCGCCGCAAAATTAAGCTAAAAAAGTTCCTTAGAGACGGAAAGACACGGATCAATTTGAAAACATGCTACACAATTTCTAATCCAAAAATCGATCCAAAACGAATCAGTGAACCCTGCCATTCGACGGACCGTCGTGCCTTGATCAAAATCGAATCGAAGGGGTCACCCCTCAGCGCGAAAATAAGCGCTCAGCATCCCACCATGCTTATGAGGATTAATGCTTTCATTAATAATATGTAAGATTTGGGCATTGAAGCTTTTTAATTCTATTCTAAAGCCTGGGCAGTAGCCTAAAAAATTCGTGTGGTACATTATTTTCGTCTCTCTGATAAGTTGATAGCCTTCTAAATAGATCATTAAGTACATACAAGAGTACAATTGAGATTGGTATAAGAAATGTGAAAATTTTGCATTTTTTTGGAGGTTTTGAGTGATTATACAACGAAGAAAGAATTTATATTTTTACTATCAACAACACTTTAACAATTTGGCAATACAGTATACATGTCAGTAAAATAATACATGCCCTCTAACATCGACGTAACAGTCTACTACTAAATGATTATCCTATCGTGTCGTAATTTATATCAATTGACACATTTCAAGTAACTGATACACAAACTTCTATTCTGCTTCAGTGTTTTGGACAACTGCACGAAAAACATAGAGCGCCTTATGCATCATGATTAAAATCAAAGTTTCCCCCAAACGTGTATCAGTGCGAATCTGTTGTTAACCCAATTGAAGTTTATAAGAAAAATAAAGTTAGAAGTTTAAATATCATGTGCGATACAATGTTAAGCGCCATTTTAATTGTATGCTGTATTTATATTTATACTTTCTGTTTCCCGCAGTCCTGTGGATTACGAAAATTGGCGTCGCGTTGAAAAAGTAAGTTTTATAAAATAAGATCAGAACAGATTGAGTACATCAAGATTAAAAATACCGCATAATCAAATTTCTGAATATTGTACTTTGAAGTGAAACTTTTTATCTCTGAATGCTTTTATTGCAATACCAAAATCCCACGATTTTGTTATGGAAGTTACATATATAAAATAGCTTCTTTTTTTCAGTTTCCTTGAAACATCATATACAATTGTAAATTTAATAATACTACGCTTATTACACACACGTTCCTTTAAAATATAATAAATAATATTTTTAAACATATCTACGAATTGAAACGTCAAGATATACATTTTATTGATGATAGCGTTTTAATATTGTTTTCCAAAAACGAATTTACAAAATGCCATCTCGTAATGACACATGGCCTCGTGTCTCACAATATATACGCTTATTCCTATATTTATTCGTTTGACACATGCTAAGATTTAAATAATTCAGTCCCATATTAAATATGAAATATTGTACAAAGAAATCCTCATTTCCATATGAGATATTTCATAGTTTCCATTAGTTAAACTCAGACTATTTTATTTGCGTATCAACTGTATAAAGCAATCGCCGTATGATGGGATAGCACAAATCGTGTGTATATACATACAGTAATGCGCAATTGAAGTGGAACACTTGAATTTTTGTGTATATCTGCGAAACTGTGACCGATTTCAAAAAACCAAAAACATATTTTTATGAAATTTCCTTCCCGTTCGAATGGTAAAGGTTTTATCCCGATCGGATACAAAATGGCTGAACGGCAGGGGTTGGAGTGAAATAGTGCATTTTGTGACTATTTGAAAAGTGCGAGAACTGGTAGTTTCGATAGGATATTCATATTTTTAATTATGGCACGAAAGAGAGCATCCTTCGGCATTAAAAAAACACCCCCATTGAACCCCTGTAGCATCACTCTGGGGGGAGCTGCACCCCCTTGAAGTGAAAACATTTAAGGGACAACACCACTGTGAAAAAAAAAATCGATTTTTGGAAAATCATTTTAAAAAATCTTAAATATATTTAGAATTAATAATTCGTTGGGCCCAAAGCTCTAACTTTTTTTTTTCTCGAGATATAGTGAATTTTCTAGAGCAATGCGGAGCGCGCTCCGCGCATCTTGGTATCCCGCGCGGTAGGTGATTGACCCTCGATGTTCAAGTAAGAGACTATTGTATCGCCGTTGTGAAGGTCTTCTATTCAAATATTTATATTCGGATCGGATAGCATGCTGGAAGGACAACTTTATGGTGCCGGAATCGCCGATTGAAGGCAAATTATTTTTTTGTTCGACTATTCATAAATTATTCGGGACCAAAACTTCAAACGCGTTTTTCTCGAAACTACTTTTTTGACAACGGGCAGCAGCATAATTCGAGTAATTTTCATTCGATTCACTTCAAATTTGTACAGAATCAATAAAACCACATTATCTAGAGAAGTACATAGGATCTTTTTGATATCATAATAATTTTTAAAGTTACATCGAATTTTAAATGCGATTTTTCAGCAAAAAATCGAATGTCATTTTCAAAAGCGTCCCAATTTTTTTTAAATTAATATTTTTCAATTATCCTATGTACTTCCCTCCAAAATCTAATATAATTAACGGAAAATTTTTTACTTTTGCTCCAGAATCAAATCTATTGCAGTTGTGGGACTACTACCCTCCCACGCGCGCCAAGCGATTGTCACCCGAGTACCCCGAGCAACACTCGCAAAATTTAGGCGTTTCTTCAAATGAAAAATGTAACCCCTTGACATACTCATTTTTGGATGTTTAAAAGCGTGTTTTAATCGCTGAAATCTCAGCTACACCATGGGATAAATATAAAACTTTTATTTCATCGCATTCCTAATGAAAAATGGCGGGGAAGCTTCGGGTGCGCTTGCGATATCTCGAGATCTCCATCATGGGATCGCCTCCCAAAATAATAATTTCGTGAGAATCTGTAAAATCGTTAAAGATGATATCATGCAAAAACTGGACCAGATTGGCCGGCGCGTTCGGAAGTTATGGCCAATTAAGTGTTTTCACTTCAAGGGGGTGCAGCTCCCCCCAGAGTGATGCTACAGGGGTTCAATGGGGGTGTTTTTTTAATGCCGAAGGATGCTCTCTTTCGTGCCATAATTAAAAATATGAATATCCTATCGAAACTACCAGTTCTCGCACTTTTCAAATAGTCACAAAATGCACTATTTCACTCCAACCCCTGCCGTTCAGCCATTTTGTATCCGATCGGGATAAAACCTTTACCATTCGAACGGGAAGGAAATTTCATAAAAATATGTTTTTGGTTTTTTGAAATCGGTCACAGTTTCGCAGATATACACAAAAATTCAAGTGTTCCACTTCAATTGCGCATTACTGTATAGTAATATTAGGTTATATGCATCTAAGATTACATTTTCTTTAAAAATTCGTATATATCTTGTAACAAAAATGTTACTACAGATTCCTCCCCGCCACCTGGCTCGAAGGTACCACTCGCCTCGAGAGTCACCTCTTGCGTATATTGCTGATTATTATTTATTGCATATATTTAGTGTTTTAGGTTCATTGTATTCAGCGTAAGATCCCTTCCCTCCACTCTTCCCTCCTTGTCCCATTTCCCCTGGGGCACTAGCTCGGAGACATCAAGGACCATCATCAAGGACCAACAGCCATCCACAAGGAAGGCTGGCTGCTTGGCATACTTTGTTGCGCGTAAGCTTGTATATTAGCTCAAATATTACGTAATTAATGGACTTGTATTTTTTTATCGCTGAATTAGTGGATATTAGTTTACAGTTTGTTGAGTAAGGATCGGCTCGACAGGTTGAACCGCCGCTCGCCTGCCAGGGTGAAGTAAGTACTGAACTACTGAGAGCGACAGGTATTTTCTGTATATTTATGTTGTTTTTCTTTCTGTCCATTAGAATGGGGAAGTTCTACGCTATCGCAGGCTGCACGAGTGGTCGTTATTCTGACACTACGAGGCGCCAGAAATTGGGTTTGCATCAAACGACACTCTTCAGTATTCCACAGGTAATTGTCAATTATTTCTATTTACAGTGGAAAATACTTTTATTTAAAATTAAGGGAGAAAACTGTTTTTTTTTCTCATCATACAAATCATTGCAATTTATTGGAACATAATCCTCAAGAAACGTATGATATTCACTACACTTTTGTAATTTTTCGCAGTCATAAGGCGCACCAGGACACTGCGAAGTATGCTCCAACATTTTTCACTTATTTTAGCTTTAGGTTTCAAAGTGACACTAGGGGCACTTTGGAGCTGCTTCAATTTCTCCATAATGAGTGTCACTTCGTGTAACTGAAGACGGCACGGCTGAATCGAGATGCACTTAAAGTAAGGAATAGAGGCAATATGCAACTTCAATCCGTATTGTGATGTGTTAAATATGGTGTTTCTGTTATTTCAGTGATTTTTCGGCATGATGCGCAATTCCTGCGGGAGCAACGACCGCCCTGATCCGGTGCTGCTTCCTAAGGTGTTCAGACTTCTGTGCTCGTATTTATTAGTGAAGCCTCCGAAGGGCTCCAATGTGTCAGGTACTGAGCTACTGGAAACACCGATGGACACCAAAGAATTGCTAACCGCTTGCCAACAGCCGAAGAAGAAATTTTTTACCAAATTGGATACTGCGATCGATGGTGGGCGCTTCCTTCCTCCCGGGGAGTGCTCTGCTTCGGCGATAATCGCGCAGGACCATCAATATTTGGAAACGTGTTCTATATCAAGTCGCAGCCACTTACCCCCTCACGATTACGACATCGTTAAAACAAGTGAAGAGGTATTAGCGTCTATAGCGGGCTATGCCGCCTGAAAGATCACCCGTGTAACTCACTGCACTGGTTGTATCACACGCCTGGCAGAGAATGATGGTTGCGAACGAGATGAAGTTATCTCTCTACTGAACCGTTAGGATGGATTACTGTGCCCGAGCGAAGAACTGTTCAAATTGATCAATGCTCTGGAGAAAGCTGTACTCAGTGTAGTTGGTACAATGACAGTGAAACAAAACACTCTGCATCAAATAGTACAGAAAATATCTGAAATGGAAAATTTGACGTTAATAGGATTCATGGAACATGAGAAGGAAGTGACTAAAAGAGTCGTTACTTTCTATCTCGTTATGTAAGCTCATTTCCTTGCAAAGTCCGTTGACGAAAATTATAACCCAAAGAAAATCAAGAGCAAGATGAACCGCAAAAATGCTAAACTGTAAAAGGTAAATCTAGTAATCGATTTTTTTGAGTACTTGTGCTTTCCTTTTTTCATTATTCGATTATTTCAAGAATTTTAAAGTTTTAAATATGAGAATCAAAAATAATGTTAACATATTTGACTCTTGTATTTTCAGGAAAATCTATCCTCGAACTCGCATTTGAATTTTCCGAGACTTGAGAATGATGTGAAGCTGTGAGAGAGAAAAAGCCGAGTAGCAAAGACTGGAGTGGTTAAAAAAGCAGAGTTGTGTGTAAAAAAACGTTTTTTTTTCTCGTCCACTTTGCAGAGTCTGAAGTATTCTTTCTTTCAATTTTTCAGATTTCTTTTTAGGAATTTTGGGAATTGATTATTTTATTCATTAACTCTTAGGCTTCTTTATCATAATTTTCTTTTTTATTCCGAAGTTCGACTAGCTGATAGGCTGAAGCGATGGGAGCGAGAACGACCGAACGTCCAAGAAAAGAGAAAGGAAGAGAACAATATCGCGATGAGAAAAACCGCTAGTGCACTTGAGAAAATTGAAAATTTGACGGAAGCCGATGGACTGCGATATCGTCATTTTGCAAAGTGACGAAGGCGACAGCAAGATGTACGAGCTGCCAACGTGTCGAAATTACTTCAGGAACGTCGGAATATTTCAACGAGATTAAGATAGAAACATTCACAGGATTCTTTAGCTATCAATTGCCGAATTTAATCGTCGATTTTTTCAGTCTTATTCTACACATTTAAGGTGACATTCTGCCACAAAATGATCACTAACAATCCAGGACAATGAAATTGTCGGTCTAAATGACATACGACCAAATGATGAAAGTGATCGCACAAAGTGAACATTGATTCTTATGTTCTGTAATTCTTTGAATGTCAAAAGTAAGTCCTACATATGTCAGGAATTAACTATTAATCATTACAGTGAAATCATCTCATTTTATATTGTTTAGATCGAGAAACCATATATTGTCAAAATTATGATATCTATTCTGAAACTTTTGTTCCGATTTGTTATTTAGTTCTTTATCGTAAAGAAGCGATTTCATTTTAATGAAACTGGTGTTGTTCGATTGAGAAAAAAAGATGGTTTGCTAACGTGTATTTTTCCGTTATTTCTGTTCTCAGCTTACATACATGCCAGGGTATCTGCTGAAGAGCAGGAACTAGGGAACCCTGGCTGACTTGATTGCGTACTGCAAGCCAAAAACGAAGTAAATATTTTACTAGAAATTCAGTATTTGCATAAACGAACTAAACAACGGAAAGCAGTCAAAAGAAGTGATCACGGTTGGCCCGTCAACCGTACAATTAAATTAACAATTAAATTATTATCAACGTATGCACGTTCTCTAAACACAATGTGTATTATACAAAAATGTTTATTTTCACAATAAATATGTGTATGCGTGCAAACTAGAATGATGAAAGAAACGTATGTGTCGAATTAATTGGATATTGTTCGAGACTGTCCTAACTTTCACTAGAATTAAGACAGCACTGATTAAAATAAAATTTATAATTTCTATGAGGAATCAAAATTAATAGTTAACAACTACATATGCCTTATCAGGTCCACGAACAATGTGCATAATTAAAATCCTTTTAGAACCATGAATAATGTTGAAAATATTTCCACTAGATATAGAAGGCTGTTCCCAATAAGCGCACACTTGATTTCTGTGGTAGAATCACCGTGGCGCGTTTGCCGTAAATAACCCTATTTAATCAAATGCAATAGATGTGCATAACATTGTTTAATAAAAGTGTGTTTACAGAACAGTAGAGCTACTCCATGCTTTTTGAATTGTTTTAGAAGGTTCTTTTGTGAAAATAAAAAAAATTGGGTTTAAAAAATTAACACTTTAATGGGAATGTACTTGCAAGTTAATGATATATGAGCCCATAATTATGAAAGTGGTCTAAGTCAAAATTAAAAAAAAAAATGAGTTTATCAGTTATTTCACATCATATTATTTTAAACTAAATTAATTCAATGTAATCTCGAAACAAGAAATATTTGACTTTGTTAGACCATTTACATAATTATGGGCATACATATATGTATATCGGTTAAAATATTTGCTAAGTAGAAAGAATTCCTCTTGAAGTGCTATCGGTAACGAATTTATTGAGAATTACATTCAAACGTTAATAAATGATAGTAAATTCTCATTTTTTAAAAATATTTTGCAATTAGGACAATAAAATCTCTCAAAGCTCAAAGGTTGTAAACTAGAGCGACTATAAAAAAAACAATGAGTGAAGTAGATTAAAAATTGATCAATATTGCGTCCAGTTAGCTGATGCAGTTGGCTGATGCCTTGTACTTGAGGCAATCACCGTGCAGGTATCTCATTAAAGTCCTGTCCATAAATTGGGTTTAAAAGAAATTCATTTCTTAGAATCTATCTACATAGTTTATCTGGTAACTGCAATCTTCAGTAGATCATATTTTTAGTCGGAAATATTACATTTCTTTTGATGGATGGATTTTATATCCATATATTTCGTGTAAAGATATACCTCGCTAATTTATCCAAACATATCTTCGAAAAAATGAAGGTTACTTTGAAATTCTGGGAAAAAATATTTATCGAAAATATTGATTTTGTCTTATCCTTTAGAAGTGATGCTCCTGTGATGTTTCATGTATAACCAACTTTTTCGGTATTCGCTAGAACGGTACACTGGGGTCATTTTTGTCGGAGCGATTCTTCCTCCTCTTTATAATTCTTACAACTGGGAAGGAAAAATACTACGGAATGTGGTGTGGCGCTAGCATGATCTAAACAAAAATTCTTGTTAAAATTATGTATAATTCCGATGCCCTAAATCATTATATTAAGTATTATAATAAATTTTTGTTGTTATTTTTAGCGTTCATGTGAGTACATTTAGAAACTCGTGGCATCTTATTTAATACTGGCATTCTCTACCAGGTATCGTATAGCGTTCTTTCCTTTCCAATAGTAAATATAGTGGATCTCCTCTAAGGATGTAAGAAAGAGACTCTTCAGTTCGTTTTGAAATCTTCCAGCTTAATTTTTTTTTTCCCAATTATATCCAGGGCCTGAGGCATCTAACGTGCGGGCCAGACCAGGCGCGGTAGCCACCTAACGGTGGCGTTTCATACTACAGCTCGGGTAGCGGTAGACGGACTAGCATAGTACGGGTATTTTATGGTGACGGAATATCCCTAAAGGGTGAGGAAATTTTCTGAAGATACGGGCTGGTATACAAAAATCTATCTTATCTCCCCCCCCCCCCCCTGGGAAATTCAGGCCTTCAGTAACAAAATTTATGTAGGCGTCATAAGTGCATGATATTCCAGTGATGGTAGGAATGCACACATGGGCCAAGCCTTGAACAAGTTCGGGCTAATTCTAATGAGCATTGGCGTCCAGGCTTGGTGCACAATCCTGGGCCAAGCTTAGTAGACCAAAATAATCGTTGTAAAAAATATTGTTTTAAAAAATATTTTCACGAATTTAATTGTATTTAAATTAAACTTCAGAACTTACTCAATTAAATTTTTGACAAAATTCCCTGCTACTAGACAGTGACCTATTAGAGAGAGTTCCCCACCATGGCCTACCGTGAGCCGTTGAAAACCAACCAGAGCCGAAAACTCACGAATCTCTCAATCGAAGAACATCGAATTATTAGTGCGCGTCATATGCAAAGAAAAGGAAGTGGGGGTAACACGTTCCCCTCGTGGGTTTTTCTTTGAGAGAGAATCGAGAAGAAATGTGCTACTGGAGAGCGTTGAGATAGAAGGAGTGGACTGTAGTTATGGGTCGTGATTTGATAGTCTTATACCGCATTTTCTAACCCAAGTAGGACACCTGAAGTTGCCGCGATCGAAAGCGAGTTAAAACTTCTTACCATAAAGTAAGATAATTCGTTCCGCAGATGCGATTATTATTACTCGTTTTCGATCGCGACAACTTCAGGTGTCCTACTTGGGATAGAACATACGGTATATTAATATAATCAATTTCATTTTTCCTGTATTATTACGAATAATGCAAAATATATACGATCCTAATAAAGATGCTATTGAACAAGGTTCTCATTTTTCCATCAGGTACTCTTAACATAAATCTAATCAATCGCTGTACGCGGTGACATCGAGTATGCTTGAGCCCACTACTGATACCTAATCAGGTTTTAATAGCACGTCAAGTATAACGGACCAAATTTCTGTTTGGATAGAGTTTGGCAAATCATGACCTTAATTATACGGGGTGAGGCACTAACTATTGCCACCTAGAATAACTCGGAAATTATGATAGTAGTACAAAAGTTTTCGAAACAAAAGTTGCATAGGACAACGGGGGCTGTTATATGACGATAGTTTTTTCTTGCTAGATGGAGTTGCTTCAGAGATTTGAAGGTCAACTTTTTTTTTTTTAAATAGAATGCTACATTTTGGTACTCATTTTTTGTTAGCATCTATCGAGATGAATCTAATGATGTGCAACAACAGCCTCGTACGCAAAATTTCTTGATACAGGGAATAGGGCAGTCCTCTGTATGCCATGCCAAGGGCCCTGTCTTGGATTGGGGACATGTGTTTGAATTTGCCCTGGACAAAGTTTTTCGGTTTTCCGTTTATGGAATGCACGAGAAGGCTGCTGGTCTAATCAGGTCTCATAAAATTGGATTACGTTTACCAAACGGTTATGTCGAAGTACCTCGCCGCTCCAGGCACCCTTACGGATGAAAACCAAAGCTTCATCAGAGTCGAACAACAAATGTCCAAAATCGAGAAACTTCCCAAGCGGCACGCTGTAATCCATGCCCTAGCCCAATCCGATTTGCAGACACACCGACTTCGGCCAAGCGCTCGCGATCTTTATTTGTTTCTAAGATCTCAATGGAGTAGATCCTGGCATCTTTTGCTATTAGGGTAAGACTTTAGTCGAATGCTCCGCATAGTTTAATTTCTACGGTGTGTGCCCAGTCTTGTTGTTGCTCGGCCGCCACAGGCTCCGCCAGGACCGTAACTGGCTCTCTCGGGCCCCATAGTAATAAAAATTCTGCCGAATTCTCTCAAATCTGCTTAATGAACTCAAAACACAAATTAAGCATTCCCCACAAGGAAATTAATACAAAATTATTAAAATAAATTCAGTCCAACACCACTCAAAACACTCCGTAATCCGTCAAGCTCCACGACGTAATTAAATTTATCTATATTACACATCACAATGTGTAAAAAATTCTTGAAACTCAAATGGCCCCAGTGTACCGTCTACATTCTCGATTATGCACAGTACCATCCTACGGTTTTGCATCTGAGAAGACTATTTTGACGAGAAATATACCTATATAACACAATCCATATAGGAAATATAACGTTCCGTTACAATGAATAGTTACACGTTTTTTACTTAAGTAAAAATTTCTAAATTATCCTACTTGAAACATATTCTTGGCTTGGTTCAAAGTATAGTAATAACAAATTTACGTAATAGTACTTTTTATACATATAGTACAGTGGAAATCCCATTACCCAGGTTACTCGGGACCGAAGAATCCACGCATAATTAAAGCCACAATTAGTTCGAATTAAACATCAAGACTTTTTATTTCAACTTGAGTATTATATAATGCTGTATACAAAGCTCTCTCCTTTCTTTTATATAATATATTGCGTTATACTTTGCTGATTCGCTTCCTCGGAAGACTCATCCCCGATTAACTGAGGATCTGGTGTGTAAAACAATGCAGACAATGAAGGCAAATTTTATCCTACGACTTTTAAACATGATAAAAGTTACAATTGACACTTTGAAAAAAATTCATAATCATGTTCTTTGTTATCATATTTTGAGTCTTTTTGCAATTTGGTTTATGACAATGAGGGTGGGAGAGGATCGGTTTGAGAAATGACATGAATGTTTATTTCTCTAAAAAAAACTAATCCGACTTGTTAGAAATGGTTTTATTACTAAAGGCTATAGACTACAAGATTGGCTTGTTCTTCGAACTGATCAGACAAAACTGATCTTCTGTGCACCCGTGACGAATTTTGATAACACTTGCATGCGTACTTGTGCCCGGTAGGTCAGGGGAGAATGCGATAAACTACCAAATCATCATTGTCGGAAATATGAAAACACTGTTAAATAAGTTCTACACATGATAATTCATGAAATATAAATAATAGAAGTGATATGCAATATAGAAAAAAAATTGTTGGTTAGAAATAAAAAAAATGAATTCCGCAAAAATTATTTAAACATGTTTAGTTTTGCAATATAAACATATAATTAAGCGATATTGAACAATTATCTGTTATAGAAAATCATACAATTAATTATAAAACTAGAACTGCAAAGAAAATATTGATTGATTTATAAAATGGACTTTATAAGAACAAATCGTGCGAAAAGACATAGTAATAATAATAATAATTCCGGATACTCGGCTATTATCTTCACTATTGGAGTAACTACCGGTCTCTTCTTAATTATCTAAGCAAGAGTATTTGAGCCTGGAAAATTTAGATAGCGGATCCGAACAGTGTTGGGCGAAGTCCGTATTATGTATAATTCACTTAGGTTTTTGTCACAAAACTGAATTGGTGAATGTTACCGGGAGAAATTCACGCAAACCTCGATCTTTTTAGTTGACATCTGCGATGTTATCCACCGGGCTCGTTATCTTAGAAGAAATAGTAAAACACAGAAAAATCGGAAACGTTGAGCCCTCGAAATGTTAAATATGTAGTAAAACTTCTAACCAATCAATTAACGATCACTCATGGAAGTACTATTGATATATTGACAGTATATCTACGTGCAAACATGACAAACCTTGCCATAAAAGCTATAGAATGACATTTTGTGCACTCTCAATGTTTCGTGCTCTTAAGTAAGTATCATAGTTAATGGCAACGGTTGTACGTATATACGCGTATTTTATACTATATGAATTCATATCAATGTTCCAAAGTATTTTTTTTAATCTTATCGGTTCTGCAGGCGCTCTAATTTACTTTTAAAATAATTCTAACTCCGTACACCGTACATTTCGCTATAATGGTAATATCGATGACAAAAATAATAGTATTAAGAGTAAATTTCACATAGTAATATCAAAAGCACGACTATTAATTGTGCCAATTTTTCGAATACTCACTCGTCGTGTAACCGAATTCGTCTTCCGGCTCAGGATCGGCTTGTATTTCTTCTTTCGATCTTTTTACGTTGCCTGCACTTTTTCTTGAAATCTGTAAGGGTATAATTAATTGTTTAATTATTCATTATAGAGTTAACTATAGCATTAACAACGAGGTGAATGAAATCATATGATGATTTTAATTATTTACACGACGTAGCCTAAAATCGTCGTCTAAATAAAATTAAGTAGTATAAGTTGGGGAGTTCTGGACCAGGATTCCTGTAACCGACCTTTATTGACACTCTAGAACCTTCAAAGGTGGGTATCCGCCTTCAGTTGCCATCGTGAGCTCTACGATTTCCGGAAGTGACGTCACCGAGACCCCTATTTTCTAGAAATTTATGTGGGATTCTAGGAATTTCTAGTTGGATTCCATGAATTCTACGTTCGATTTGAATGGAACGCGATCGAGAACCTTCTAGAACATTCCAGAACCTTCTAGAAGATTCGATGGTTCGTATCCGTGCTAAATCTCGGAGGATCGTTCCCAGAGCTGGTGGTCCTCTCGCGCGATGTTTTAATGAAGCCCCTTGTTC
This sequence comes from Calameuta pallipes, assembly GCA_030142375.1. Lineage (NCBI taxonomy): Eukaryota > Metazoa > Arthropoda > Insecta > Hymenoptera > Cephidae > Calameuta > Calameuta pallipes. Next base: position 111,172 of record JARQSW010000080.1, read on the forward strand.
CCCACCCCGGAGAAGCTTCTACAAGCTTCTAGAATTCCGTCACTTCCGGAAATCGTAGAGCTCACGATAGCAACTTAACACGGACACCCACCTTCGAAGGTTCTAGAGTGTCAGTAAATGTCGGTTACAGGAATCCTGGTTCAGAATTCCCCAACTTATATTACAAAACTATTTAAATGTATTGCGCAGAATGATAAACTGTTACGCAGAACATTCTTCATTTGGTCGAATTTACTATTTCATTCATGATAAAACGAGTTTGTAGCCTCATACGGATATGCAGTTTCAGCATGTTATCCATACCACTAACCCAGCTGTTAGCTGCACGTATTCCAAAGGAAGTAGTAATACCTAAGAGCATGAGCAAAATATGACTATACATCTATTGTAACAAAGATGCACTTTTCTAATTCCAAGAAGTCTATAAACAGCCAAAATCATGGAACATTTCTATTATGCCACAGAACCTACTGTCCATCCTGATAAGCCCTGGTCGTTCATGGTCATTCCTAGGCGAAGCTCCTTTTATGACTGGTTTTGGGGCTCAGAACAAATTTTAAAATCTTACGCAACATATATATCCTATATGCGTATTGGAACGTGGTATCCGCGGGACGCCCGTTACATAAGAAGCATAGGGACACGGAGAGCCGTGTCGCCGACGAAATCCGCCAAGAAAATGCCCACGACGACTGAGGATCGTGGCAAGGGGAAGCCGAGGAGAGAAACCGGTAGCACCGAGTCCGAAGCTCGGGCGGGTTCGGGTAAGATCGGCGCCACCCGGAGACTCGCGAAAAGTGAAGAGCGGGCCGAGGCGAGAGTGATTGCACGAGTTCGGGTGAAGTCGGGATTCTTTGGGAATCCTCGGGCCAAGGGGGTGGAAAGGGGCCCACTTCGCTTTGAACCGGCTAATGGGAATCTACCGAAAAAGTTTTGATAGCGTTATCGCGAGATTTATTTCGAGATTTTGTGAGATTGTGTGGCATTCTGGACTATCGACGACTTGGTTCTTTCACGGACTTTAATTTGGATTTCGGATCGGAGTGGTGGGACCCGCAGAAAGAGAGAGAGAAGCGGCCGACCACGAGCAGCCGAACTTCGAGGAAGAAAAGGAAAAGTGTACCAGAAGAATCGGTAGGTACAATCAGATTATCCACCCTGGGGCAGGGCAGGGCACCGGCCGGGGATGAGGTGCATCTGCTGGTGCATCCTGGCACGAAAAGAGGGGGGCCGCGGGCCCCTCCACGTGCCCTCGCGATAAATGATTCGAGCCGTCCATCATCAACAGAGACGACCTCCGCAACCGCGTTATTTGTTAGAATTGTATAAAGCCGCGCTCGTACATACCACCCGACTGTACTCGTTTATCTAGGTAAAATAAATCGCAGTTTGTTAGAATTAAATCCCACCGTGTTATTTATTTCGGAAATGCCGGCTGATTTCTGTAGATACTCGCCGCCCTCACGTTCCCCTCTATCACTGTTTGATTAGGAGCTAGCAGGAAAAACCGATTGAGAGGACTCCCGGTGTTGATGTGCAGCGGATTAGAAATTTAAAGATCCGACGACTCAGGCTGGTGCAAGGATGCACCTGGCGCCTAAGAGATCTGCGAAGCGCAGCGTTGGGGTCATCGACGTGACGTACGCCGGGAAATGCGTTACAGTATACATTTTTGGTAAAAAACGGAACAAAAAATTAGTGCAAAAGTGGATATCAGACAATGGATTATGACTCCGGAGAATGAATTAAGCGTACGGAATAGATGTATGATCGAAGGCGTGAATGAAGGTGAGAAAATGAAAATGATGGAAAGAAAAGAGCGAAAGGATGTGCGATCAGCGCGTGTGTAGTTTGAAGAAATAAATTGTTTTTTTCTATTAAATTGTCATTATTCTTCGGCATTGATTCTGATCCTACATTAGTAATGTTCATTTTCTATTACACCGTTTTTTCAGGTCTACCGGAGAGTTCTATCCGTTTCTATGACAAGAAGTTTCGAGATGTAAGCACATGTTTATTTGGCGCATGTCCGGCTCTTTATTTTTATCGCCTAATGTATACATACTGACGTAGCAAATTAACTAAAACAAAGTTGATTCACGTTAGTCTTAAGTGTGAAGCGATAGTGTATCCATAGCTACTGATACAGTTCATTTACGACACTGTATTTTATACGAATTTCAACAAGGAAGAAATGCTACAGAGGCATGCAGAAATTTATTGAAAGTGGTTGGTGAAGGTACAGTTTCTGATAGGACATGCAGAAGATGGTTCGAAAAATTTGAAACAGGTGATTTCGACTGTTCTAATAAGCCACGTTCTGGGCGACCATCTTTGATCGACGACCATGTTGTTAAGACCATGTTGGAGCAAGATCCTTTTCTGACAACATCGGAGATCGCAGAAAGGCTTAATTCAGCTCAGTAAACCATTTCGGACCATATTCAAAAGATAGGATTGGTGTGGAAATATTCAAGATGGGTAAACAGCAGTCCAAGAAAAGAGGCCGGCGATGTTCAATAGAAAGGAGATCATACTGCATTATGATAATGCCAGGCCAAATGCTGCTTTGGGGACTCGTCAAAAAATTACAGAACTAGGCTGGGAAATTCTGTCGCATTCACCATATTCTCCGGACTTAGCACCCTCCGACTATTACTTGTTTTTGTCCTTACAACATTTTTGGAAGGGAAAAAAATTCAAAAATGAAGAAGATATCATACAAGCACTGGTCTAATTTTTCATATCAAAAGAAGAAACATTTTTCAAACATGGGATATACACATTGCCCTCACGCTGGCAAGAAGTCGTTAATAGTAATGGCAATTATATTATTTAATAAAGTTTATTGACGGTAATAAAAATTTGTATTTTGTTTTATTCCAAAAACGGACAGAACTTTCCGGTAGACCTTCTCAGACAATATTATTCCCCGTTGGAATAACAAGACATATTTCAACACCTTAAACAATGATCGAACCCACTCTAGGAAGCATTTCTACTACTCTAGAATTCACTAATATTTGTTCAAGTTACGTCTACTCGTTTCTTCTTTATTCAGTTACTGTGATGATTGTATCGGCCTAGGGTTGGCAGCACTGTATGGAACTAGTGCGGCTGCTCTCCCCTCCCGAGGAGTTAGTCTAACTAGGAGTCCCAAGGGTAAGGACACGCTTGGTTTCCTGCACAAATCTATGATACACTAATAAAGCTTATACTCACTCATACTAGCTGGTGGACATTTATTTATGAATCGAACCTTAAAACATAACAGTTACTTCTAAATTTCTATTATCGAAAAAGCCCACACTATTCTTTTAGGAAACTGGTTTTCGGCAGATATGGCTAATATTGTGATATGTTGTAACTTATCAACTATTGATCAATAGTTGCCTTTGCCACAACACTAAAAATTGACATTTTGTCCATTACTAGTGGCGAAAATTGTCATTTGGTTGTACAAAGAATCTATAAAAGAGCATAATTTTAACATTTACTGGACACCTACAAATATTATATTATAGATACTTTATATGATTGCTTAACTCCTAGCCTCATACTGTGTGTTACCACTTATGACAAGAGTCCCTAAGAAACGACCTCTGTCAAGTTAGCCGGGCAACTTTGACTTTTCGAATTTTTTTACTTGCACATCAATTGTTAGTCATTTGT
>JARQSW010000080.1:147803-168970 GCA_030142375.1 Calameuta pallipes
CATTTAATAATTTCGAGATTTTCTTCAATAGTATCAGTTGCAATTAGCAAATCGTCAAAATAAATTCTAAGTTTCCTGGATTGAACAAGGTCTCGGAATATGAACATAATATATTCTAGAAAAACAGGCGGCGAATTCTTCATACCAAAAGGGACTACTAAAAATTCATATTGTCCATTAGGAACTACAAATGATGTGTACTTAATCGAGTCTTCATCGACCTTTACATGAAAGAAAGCATTCTTTAGATCGATACACGTGAAATAAGTGAGGTTACTGAGCCCTTTAATCATATCGTCGATGTGAGGTACCGGAAAGTTATTCTTTACCATCAGTTTGTTGAGATCTCGGTAATCCACGCACATACGATACTCGTTATTTTTTTTCTTTACTAGCACAATAGGACTGGCATATTCGGATTGGCTAGGCCGTATTATGCCTCTGTCTAAGTAATCTCGAATGATATTGTTAACGATGTCCTCTTCGAAAAATGACAACCTCCGAGGTGAGGAGCGCACGACTTTATCGGTATTGAGTTCAATTTTCATACGCACAGGACATTCTTGACTTTGAACAGCTTTATCGCCTGTGCAGCTGATGATAAATTGTTGTATCTGAGTTTTCTGTTCCGCTGTCAACATTGGATTAACGTCGAGATCGGGTTCGTTATGGTTTATATCTATATTCATCATCATATATATTTCGTCCTGGGATCGATTCGCAGGTCTAAAAGTAATTCCACTTTGTTCCTTCGTCCAAAATACGGAATCTAAAAAGGCCTGGCCTAAGACTAGGTCAAAGTCAAGCGTATTGTCTGGAATCACTGTAGCAGGAATTATGTATGTCTCGTTATCTATAGTAGCCTCGTAAGTAACGGTCTTATTACTAACAACTAAGTTATTACCGAATCCTCTAAGTGACTTGTTTTGATGTCCTATATCGAGTATGCGCATTCGCGATAGACAATTTTCTTTCACTAAATTAATGGTACAGCCGGTATCCAAGAGCGCGACTAAACTAATATCTCCTACTTGTACATCTTTGAAGTATTTTGACGAATTTTGCGGGTATGTTAAAGTCTGTATATGCATAACTGATGGTGGGTTCCCGGTGTTCATCGTTCCAGAGGTGGTCGGCACGTTGATGGTGTTTGTAGTGCAGAATCTCGAGATGTGTCCCATTGCTCCACACTTGAAACACGTCGGTGGGCCACGCTTCTGATCGCCCCGTGGCCTATCGATCGAATTTGCACTATCAAACTTTGTCGCGGTGCTTCTATCTCTGTTCACACTACCACTATTATTGCCCTGTTTACGTTCGCGAAAGTAGCACCTGTCACTGGTATGTCCCTCCTTTCGACAAATATCGCACTTTAACACAGTTTTCTTTTTGGCATCATCACTAGGAAAGTCCCCGACTTCATTCGAGATAAGTTTTAACGATCGGAAAAGAGAGTCTAGCGTGAGGTGTTGAGCAGAGGCGAGTTGTGTTCTAATAGTGAAGTTCTCAATACCACGTATAATATGTAGTATGGTTTCGCTATCACTCAACTTTGCCTTCTTTGCCAACGATAATTTGTCCAAATAATATTCCTCAAGACGTTCGCTGCGCTTCCATTTTCTGGCCCTTAACTTCTCCATGAGTCGGGAGACGTCCTCGGCATTGCCAAACATTTGTAGAAGTTTCCCTTTAAGGTCAGTCCACGTCATCGTACACGAATCCTCTTGAGCATCGTACCATTTTTTTACACCATTAGCAAACTTGTTTGAGGCTAAGATCTTCACAATGTTATCGGGTAGGCTATAGACAATTTCCAAATTATCGACACGTTTTACCCACATCTCCAAGGTTAGCGAAGAGTGATCCCTATCATCAAACACAGGTATTTGCGAGGCTATTTCGGAATAAGGTATCTTGTTGTATCCTGAGGTACGTCCTTCATCCTCGCTAGCATCGTTAGTTCTCCTACTACGATCTCCATTTGAATTTTGAGTAGCGTCTAAATTTGCTTGTCTCAAACGGATAATTTCCGCGTCACGTTCAGTTAAGAGCTGCATCATCTGCGTTAGCTGAGCCATAGATGCATCAATAGTCTTATGGTATCGTCTTTGTTCTTCTCGATGTGCATTTATGATACTCTGAGTCTCTGCCTGGTGCTTTCTCACTAAGTCTTCCATTTCAGCGCAATGTAATTCCGTTAATTGCTGCTATCCAAATATCTAAATTTCCGATAAGACAGTTCTAGGTCAAAGTCCACGTTCAAATTCCACCGTTCGAACAATGGCCGCTAGGAGGTTTCTTAATTTAATTGTTTTAATTTCAGCTGGTCTCTTTATTTCTCCCGTTTCCTCTCTTTCTCTTTTCCTTCTTTTATTATTTTTATTATTTCACTAAATATTTTCACGATACACTTAATTGCGTCCGAAAATTCCGCCACGTTCTCTATCAGTGGACACAGGGATATTTCGGAAAGCCGTTTTCGAGTAGCACGTGTTACAATAATCCCACTTCTGATTCTGTGAGAGGACCGATTCTCACTGCTTGGTCAGGATAGGTATAATGAAAGATCAGGCATCGCCAAATAAAATTACCGTATGTGATATTTCGGGCATATCTACTGAGCCCACGTTATATTCTCCTTTATTAGAATCCGGCGTAAGACTGACTAGTCTCTCACCTTTCTTCACAACATCTGTTTACAATAGGTCGCCACAATAGTCATCGCATGTGTCTAACCGTTTCGGAGTAATCGTTACGCCTATAGGTAGTTATTAGATTTAGTGCACTACCTCTGATTCCGTATCTATCTAGTTTATCTAGTAAAATTTTGTGGTCTATTGTGTCAAATGCCTTTGCTAAATCTAGGAAAGTGGTGATAATAGGAATGCTTTTGTCTAGACTATTATAAATAATGTTTTTTGTTACTTAAATCAGTGCCTACTTTACAAAAATAATCATTCATTGTGTTAGCTATTGTACCCTTATCTTCAATTTTTTGTTTATTTACAACTAAATAGTCAATTGACTTGTTTTGCTGAATGTTTTTGCCAAGCTTAGTATTGATAATGTTCCATAGCTGTCTTGGGTTGTCTATATTTTGTTTTATTTCATTGCTTTCGAATTTGTATTTCGCATCTTTTATGACTCTATTTAAAATTTTTTCACAATTTTTATATTCATTTTTTAATACTAAATTCGTTGGGTTTTTTCCATATTTTATACAAATTTTCTTTTGTATTACACGACACCTGTATTGCATTAGTTATCCAATTTTTCCTGGGTGATAAGGCACTCTTTTTCCTATTTAGTTTGTTACTACACATGGGGCTTGTCAATACAGCTATGAATCATTGTTGTTAGTTGGTTTAAAGCATTATTGGAGTCTTGTATTGCCAGCAAAGATTGCCAGTCAATTCTTTTAGCGAAATTTTTTAATTTACCATAATTCATGTATGTGATATCGTTTTCGCTTACTTTTTTAAATTTAAGTTGGTCCATGGTTATGAACATCGGGCAGTGGCCATTAAAGGGTGTATCTAATTTAAATGATTCTAGTATAATATTTTTAGTTTTAGCAAAACAGTTATCAATACACGTGCCTTTATCTAGATTTAGAGAAGGACGGGTAATTCCTTTAAAGTAAGGTATACATATATTCATGCTCGAGAAAATTATTTAAGTATTCCTGCATAATGGTTTTTTCGCTTATTTCTTTGTTTTCAGCATAGTTTTCTAATATATCAATATTAAAGTCTCCAAAAATGCAGTGGTTTTTAAGATTTCTATGTCTTGACAAAAACTTTCGTAAGCTATTTACAAATTCAGACTTTGGTAAGTCATGGCACCTGTACATCGCAGAGATTTTTATTGACTCTCCGGACATAAATTTAATATCAGAACTTACAACGCTCAATGTATCAACCATTTCTATTTTAGTGTTATGATATATTTTATTTTTAATATACATAATGACGCCATCTGCTTTATTAATTTTACTTTCATTATAATAGCTTTTATAGCCATGTAGATGGTAGTATTGAGGATATTGTAAGTTCCAGGTTTCCGTACAAATAATAACAATAGGTTTTTTCATTAAACGCCCAATAAAAGTTTCCAATTTCTCGAAATTAGCATTCATACTTCTTATATTGACGCACAACACTAAGTTCTTTGCATTCATTATGGATTCATTGAGTTTTTTAATATCTTCTATTTCACATTCAGACTTGCTTACATGTTCTTCAAAATTAAAATCTTGATCCATGTTTATTCTCTGTTTCTTAATCTATTTGATATATTTGAATTAAGTGTCTGCAGTGATGATGAAGATATTGCCGACGCTGTAGTTACCATTTGCTTTTCAGACATTTTTCCTACTGTGCCGACGTATCTTGGTAATGAAGGCTGGATAGTATAATCGGTAAAATCTATATACTTCCTTATCTTGGCTTGCAATATTTGACATTCGTGGCTATCTGTTGCCACGTGTTCTATATTGAAATCTGTATTATACTTGTTGCTACTGAAAGAACAGTTTGGACATTTTATTCTATTTGCCTCGCACTCCCTGGTTTTATGGATTCCAGCACATTTTAAACAAATGGGATTGTTTTTGCATTTCATACCATTATGTCCAAACCTGCCACAATTAAAGCATGGTTTGACATTGCAATAATCGTACACTTTACAATTTTGATATCCAACATAGAGTCTGTTGTTATTCTCTCTCACTTGCTGATATAGTTGTGCAGGCATTTCTAAAATCACTGTCTGCAATTCAGTTTTATTGTTCTTATACGCGTTCAAAACAACACATTTTTTCTTTGAATTTCTGAAATTCCTCTCGTTGATGTCCTTTTCTAACTTATTATTATCCATGTTTTCAAAATTGTCAATTCCAACAACTTTAACTTTAGGGTTAAGTACTTGTTCTGTATCTATTTCACACACGTCAGATAATTTTGTCTTTAACAATTCATGAGCTTTATTAACACTATCTTCATTTAGACAATTTATAATTAATTGTAATTCAATTGTAACATTTTCACTTGATTAGTGCAAATAATAATCTTTAAAGGTTGATTACCTGCTAAATATTTCAATATTTCTTTGATTTGATCCCATTTTAATAGTCCAATTTTATGTTCCCTAGGGACATTAATTGTACTAATTTTATGGGATTTGATACGATTCATTAAATTGGTAAATAGCTCTTGAATTTCCTCCGACGTAGCATGAATGTGTGAGAGCACCATAATAAAATAAAGATTTCCTCTTGTTTGATACTCATAAATTTCTCCTGCTTTAAGTGGTCCTTTAAGCAGTCTACCATCTTCGGCTAAAGGGTCACCTCCATTCCCTATAGGTTTGGCGATTTAATAATTAATAAAACTTTACGTGATTCCTTATCGAGTACTACTTAGCAGGTCCGTGCCAGGAATTCCAAAGTATTTACTTTGAATACTACTAATAGTATTCTAATACTATACGCTTGTTATTAAGTTTTTACCGTGATTATTTTTGACGAGTTATTGTTAATATGCTCTATATAGAAAGTTGACACTGCTTTTGAGTTTGATTACTGGCATAATGAACGCAAATTTATATCAACAAATGCACGGACCCGCCAAGTAGTACTCGATAAGGAATAACCTAAAGTTTTATTAATTATTGAATCACCATTAAATCATAATTAAATACGGGAAGGAATCGTAATATAAAAGAGTGGCGAAAAGGTTATAGGAAATTTTTTAAATACAATTAAAATGATGGGCCAGTGTTAGATCATAAGTATAATAGGAAAACATGTAGTGATTTATGTACTTGGCCTCAATAATATGATATCAATACTTTTTATTAGGGGAATTCACAGCACTCCTGTACTTGGCGTAGCTTTTTACACGTAAGTGTTTTTTGGGAGATAGGACTTAGCAGGCCGGAGATTGTTTTCGGTGGCACAGTGGTAATTGCCCGACTTGGCAGTCCGAAGGTATCGGGTTCGATTCCCGATCAGAACTCATAATTTTTCGGAAATTCCTAACTCTCTAGCACTCCTTAGCGGCCCTGTAGATAAATTAATTATAGCGGGGGCGAGTCGGGCACCCCGTTATAGTATATAAAATTATACAGATATGTAGAGATCCTATTTTACTTGTTGAAATATTGTGTTATTGCAAAATGAAGGACAAAGTCACCTCCCGTTATACGTTTGCGGGCACAGGTGGAAAGACTGGAAGAATAGGGAATACATAACAGAGCGCCAGAAACAGTTTGGGGAATTTTGCCATACCGCTTCGCTAGGATATACATTGTTATTGGACGCGCAAGCCGCGGGCTTGGATAAGCCTACCAAACAGGTAGTCTTGCTTGTCTAAACACGAATAATTGTATACATATACTGCCATCTATATGCGTTAGTAATTTCAATGCATTTCAGAAAATGCGACTAAAATTATAAATATTATTAATCTACTCTCAATGAATTTCTTCTCTAAAATTCGAATGGCGAATTCTCGAATCGCGAGGGACCAAAACATGGGTATAATTTCTATTTTTCATCCATCCTATAACGTCACATACAGAATAACGGTATAGCTACGTATAATGCAAATTGCCAGAAAGCCAGAATATTATTCGGTTAGTATGCCGAGTCGATAGATCATCCCCATATTATTGGCTCCATGTAAGCTTGTATTGCTATGCACGTGCATTCTTTCAGCGCCACTAATTTTGCTGAACTGTTTGATTGCATGTATACTGAAACACATGCTTAGATTGTGATTTGTCTGCGTATACACATAGCGAATACTTATATTTTTGAATATTGTCGTTTCTTCGTTAATTTAAAGTTGACCGATAAAAAATATTAATTTCCACATCAGAACTTCTGCTGAAGAATATTCGTAATATCAATTAATACAATTTCAATTATGAACCATAAAAATAAATTTATAAGTTCATATGTTTGTAACCGACACATAGCCAGATAGCATGCTTAGATTCGGAATTTGCCTCATTAGCCTCGACACCCAGCCATAAGAGGCATCTAGCCTAACGAAAGAGTACCTGTCGCATGGGAGTAAATCTGTTGTCTCTCTCGCCTAATAACCATCAACGCGAGAAGACGTGTATATCCTAAAGAGCATAGGTAACCATAGGAGCATAATATAATCCGTTTCAAATAAGGTATCAATATTCCTTTGGCTGTTTTGTATGAAATCTCAGACGACAGGACCATTGTATCAACTCTGGAGAATATTTCGAATTCCGCTCTTGGAAGCATATACTAAGATTCACATCATTAACATTCCACGTGTTTCTCAATACCTGTATCAACATTGGATGCGGTACTACAAAATCGATCCACACCAACTAATCCTATTCCATATTCTGAATCGTGCGTATAAGGGTATGTGTGCGACCGATGTGGGTGCTGCGTAATGTGGTTTTTTTTTCAGAATTATGTGTTGTCTATAAGGAGCAGTTGAAATAGTCATCTAAGTATAACAGGATTCGCATTAAATTGGAGGAATCGAGAGATAGAAATACATATTCTACCTTTATATTAGATCGTGAAGCAAACTTTTGTAAGTGTGAGATCTCGACCCGATCTTTCGGAAATTGTAACTAAACTAAAATGCAAGAGTTTACATGTTAAACCATAGTTTTTCTTCGTAGTATCATTGGACTGATTTTTATTCTATTGCGATTCCCTGCGCACCAGGTTTATAATTTTGGTATTAAAACATTTTCTATGACGATTATATATGTTATTATTTAAATTCTACTGATTCGTGAAATTAATTGACATTGATCATAATATGAAGTGCATACCTGAATTAATTCAGGAGTCATCGTTCTTGCTGGAGAAGCAGGTGGTGGTTTATGTAGAAAGGAAGTCGTAGGTGTTTCTGGTGCAGCAATTCCTTGGTTTTTATTTACTTCTCTTCTAATATTTCTGCCGATATCATCATCATCTTCTTGCATCTGTCTTTCATCCTCAGGACTCTGCCATAAAAAGATTGTAGTTTATCTCGTTATTTATTCTGAAGTACAGTACAATTTTTTTTAAAGTAATATAAAAATATTATGGAAATTTTTAAGTAATTTTTCTCATAGAAATAATCCAAAGCGTGAAGTATAAAGGGATACTTGTTTATGAGAATGATATTTGACAAAATATTATTTTAATGTTAATAACTATATATAACAGAAAAGGTCATATATTAATTTGATATTAATATGTTATTCACAGACACTGATTATGCTCTTTATATTGCCACATATTCATTATTAAAATATAGAATTAATGAATATAGTTAAAATCCTTGTCATAAAATTAATATTAGTGATTGCATCACTATAATGATTACTAAAAAATATGGTAACACAGTTGTAACTTTTGCTAACTAAAAATTATTAATTGAGACAGTTAAAATGAAAATGAAGTTCACTCGAAAGAAATTAATTACAATACACTAATGCAGAGGATAATAGACTGTTACATATTTGTTCACGCCCATCCAGTATCATTCTAATCCATGGAAGTATATAAAAACAGAACGTACAAATGTAACCCGCTTTCGACTAAAGAGTCGCTGCATCGCAATCTGGACAGGAACTAACTCAAGCTGAGCGACAAGAGAAGCTAGCCAGTATTCACTAGTAGGTGGGTGGTTCTATGTGTAAGATGGGATGGCTAGATCGACGGGTAGAGGTTATATTGTATGTGATGGATGGTTCATTGTTGTAACATGACCAACTCTTTCTGGCAGACCGGACACTCCCTAACTCATGTGCATCCTTTGACCCCCTTTATTTTACCGATTATTGGAGAATCACTGCACTCTTCCCTATCACCTACTAGCCAACTAGTGTAGCATATATAACATATATCTGTGTATCAATGTATGCATAGTCGGACCACGACACTGTTTCACTTTCGCAACCACCTCCCTCCGCTTTATATAATAAATTAAATGTGCTTTTATATTCCTGTTGAGTCGAATCGAATATCTTTGATATTAATGATAATAAATTATTTATTATTATGTTGGTTCGATAGTACACTCAATGCAAACGATCATCTTTTGCTTCTGTTTATATAATTCTAAGTTTGTAAGTTGTCAAGATTATCTTGTCCAAGAACGGTCTGTCTATTAAAATAGATTCCTTTATAAATCATCTTTCCATAAATTATTGATTAATTCCTATAATATTTTAATATTTCAATAAGAAAGAAAAAATAAAAAATCATGGTTTTCAGACTAGTTAAATGTCAAATTAGAATACGAGTTTGTCATATCGTAATATTATAACATTGTTTTGGGTATTATTGTTTTATTGTTATTATCTTTATCTTTGTCTAAAGAGCGAAATCTTTTCTATCTTGGCTTCCGTGCATTGTCACGTGTAGATCTGTTTCGTTTCATTCCTCCCGTTTTTGATCTGTTCGCGTTTCGCCAGCGAGGAAAAGATTCCGTGCCTACCGATAGTAATTTTTGTTTTTGTTCCCCGCGTCTCGTGAGTTCACGTATTGTCTTTTCGTTAATCTAAGTTATACATTTTCTATTTCCGCGTATCATTTTGTGTATCTTTGGTAGTAACTATGCTTTCGATTAAGAATATTATTAACGTTTCCCGTCAAGGACCTTGTATCGCGTGACTTTATATTTTGCGCTTACTTTATTTCCCGTGTCCTGTAGAGAACCTTGTCTCGTATGTTATTCATCTTGTTTTCCGAAATTGTTAAATGATTAATTTTATTTTATTTGAACTCCCAGAATAAAAGGGTCAATGTGTTATGTTTTCCGTTACTGAAGTTCATGAGTTCTCAATCAGATTTCCTTATATCTTTTCCTCTATCTCTCCTTTAATTAACATTAGCGTCGACCGAGCCCCTCTACCATACCTTTCTGTTCGTTCCTGCTAGTTGGACCAGTTTCATATTTTCCGGAGAGCTCCTTTAGGTCTCGTGACGCAACGAAGCGTCTGGCGCCCATCCGGCATTTCGCTAAGTCTAGTATGTTTCGTATAGCGTAGTCCCGGGAAATTCGGAAAGAGTATCGAGTCAATTGTAAGCGAAAGATCGTGTCGTACTTTGGAGTACCTTTTAGCTTCCTTCAACTATATTAAAGAATTATTTTCTTTCGTTGCAGTCCACATAAATTTGGCGTTGGGATATTTTGGAGACGATTTCATTTACTTATTGGCTATTTTGAGGAAATGTGGCTCTTTTGAGGTCTGTTCTCAAAGACTTTTCAGCATAACAGCTGTTTTGAAGGTAATAAAGCGAGGTGTCGCACCAAACCTTTTCAATGCTAGATACTCGGAGTTGTGAAGGGCTTAGAAAATGTTTCCGTAGGTTAGATTGTGGCGGTCCGAAGGACACACATGGCCTCAAGAGAGGAAGGGGGAAGACCCAAACCCTTGCTCCGCGAAGAAACCAAGTAAGGGAGGAGAGTCACCACTCATCAGGGACTTACAGGAGCCCTACAACCTTGACCTTCGGCAATGAAAGATCACCATCCAAGGGCAAATCAACGCATCACGCCATGACTTCAGGCAAGGTAAAGCGGGTCACAAACGGCCTGGGAAGTAATGCGATGGGCACACATGGCTGTCCTGGAAGGAGAGAAAAGGCCGAAAATGGTCATCAGTCATCATCCTCAAGTCCGCAAGCTACCAGACTAGGATTGAAACGGAAAAAGAGATCGCGATTAACGAGATAATCAAAAGACACCCGACTCTTTTCCAGAAAAGGGTAGGCCGGATCCAGGGATACGAGCACCATATCGAGCTAACGAACACCAAACCGTTCAGGAAGCCGCGGTATCCCGCACCGAGTATATACGAGGAGGAAGATTGGGAAAAGGCAGTGACGGCTTAAGACCTAGAAAAGGGAGACCGAAGGGCCTCGATACAGATGCATTCAAACGCCAGTAGGAAAACGACCCATATGCATTGGGCAGAGCCCATCTCGCAGGACCCGAACATGCGGGCCAGTTGTGAGGCAAAAGTTGGTGTAGTACGCACCCCACAAGGTCAAGAAAAAGCCACTGAGGAAGGTTCGCGACCAGTGCATCAGAGTAAGGGGCCATCCAGAGCATCGGAATTCGCAGCTATGTCGCCGAAACCCTACCCCATAACCACGATGAATGGTATGGGGAAAGACAAGGAAAAACCCTCAGGATAAGGGAAACCAAGCGCACTGGGATTGGTAGATCCAATGCATTCGGAGGAGGATATGCCCCAAGCAAGAATCCACGAGTGGACAAAATACCATGAGTTCGGGATCATGGAGTTTAGTGGTACGGCCAGGTATAGGGGATTGTGCACACCATATGAACCAGAAGAAGACGCGAGGGAGGACACGCGACCAATACATTCGAACGTGGAGACCAAGAAGGATGAGGAGCTGTCCACCACCATGCGGGCAGCCGGCCTTATCCACACGAAAGTAGTCGGGAACGAACTGCAGGAATTGCATCCACCGATGGGAAACCAAGCGCATCGCGCTGGGACTCAAGAGGAGGGATGACATGGTATAAATACAGGGTCCGACATGTGCCAGGCCTTTTCAACGATTAGCAATGAGAGTAACCGAAAGAATTTCAAGAGCGAGAAGAATGACGGAAGCGTACCGAGAGCGGGGCTTAAGGGACCTGCAAGTAGCAGCTCTATAACCTAAAAAAATGTAACCTTGCTGCGTTTATCCCCTCAAGCCAAAACTTGAAACAGGGTATCATCCGTAACATTCCTACTGATCTTAATACTCATAGTTTCCAGATGGAAGCCGCGTCTGTGTTCAGCTTCGTGCCGACGTTTTGCAAACGTTTCAGTCTGCATCATCAGGGCTAAGAGGCTCCAAAACTGAAGCTCCTTGTTGTTAAGAAGTATTAATATATCTATGATTGCTCATGATATTTTCTAGATTTTCTAGTTTAAAGAGGAAGTTACGAAATCCATTGCTGTCTGTCTTATGTTGCACATATGGTATACCGAGACTCGTGAAGAATTGGCTGATACTCTCAGTGAAGAGGGTTTCTGTTTTCTTACAGTTCTTTTAAACTATTCTCTTTGGTGGTTGAGACTGAACACATACTGTAGTTAAAATCTGCTTTGAACGCTAGAGATTCGATATTGTGGCTAAGAAATCATAGTGGTATGTGTTGTAAAGTGGCATCAGGACGACACATTACAACACCCCAGCACCTCCGCGCGCTGTCGACAGCACGGCAGTGCCTCCGGCCTCCATCTATAAAGATTTCGTTGGTCCGGGGTTCGTTAGAAGGGAACGGGGAAAAATAGTGAATCGGCGGCGGAGGCGGAGGCACGGGGCCCTTTTGGGTTGAGCGCCCGCACGCCAGGGGTCCCCAACTGCGGGGAGGTACTGCCGGTACCCCGGGAACTTTGATCGGCTAGGTATTTAAATGAAACCAATCGGAGAATAATGTTTCATGGTGAATAATGAAAAATGCATTTTGTTCAGTTTTGATGGAGTAAAATCCAAAATATTTGTAGGGGTTGAAAGTTATCAAAGTTTTATAACAAAAAACTATCTTTCATAACTTAATGAAACCAATTTCATTTGAAAAAGCTAAGAAAAATGCAAAAACATATATAGGTAACCCCTATTTTTCTTAGCTCTTTTAAATTTTAGCACGGACTCGTGAAATAGTATTCGATAAAGAATCTCATAAAATTTTATTAATTATTAAATGAGCATTAAATCATAATTAAATATAAGAAGCAGTAGTGACATAAAAGAGTAGCAAAAACGGTATAAGAAATTTCGAAAATACAATTAATATGATGAGCTAGTGTTAATGATAAAATTCCCAGATATGTAGTAACTTACATACTTGGAATTATATGATTTCAATATTTTCTGTTAGTAGAACAATAATGCATACTATAAATTATGACGTGATTTTTCGAATCACGGTCACAAGGCGACTCCGGCTACCGATTCAGATAACGTTCTCGTTTTCTGGTTCCCTTAGAATCGCCACCCTGCTCAAAAGCAACGCTCTCGGTTTGATTCGTATAGTTATGCCAATACTCTCTGAAGATTTCGTTATTGTTGAGTTGAGTTCGAGGTGCTCGAATCTACCGTAGGGAAATAGTCTCGACGTACCGAGTTGCCCGGCAGAGGTGAGTACCCGACGAAGATGTCTCCACGAACCGACAGAAACCCGGGTGAGATACCGGTGCCCCGCTGGAGATGGGCTAGGGGAGGAACCCTCTGACCCGAGTTAAAGATGTGGTGCTCAACTATCGCACGATGCCCTGAGGAAGCGGCCGTGGAGGATCTCCAAGTGTTACGTACCGATTCCGTAAGGAACGCTCTCGATTTGGTTTAAAGGGGCGACTCGAGGGAAATGAAGAGTTATTGGCCATAAGGATCTCGACCAATCTCGACCAATCAGAATGATTAGTTTTCAAATTTAGCTATTGTCAAAGCAGTCTGTTTTGGGGCACCGACCGAGGTGTCACGAACTGGCTCGCGCTCCCGTGCTATCTGTTGATAGTTTTTCTAGCTATGTTTCGATACGGTGTAGAAGGTTTGCGCTTGTGTAGTTCTCGCGTTGTTCTTTTGATGTCCAGGAAATTCTATGGATTTTTTGTGTGTTCCGGAGGTGTAATGCTGCGCCCTAGTGACCGCTTGAGTGTCCTCTGGATACAATTCTCGGCCTTCACGGATTAGTTGCACCAGGCGGCCAGTATCAGAGGCCGTTCTCTGCGAGGTCCTAAAAGGCTCGACGGGCCAGCTCCAAGAGAAACCACCAATGCCCAACTGCAGACCAATGTCAGAGCGCGTAGCCCTCTCAGCCCAGCGGATCCACCAACCACCGAGGACTCGGAGGCCCGCGAGGACCGGAGGTTGAGAAGAGATCACCACTTCGAGTCAGGCAATTAGCGAGTGCGGTAGCGTTTTTTGAATTTGCGAGTGAGTGAGTGAGCGAGCAGTAGCGTGCCTTTTGGGGATTATATAGATTTGAGGAATATTGAGTGAGTAACGTTTGAGTGATTGCGTCTTTTCCTTTTTGCCCTTCCCAACCTCCTTTTTAGTATTTGCGTTTTATCTTCTGAAGTCCCTTCGGGACATAGCGGCCCGGCCCACGTGGTCCGGCAATTTTTTTATAGTTCTCTTTAGATTTCCGACGAGCCTTCCGCCCACCAGCTCGAGGCCCGTGGTATATCGCGTGCGCCCTAGTTTTAGTAACTTGCGCTCTTTTTGGGAACTCCTCCGCGCCCTTTCCCTTCCCGCCCGTTTTTGTATCCGAGGTAATTTGTAAGAGCCATTTCGCGGTCGGGAAACTTCTCCCTGAGACCCCCTCACCTCTTCCCACCGCTAGCCTTGCCATTCCCGAAAAGTAAATATTCGAGGACCTTAAGCGGTCACTCGACGGTGCTACGCCGAATAAGTAGCTGGCGCCCAGATATTGTTTACGTCCTATTCTACATCAGCAAGTCCCCCTTGCCTATTGCGTATTCCTCCTTCCACGGTCCCTCTTACCACCAAGCCGATTTCAAGCCCTCCGACACCGCGTACTCCCGAACGAGCACCCGTGGGATTGTTCTGATTCTGTGTCTAGTTTTGATTTGCACATCATTTCGAGTTACCATATCTTTTCTTTTCTGTTCCTTGCTTTGCGTTGATTTTATATTTTCTTGCACAGCGACATTTTGGCTTTATTAATTATATTCTTTTCGATCTTATCCCGCGTTCCCTTTTCTTTGCGTAACGCCCCCCCCCCCCCCGTATTTGCGGTAGCTATTTTGAGCAAACCCTGGGCCCATTTTCGAGGCCCATTTTCGAGGCCCAGTACGTCACAATCTATATGTATACAGGATCCGCCAAAAGTATAGGGACGGCAGAATATTTCCTCAGATAAGATATTTTTCAAGGAGGTGAAGGTCATTCTTAAAGTAACTTTCAACGAGGAAGTCAACGGTGACCTCGATTTGGATCTTGTCGGTAACCTTCAAGGTCATTTCAAGGTCAACTTTCAGATTTCAAATCGGAACCTCCATTTTTGGTCCCGGAATCGGAAAGAGCGTGAAATTCTACGTTCAGATATGCTCTTATTGGGGGTTACGAGGACTCCTAGAGGCCATTTGAAGGTCAATTTATTTACTGTAGCGCAGAAGCCCGTGAAAGATGATTTTTTTGATGATCTACTCAGCTGCGAGTTGTAAAGTTCATAAGGACTTAGTATGGGAAAAACTGGAAGACCTAAATCCGAGACAATAGAAGAGAAGTTAATCGAAGTTGCACAAGCTGTTGTAGAGGATCCCCGACTCACTGTAAATAGATCATCGCAACTTCTCAAGATTTCTGAGACTACTGTTCGTAAAAATCTGAAATTAATCGGATTCCATCCTTATAAGATTCGTCTTATTCACGAATTGAACCAATTGATCACGATCGTCGAATGAAATTCTGTGACACCATGATGACAAAAATCGATCAAGAGCCCAATTTTCTCTCCTGTATAGCTTTAAGACGAAGCAACTTTTGAGCTAAATGGTGTAGTAAATAGGCAGAATTGTCGTTTCTGGACAGACGAAAATCCTCATTGGAGTCTCGACTCGCACACGCAATATCCCCAGAAATTGAATGTTTGCACGCGATTGTTTAAGGATGTTCATTTGGTTCCGAGTTAATCAAAAGAAAAATTATTACGACTAGCATAGTCCGTTCAATAGGTTTGGCAACGCTGCAAACAAGCGCTTGTGTCCATACTTCATCGTTGATCTCTTTTCCATCTATGGAAGAAAATACAAAAAAGAAAGTGTTTTTCTGGAAAGGAAAACGTATGACTGAAAAAGTGTACAATTCACGAATGCGACAGATGGAAGTGGGAACAAATTTGAGGAGTGTTTACGGATGCAAAAACGAAAAAGTTAACCTCAAAGAGAGCGCACCTGAACCGAAAAATCTCGAAGGTCGACGTATTGTATGTTTGGAAACTGTGTCCAAATATATTTTCTGTAAATATCAGAAATGTGATACACTGGTTCCTCTGAGCAACACAATCGATGAAACGCGAATGGGGTTAGCTTCTATATTCACGATTCAATGTGCAAATTGCCAAGAAAAAATCAGATTTGCAACCGATAAAACACATCAAGTTAAAAAACAGAATACTCGAGCCACACCAACTAAACATTATGATGTCAATACCAGAGCAGCAATGGGTAAGATAAAATCCTTAACTACAAAAATAATCAATATTACCATATTAATTTTTGACAATAATGAAATTTAATTATTTGTTCTAAGAGCTTTGAATGGTGGCATGGGCAACATTCATATCAACAAGATACTGGCTTCGTTGAATATTCCTCCACTTCATGTTAATTGCTATAAAACGCATGAAATAGAAGTAGGCGCTGTGGCAGAAGAAATGGCTCGAGAAAGCTGCATCACAGCGACTCTTATGGAGCGGGAACTGTCTATTCAGAATGTCGACAAATTAACAAATCTTCTGTAAGTTTCTCATGTCAACGTGCTCAAAATGTTTCAAGCTATCACACATATTTAAGAAAATGTCAGGATGAAAGATTTTATGAAGTCTGAAAATTTTTATGAAATTGAGCATTATGCAGAATTTTAAGAAAGCACTTCAGAAGTGTTAATTTGGTGTCTGGTTCAATTACAAAGTGAGTAGTGAAATTCTATTCATCCATTATATTCGTATGATTAACTACGTTGTTAGAATTCTTCAATTAATATTTAGAAAAAATAATAATTGTACGTTTGAAATTGTTTATATCAATTGTAATAATTTAGGTGAATCAATGATACTTCGATACAAAAAACATTCATAAATTTATTCGAAAGGATTTTTCTACAGGCCGTCCCATCTTACCGCTCATTCCCTTTTTCCGACTTTGTCTGAAATAAACCCGAGAAACCTCACTCACATCCGCCCAAAAAATATAGTGCGTATTGCGGCTTCGTTCAACATGGGATAGTCAACAAGAGGCACTGGACGTAACTACGACATTCTTACGGGATCTGCGGCTCTTATAGGATTGTTTACTAAGAAAGTACTTACGTACACTTCTAAAAACAGAAAATGCCGAAAATGTGATCGAGGACACGACTCTACCGACCATGACTGCAGATTAAATCTGCCAAAAAACACTTACGTGTAAAAAAACTACGCGAAGTACAGGAGTGCTGTGAATTCCTCTAATAAAAAGTATTGATATCATATTATTGAGGCCAAGTACATAAGTCACTACATGTTTTCCTATTATACTTATGATCTAACACTGGCCCATCATTTTAATTGTATTTTTAAAATTTCCTATAACCTTTTCGCCACTCTTTTACATTACGAATTCAACCATACCCTATTTTATCATTGCTTTTCATCGATTTTCTATGAAATATCACACGAAAATGGAACAAAATGTGATTATCTTTATTGAAGCTCTCCTACATGTTCTATTTCACATGTTGCACGTGTGTGATTGTGTAGGTGCAGGGCACACTTATCGCAGGGGATGTTCGATGTTATCACCATTTTCAGCGAGACACAACTCTAGCCGGCGTCGAAAGTTTCCAATACCTGACCGAAGAACTACAGGTGAAATATTTGCAATCGCATCTCTGATACGTCGTTGCAGATCTGCAGATGTACGTTGGTCGCTTGGTGTAGACGAAATCCTTGACGTAACCCCACAAATAAAAATCAAGTTGTATGAGATCAGGAGATGGAGGCAACCCCGGCACAAGACCACCTCTACCAATCCAACGATGGGGAAAAAGAATATTCAGGTAATCCCTAATAACTCGAACGAAGTGTGACGGTGCACCATCCTGCTGAAACCATGCCCTCTGTCTGGTTGCTAGAAGCATATCTTCTATGAGAACTGATAGTTCATTCTGCGAGAATTGTAGGTATTTACGGCCATTAACAGTTCCATCAAAAAAGTAGGGTCCATTGATTTGACTGTCGACAATACCACACCAAACGCTTAGACTCCATCGATGCTGATGATCAATCTATTGAGTCCAATGGATAATTGATAATGCCTGCGTCGGTATTATATGGTAGGGATGATATCCAGCAGACCGTAGAATTCTATGTGCCATACTGCGTGGCGCACATAAATTACGTTCAATATCACGTAAACTAACATGAGGATTCATGTGTATCATTGCGAAAATAGCAAGGGTGTCAGAATCGTCACTGATGAAACCTTCGTGACATTTTCGTTGGCCAATTTTTCCTCTTTGACAATTTATCTCAATTTAGCGAATGACTTCCGGAGAACGATGCAGTTGTCGATCTGGAAACCTCTCTGCATACAATCGCGCCGCTCTTCGATTTACTCCTCGACTCTTTCCCAAGATGAGTAAAATATCAACACATTTAGTCACATAGACGATGCGAAGGCCACTTTTGTTTATTTCACGCATGGTCATATCAATATAAAAAAAATATTCCAATATTCGAAAATGTTGTTGCCATTTAAAAAAAACTGGCTTTATGCTTGCAACATAGAAACATAAACAGTAGGAGAATAAATTCTATTTGCATTGACTTTCTGACACATTTGTTGTCTCGCTCTTCCTTAAACAGATATTCAACTGTCCTGTTTCAAATGGGACACCACACTGTATACCAGTTCATAATACATCGTATCCATGATCCCTAGGCCTAACCAGTGACTTGGAGTAAATTGTATGGAATTTTAAATAATAAACGTAAGTAATTAATTTCTAAAATAATTTTGCAAACCTCTAACGTTGTTACTTCTTGGAAGTAACCAAATATCCAAACATATAATATTACAAAATGTCAAGTAAAAAATAAGTTTGCATTTTGGAATAATTATTTAATACAGTCCTTTCCTAACAATTTTTCCCTTAAAGGGAGATTAAGCCCTTGCCTCGCATTTATGATGTTAGTACGACAGAGATAGGGCTGATATTTGTAATAAAGTTTTCTTCAAAACCATTTTATACAATCAGAAACTAGTAGTCAGGCCGGCGTATAATTGATAGATATACTTAGACGATCCCTCAATTCATTTTTTTATATTCAATAGAGGTTTTCGAGAAAAATGTTTTACAAGTTTTCATTTTGTTATGTTCATCAGACACCTTCCTTTAAAATTCTTAAGGGGATATACGTCTCCTCTTTCACTCTGATGCGATACCCATATGCTGTTTCTATTATCTTCATGCAATCAGTATATGCCTTTAGCTTCACATCAAATAAATTCGATTTGATGTCGATGACGACAGCAGACGATTTCGAATTGTTTCTTTAAATATTATTGTTGGAGAACAAAAGATCACGTGTTGCTATCCGAGTTTTTGAACGAGCTTGTTTTGATGTCTTTGGTTATCGTTTTAGTTTAGTTGAAAAGAATTGATTGATTCGTCAATATATTCTGAAATGTGTTGTGTGTAATAAAAGGAAATAAATCTGCACTACGAATATTCACATTCACCGCCATAGATTCAATAATTATCTTGTACAAAAAACCAATTAACTTTTATCTGAAACATTTTTTAATACGACTAGTATTCTCAATGTTATTTCCACATCAAGCGTAGACTCCGAGATTATTAATAAGTATAGCAATCTTGTAGATACAAAAATCCGAAGAGAAGAAAAAAGTTGATTAATGTTTTTGTCTTGCGTAAATAACCTATTTATTGTTAATGTTGCCAAATAATATTATAACACGTGTTCAAAATGGTGTCTTTCAAAATCAATGCATTTTCGAACTCTCTTGAGCTAGAAAAAAGCCTTAGTTAATTTTTTTCTTCTCTTGTTGAAAATATTGGTCCTCTTAAAAAATGTTTCGACAAAAGTTAATTGGTTTTTTGTACAGCATAACAATCTGCAATAAAAAATATAGGTTCCCATTTAAAAAAGGCAAGTTGACCTTCGAAAGACCTTGAAAACCGCAGAGGTTAAACAATAACGGCACAGCATTTTCTTTCCCCCTTGAAACCAAACGAAATTTGTTCGACCATTTTTTTCGTATAATGCTTCCATTCCGAAATATTCCTTTGTGCCAAGTTGAACGACTCACCCTGTATATATAATATTATAAATTTATTATATTTTATAATTCAAGTGTGCCTTTGTCCTAAGGGATCTAATAATACTTGGCCTAAAAATAAAAAGCATATTATAAACAAAAAATTCAATTATAAGAAATGCTCACCTTGAATCAATATCTAATAGGAAAATACAACTCTAAAAATTAATAATCCTGCATGGTATGATACTTTCGAAAAGATGTAAAGCTACTTTACATTTCGTGCATTCCCACTTCGTTTCGTTTCGTATTTTGTGTTTATAACAAACTTTACAGGTCCTTGTTGGATTTTTCTTTCGAGGTGTCGGATCGATTTTTTTGGGGAAATGGGCACAATATTGTGCTTGGAATTGAAGAGGTGTTTCACCTAATGCAGGTTTCCCACGCATTTTGTAGTCCGGTAATTGGACATTTTGTGAAATTGCCTCTGCTACATTTATTCGGTAATCAACATACTATATATCTCCCTTTTTCGACTGTGTATTGTTTTATGCATAATATAGGTATTGAACAGAGCTTGACATATAAAAGAAAAGTTTTCGGTATCCTTTGATAAATTTTCTCATGATTGGGAAACAGGCTAACATCTGATCTTGGTGATCAATTGAACCCATTCCCTTGTTATATTCCAGGATGCATTTGGGCTTCATTACTTTTTGAAGTGAAACTTCTATATAGACGAGGGGTATTATGATTTTTTCTGTCACGAAAAAGCGTTACGGCTGCGTGTGCTCAGCTGTTATTTTCTTACCTCAGCTGTTATTTTCTTACCTCCGCTTCTTCACGTGGCTGGGCATCATTGCCTTTATTTGCGGTCTGTTTTTTAAACAGTAAATTAAACTGACCAGAGTTTAAAATGGGGAAGACGCCCGCTGAGAGGCAGCGAGACTATCGGGCTCGGAAAAAAGCCCAAGGACCGGCGAAAAAACAAGCCCAATCAGCAGCCCAGCGACAATCAAAGGCTAGACTGGCAAGGCGCGTTAGTGAGATGGCATCGAGAGGACAACTTCAAAGTCAAGTAGCGGGGCCGAGTACGGGGCAGGTTTCCAGCGTCATCACAGCGGTGATTCCACGAGCGGCCTCTA
>JARQSW010000080.1:180027-195899 GCA_030142375.1 Calameuta pallipes
GACATGGTCCAGTGACGTCACCGTCCAAATGCGCAGAACCGCTAGTGGCTATACCTCGTCTATTTGTATCATGCATGAAAGGACGTTGAATTCTAGTCTCAAAAACAACATCGAGGGACTGATTATTTCCAGGGGCTACCGTTTTTGCTTGCGAGTTACAGTGGCCGCCTGGTGGCGCGGCAGCGAACTAGTGCTCGCTCGTGCTTCTTGTATAGTTCTGTGTTAGTGCACCTGGCACTTGGGTGCACCAGGCACTTGGCCCTCTACGAGGGCATAAAGCTATAGGGAACAAGAAGAAGAAGAAGATACTTCTGTGTTGTTTAAGGAGGGTGGAGCGCTACGTACTAGTCAACCGAGCCGTAGCGTATGCCCAGTAGCGTATGCCCAACGGGCGAGGAAGCATAGGCAAAGTCCCTTCGTGGGACAAGCCTTCACATTAACTGTCCCTATCTACTATCTAGTCAACCGAGCTGTTACAAAATAGTACATATGTTACTAGGGAGGAAAGTGCGCGATTTGAAGTGAAAATCCGCTCCTCCCGTGTGGCATATACTACTTTTTACCCGACTATTTCTAAAATAATCATATTTTTATACCTGCAACGGCATAACGCTACAATATATAGGCGTAGGTTATGAAATATAGGTTATAAAAGGTATTGAATCTAACAGCACGAATATGATATTGTCGCAAATAATATATTAAGAAATGGGTCCAGGGCGAAGCCCTGGTGGGGTGCAGGGACGAAGTCCCGTCGGGGGGTTTCTGGGGGCGGAGCCCCCCAACCGCCAGAAACGAATTTTAAATGTATTTAAAGCATTTTCAAAACATGAATATATTTTCAACAAATCTTTATTATTTATGTTTTTTTTATAAGAATTTACAAGCGCCAGCAACACGGTTTCAGTGACGACCTTAACTATTTTTTTCTATTTTTGGAAAGTGTCATAAACATTTTGATATTTTTCTCGTGACTTCGTTGGAAGCAAATCTTCACGCAATTTGTTAGCGATTTCGTTTAACTCTGGAGGAGTACCGTTATATTCTTGCTCTTCATCGGTTGAATCCATCTTTTTTCCCTCTTTCCCTTTGTCGTTTCGTCACTAGGTTGATATGTTCACAGTCAATCACACGGTAATCCGAGATCACATGTTTCATCACGCTCATTTTTTCTGTTTAGAGTTTGTTTCTTCCCGCAATAGTCACTTTTTTACCCGCAATCTTATTTTTTTGCCCGCAAATTTATCTTTTTGCCCACAATATCACTTGTTTTTCCCACCGGTCAAAAATTGATTACTTTCCGCCCGCGTTGCAGGGATGGAATATGGTCATTTTATCGTAGTCGGGTAAAAAATAATTTATTAGGTGCACAATAAATACGTATTTGGTGTTATTTTGTTACTTAAGCAATCTACACTCATGAAATATACATAAATTACAGGTTTTTAGTTGGATAGATGAATAATTACCAAAAAACGAAGCTTCTCTCTAAGGGCCGTCAACGAGAAAACAAATAGTATATATCTTTATTATGTAACAAAATAAGGGTTGTATATGATTGAAATTATGATGATTTGTAAGATTGTAATAGGAAATAATATTTATTCCACGAAACAAGTATTAAGTTCATGCTATTTGAACATTTTGTTTACCTCGAAAAAGTTCAATAAATGTGTCAACGCCTCACGATTTTTGACGTTGATATGCCTGAATCGTCGTTCAACTGATACCGGTGGTGTTACAAAGTACAACAGTAGAGTCGTGTCGTGAGATATACAAATATGTCGACGTCCGAGCTTAACTCCGTAGCCGAGATGATAAATTTAGCACAAAACGAAAAATGCAATGGAAGGAAAATCTGCGGATTGCCGTGAAAAGAAGATAAAGATCCCCAGAACCGGTTAGATGCAATGTAAAAGGACGTCGAACAGTGGAAATTGCGAAATTTGCAGAACAAATTTGGTGTAACGCTTGTCAAATTCCACTCTCGTTTCGCTTCGTCGAGGAAGGAAATAAAATCGGTTTAGGCAGCGATTTTACAATCACGTATCATGTGTGTCTTCAGATTTACCATGTTCATACTTCGAAGTTTCATTATAATAGTGACACATTGAAGTGAAAATCCGCTCCTCCCGTGTGGCATATACTACTTTTTACCCGACTATTTTTAAAATAACCATATTTTTATGCCTGCAACGGCATAACGCTATAATAGGTGCCTTAGGTAAGTACTATATATTTGTTGCTATTCAGCTGTAAAGAGTATAGTACTACATGACTTAAATCAATGCTTTCTATTTCTGTATAATTCTATAATAGACTAAAGAACAATATTGATTTTCCGTTTATTTAGAATTCATTCATTATTATTGAATTCAAAGTGAAGGATATTGAAGCTGAAGGCTGGTATGTTACCGACGCGATTTACGAGGTTATGTTGTGTAACATATTTATATACATATGTGTATAGTCTAGCGAGGTTGCCACATTTATCAAACGCTAATTTCGGCAAATGCATTTCCTATCGTTTTATCGAAATTACAGCAACTTTAACTTCCGTTATTTCAGCGAGTAGACGGTAAACTCGTGTTTTTTTTTTAAATAAAAGTTTCGTTTTTCTATAATCTGTATTGTAGGTAGTTAAATAAAAAGCATTCTTTACAGAATATTTGCGAAAATTGGCGTTTTGCGTAACTTTGGTACGAGTATTACGCTAGCCCTGATCAATATTTTATGATTTTATCGAATATTTTCGAAGCTTTTTGGCAAAACCAATTATGTATAAGTTCCGTTTAATTCTTAAATTATCTTGGAGGAAAAACAAATTGCCTTATTAAGGGAAAAAGTGTTCATAATCATGAACGTGTCAACTCTAGAATCAGTTACCAAAAGCTCAAAATTATGATTATTCAATAGCATATATCTCGACAATTCAACAGTTAATAATTTTTTTTTAATTCATGAATGTGTAATTTGTCTTCATAAACATTATATTTGATAGCCACGTTGAAATATTTGAAATGCTGTATCGTTCCACCTTCCTTAAGGACTCTTATCATAAGTTCTTCTCCTGGGAATTTCAGGTGTAAACGTTTTGGTGGTTTACAAAATTGCAACAAAGAAGAATGTAAATATTAGAAGATTTAGAGAATTACTAGCTGCCAAATTATTAGGGTTGTCTGAAAATACAACAAAACCTTGTCGTCAACAGAGTCAGCATAATATCGTCGTTCGAAAAAATAATTCTGGAATAAGAATTAGACGCGCATGCAAACTATGTTATTCAGATAAAAGACGTCAAACGGACCGATAAAAGGCACCAGGGAATTTAAAAAAGACAACTTTTTGTCCTAATTGTCCTGACCAACCTCAGCTTTGTATAGAATGCTTTAAAGTGTTACATTCTAAATAATTTTTGTAATAAACCATTTTTGTGTTAGTTTTATAACAATTCAATAGTTTTATTACATCCTGTGGAATATCCTGCCAAATACCTACGAAGATCCTTCGTAAGTAGTCAAATAAGCATCACCCGAACGTGGGTGACGTGACAGTTAACGTGCTAGAAGATGTTGGAAATGGAAGGTGGAATTGGAAGATTAAGGAGAAGGATTGAATAAATATATAGGAAAACGAAATGAATACGAGGTGAAAGTGAAACAAGGAGAAAAATGATAGTTTCTGAATAGTAAAAGGGGTAAGAGTCTTGTAATGAGTCATGTAAGGTCCACTGACATAAGTTTATGTGGTTGTTCAGTATGTTTATGGCAGATTTGCAGGAGGCGCGAGAACGGGAAAAACGTGAATAAATGCCCTCCCAGAAATCCGAGAAGGCTTATAGGCCCCGTTTGTCAGCCACCCTCAAGATTTTTTCCGCGAAATCTGCAATAGGCCTTCACATTCCCCAGTACTGAAATCCCTTGAACGCGGATTTTCGATTCGACTCGTACCCTACCACTATGGGATTTCTCAATCGAATTCAGCGTACTTGTTCCTCGTGCAAAAGTC
Source organism: Calameuta pallipes (assembly GCA_030142375.1). Taxonomy (NCBI): domain Eukaryota; kingdom Metazoa; phylum Arthropoda; class Insecta; order Hymenoptera; family Cephidae; genus Calameuta; species Calameuta pallipes. The sequence continues at coordinate 184,036 of JARQSW010000080.1, forward strand.
CAGGCAAGATTAACTCTCCTTACAGGCATATCCTGTCGCATAGGTGGCGAACATCCTTCTATCTTATCGCGACTTCTTCCGAATTGGCTCAAATTTCCAAATCAATGGAAATCATGTTCGCCTAATTCTTTTTCGCGGCAAGAAAAGAAAAGGATAAATAAAAATTAAAAATCAAATGATAACTATAATAGGCACTTGAGGTAGATGTATCCTGCCTGGAGAAACCTTCGAAATTTCATCGCGTACTCGAGAATACCCCAGTTTCCGCCAAGGACCGCGATGAGTGAATTTATCACGTCACAAAGTTTAAACAGTACGAAAGAACTAGAACCTAAGGATTTTAATGATAAATAATTTGCAATTAGATAGCAGTAATGACGTGTACAGAAATTCAAAATTTTAAATTATGATATTGAGAAAAACGAGTACAGTAATACAAATATGGCGGCGCTGTGATCATCAACTGGTAATAAATCACATCATCTGGCAACACTGTCCGATTATACCATGCCACTGAAATAATATTCTCTAAATGTTTATTCTCCTGAAATGGCGGTTTATTGGAAATACAATACCCTGTTATACTGGTCCATCGAGTATTTCTTGAGACATGCACCGATGTAACAGAGTATTGCATTTCGCGAAAATTTCCATGAAAATTTCTTAGATCTTTTTTTTTTGGAGCCAGAAGCTTTCTTAATAAGTTTATCACGAACAGCACAGTTAGGGTTTTTTGATTTAAATAATATTTTATTTCCTACTAAAAATTCTAATTTGACAACAAGATAGCAATCGTTGAAACAGTACAGTCTGAAAAGATAGTATAATTACTTCTTTCTTTAAATTACCACCTCTCGTTGATTTTGCATATTATTTATTTAATTCTATTGGTTGGTTTTTTCTAAATCTATCACTTAGAAACAATATTCCAAATTTAACATTTGTAAATATTCAATCACATGGTGATTTTTGCTAAACAAATTGATTTAATTTTTTTAACCATTACATACTAGGTATTCCATTTATTCAGGCAATAATATTATAATAGAATATCTGCGGATGATATAAAAAGAATGTTAGGAGTAGTAGTACCATCAAAGGTAGTATTTGAGAAACTGCGATTCAAAATCTATTTTTGTTTGCTATAGCGTACCTTTGAAGAGTCACTACGATAGAATACAAATTGAAAATACAAACATAATGCAAATACTGGAAGAAAAAGAGGTAAGGATAAGTTTGTTAAAACAAAGAAAAAGGTAAGGAAATAAATAGTCTAAGATGTGTTGTAATTACATAATAATAACATAATATATTATATTACAAGTTCTATTTCAAGACCGAAAGGCCGTAATAAATAAATTTAATGAGTTTATGAAAAAAACTAAAATTTACGAAGCAATTCGATTATATAGATATTCTGTTATGGCGTAAAAATATCTCCCAAGATTGTCAATAAAAAAAGGGCACAGCTTCCTCATAATTCTCCGGCTATGCCCTTTTATTTCAGGTTATGAACATATGGATGTTAACCTACATTAATCATGTTTTATTAACATCCCCCTCTCCTACCTCTTCGAGCGGAAATTTATATATAACAGTTATGTTATGTTAGTTATAGAATTTAACCTCGCTATTTTAGGTTTGGAAATATTACAGAGAAATCTACCACTGGAAAAAGCATTTAAACTCACCAACTGGACAAGTGATTGGACGAGAAGAGAAACAGGATTTCCGGCAGCCTGAATGGCCTCTACTGCCCGTTCGTGCGTGCTGTTTCTCAAATCAATTCCATCCACCTCAATTATTCTGTCCCCTGTCTGAAAACAATTCAGTTTCAATTTAACCTTTCTCAGATCATTCAGTTGCCTTCTCATAGTCTTATGTACAATGATCTTCCTTCACTTTTCACCTACATTTTGCCTTTAAGATAAACATTTCTATAAACTAAACGAAATTTTAAGCGATTTCCTGTCTTTGCCGTTGTAAAAATTTATCAGCGAAAAATAGCCGCATAAAATATGTACGAGTATTTGTTAGCGTCTAACTGTCAAAAACCCTATACATTGATAAATGTCATCGCCACTTCAACACCCGGAACTTGATTTTTCTTTTAAATTTTAACCGATTCAAAGGTTCGTTTCGTTCCACAGGTTCCGTACGGTCGTGCTCAAAAATTAGAAATCACTTTTGGTGCGATCAAAGTTATAATTACCTTAAGCTCGCCAGTTCTTCCAGCTGGGCTGTTAGGCAAGACATTCTTGATGAAAATACCGGAAATATTTTCAGACTTATTCGGGCCACCATTGTAGAGATCAACCTAGTAATATTAATATATATAAATTCCATGCAACTTATTTATTTAGTAATAATTCATATATCTTCATACCATATTATAGTGCCATTATTAATTATTTGTAATATTGGATCGATAAGAGAGTTTGCGATACTGACAAATTTTCTTTGACAAATTATTACATTTTATTGCATTTTATACATTTATTTTTTGTATCTGTCGAAAACGAAGCTTTCAGAACGTTTAAACAGATTTTTCTATAGAAAATAATGATGGGCGATTTCAATTGATTAGGGGAATAATAATTAATAATTTTTTGTTAATCGATTAATCTTCGATTATTTTAAACTCCGAATCATTGGTTTTCGTTTAATTTCAAACCTATAATCGTTAAGAATAATCGATTAAAGTAGACAATTTTTAATTTCGTCGTTTTCAGTGAGACTTCAGAGACGTGAGGCTAAAAGGGTAGCAAATTCAAATAAATTAATTTAACCGTTAGAGGGCCGGCGTATTTTTTGACGAAATCTTGTAGATTTTATGTGAAAAAGTTATGGACATGATTAATGGATAACTTGCGTGAAAATATTCAACCAATTCAGAGACAATATAGCCTTCTAAGGGTTAATTAAATGTTACAATAAAATAGTTGTAAACAAATGAATTACCAATTAAATAAAGCGATTTCACATGTGAAAATATTTATGAAATTTTAATAAAATATATATAAATATTAAAGTTTATAGTTTTATACATATTTTTAATTTGAATGGCAGCTCGTCCCACCGAAATAAGAGTCACGTGATTTGCAGTCCAATACTTTTATTTTAATCGGAATGTATTAATTATTTCATTATCGTATACTAATATATGTATGTCAACACTAATTATTATATTATTTATGATAATAGAACTTGTTTAAAATTTGTAAATTCGGCGATTATTTTATATATCGCCCATCACTAATAGAATTTTCTCGACCAGCTTCGATAAAAAGGGTATGTAGTACTAACAAAAAGTGTCGCAAGGCTTTCTTACTAACCGAATATTAGGATTTTCAGAAAATTCAAATTTGAGATTGATTATTAATTAATTATTTACAAGAATATTAGAAGAATAATTATTAAAAAATCTGAATACCTTAGACTTAGCGCTATAAATATAGACGGTTTAAAATTTGCATTTGACCAATCGAAATTTCTAGTAATCTTTTTCTGTTTTCGCTACTTCACGACAAAACATCAACATTTTTCAATTTTTTCAATTTACTCTCTTTAATGAATAATACTTACTTTCCCGCCAACGATGCTAAGTCCCAAGCTGGATTTCGGCTCTCTATAGATTTTAACGAGTCTTTCAGGGCCCCAATGTTTCGCCCATAAAACGTTGCCATCTTTGTCCCGGTAATTGTGAGTAACAGTCATATTTTCTCGACCTTCCACAAGCAGAATTATAGGAATCTTATGAGGAGAAGTAGAATTTGATGACTCTGAGCTTTCAATTGATAATTGATGACTTTCGATAGACGTTTGCGATTCCGGCAATTGCGAGAATTGTGAATCAAGATTCAGAGGAATCGAGGATGATCTTGAGGATAGTCCTAGTTTTCTCGAATACTTGTCTCTATCGCATTGGATACTCTTGTTCTCCTGATAAGTTTGAACTTCAACTTCCTTTCTAGGACTTTCGGATTGGCTCGTAGACCGAGGAACAAGGCCAGTTGACTTCGCAGGGCTATCAAAAATCTCTTCGAAAGAACACTGAATGCCCTTTGATTCTTGTTCAACTTGTACCTCAACGTCCTTCCTTGGACTAAGAAATGAACCTTCAGACACAGCTAAGCTTTGTTGACGAAAAGATCCTTTGAGAGGACGTTCTTCGGCGATGGTCTCTGAATCGCACTGGGTACTTTTGTTTTCTCCTTGCGTCTGAGTTTGAACTTCTTTTTTTAGATTTTTTAAGAGTTTATCATCAGTGAAACTGTGGATACTTTGCACACACGGCTTCAAAGGGCTATCAAGATGATCTTCAGAACCACACTGCGTACCTTTGGTCTCCTGCTGGGTTTGAGTCTCTACCTCCCGTTTATTCTTCAAGGAAGAGTCTTTATCCTTTTTGGTCAAACAAGTTTCTGGCAATCGACTTTCGGGAATCAACTTGAGTAAATTTTCCAAAGAGGTCGATGCAGTGAAGTGTTCCGATTGTGTTTCTAGAGTTTGACTCTGATACTGAAGAGAATGTTGCTTCCCGATTAGACTATCCTCGTCTAGCTTACCACAAACTAAACTATCCTGCAAAAACCGTTTATTCTGCAAGAATATTTCATGCTCTCGCTGCTTCTCAAATGCTTTCTGGAGCTGTTCCTCGGTTTCCTTTATTTCACTTACAAATTCTGGATTTTTCTCGCTTCCGTCAGCCTGCTTCTTCTTTGTTGCTTCTGATGAGCGATCACTTTTTGACCTTGTAATACCGCGACTACTGTTCTCTCGAAGTCTTTGGTCAACGCTCTTATATTCTAATCTTTTCTGAATGAGTACTTTTTTCTGCGAGTCTTTTACTTCCTCGAAATAGAGTTTTTCGTTTATTTCGAGAGAATCTTTGACAATCGAATCAAGTTTATCTCGTTTTTCCCTATTCCACCTCTCTTTCTCAGCCAAAGTTTTTGATTTTGACTGTTTCTCCGGGCAGCTGGAAATTCTCCTTAAGGATGTCGACTGTGCCGATGAGGCAGCCTCGAAACTGAAATCAACCAAGAAATTTTTTCTTTTAAATCAATTAATATTGTGAAGGACAAATATTCAAAGAAATTATTTTAACAAGAACAATGGGATTTTGCTCCACCGTATATGAGAATTTTGTTAAAAACTTTCTTTACGTGCTGTGGAATGATGCACTGTTATTACGTCACAGATTTACGTCACAGTACGATGTTTCAGAGATGAGTAAGGAAAAACGAAGGTAGAGAGATTACCGGTTGGTGTATTTTCAGCTGGTGGATTTCATACTTAACGGAAAACAAACAGACTCTAACATAAATGTTTTGATAATCGTGTAAGCGAGCGCAACGCGTAACCAGTTATGCGTGCTGGTATTTTTAACCTTTTACTGGTAAATTCCTTCACTATGGGTTTGGATTAGTCTGTCTTATTCAATTCGTTGGCGTACTGCAGACAGGCATAACATAACCTATCTGCATCATTGGCACATCAAAGTCAACTATTGGGATACGTAGATAGTTCAGATGTTAACATTTTTCTACTATCAGCAATTATTATACTATATTTCTTTACTACTTGTCATAGTCTATTTAAGGTTTAGTTAGTTATTTGATTGAATTACTTTAATTATTTTTAATGCTAAAGAAAATATTCGCACAAGATATTATCATTGTGCATAGCATGTTTTCTGGATTTTTAGAAAACGCATATCAGTTACTAATACTTGAAGGTTGCTAACCTACTGTACATATAAATAAGACTGTACATATAATAAGACATTGTTGATTTTATAAATCAAATTAATGTAAAGCGTAAACTTAAATGTCGAATTAACAAGGAAATCTCTGGAGGTGCCCCCCTCCGATTTTGATAGAACTTTGCAGGGTTGTAGAGTGGGCCAAAATATTGGACGTGTTTTTTTTTGGTTTGACGGAACTCCACTTTTAGGAAGTGAAATGCACTATTGAAAAATTTCGATGTTGTAGTTTTTCGATTATAATTTATAAACATGGCGAGAAGAAATACTTTAAATTGCAAAATTATTCCATTCTTCGTCTACTATACAAGTGTCAGGGAAAGGAATAATAAATTAAAATTTACATATTGTTTGTTTAAAAATGTATTTTTATGTGTATCTAAGAGGATTTTTATTCGATTGGAATGTCACTTTGTAGATCATGAAAAATTAGCTGATACATATTTCTTGATTTCTTCGATATCTCCCGTTGAAGGGGCGAAAACCAGCCGTAACTTCTTCGCTAATATTGCCGTATAAATGCAGAGTACGAGTAATGCGGCTTCTTCTGTGTCTCCGTAAATAGTTGAATTATAAATGAACATTTAACAAAAAGAATTCAACTCCAGATAGGGAAAAGCACCCCCTAAAATAAAAACTTTTTCGTCGTTGTACCATAACTCACGAAAGGGGAGAGATAGAACATATCGTTTTAAGGATTATGTTTCTTGGAGTAAAGATAGTCGTGAAAAAAAAGTGTTCGAAAGAGAGATTTTTTGTACACCATTTACAAGTAACGATAACTGCTTCTTAGGCTGCTGAATTCTGAGAGAATGAAAACTGGAATGTCGACCGCTGGTGGATTCATTTCTATATACTCGCTTTTATACCATCAATGTTCAAAAAGGTTTGTGAATCTGAAGGAAGAAATCTGATTGTGAGTAAAATAATGTAACTTCATAATATTGTCTTTCAAATACAGATTAACGTCATAATCAAATAATATTACTATATTGAAAAAGTGTTTTATAAAATTTGTCCATATGCGGAAACCATATACATCGAGAGGATGTATCTTTCCGTTGTATTTATTAGAATATTCAGTATGTAGAATTTATTTACAGGGCAGTTCGAATTTTTAGACTTTTTCTATTCATATCCATTTCTTGAAATGCCGTGGGACATTGGCCCCTCTAGGAATCCAGTAATATAATTAATTTCGGACCAATGTTGGAAATCTATATTATTTGAAACCAATGCTTGAAGTGGTTAGTCGTTTATTTTCCAGATTTCGAAGGTAATAAAAATACGTTCTCTTGTAAGAAACCACATGTTTGTAAGATTGATAGTAGGGAATAGTCTTTAAATTTGACCACTCATCAACACAAAAGTTAATCGTCTGTCACACCTCGAGGAAGCAAGTTCGATAAATAAGAATACAAAATATAACTATAAGACAGGTATGATACAATCCCTGACCGATAACCATTTCTATTAGTTACATTTTCATATTTGTGATTTTCTTTGTAAATTTCTCTATAGGCGACTATTTGACTAATGTTATAATCGACCAGAAAACATAATAAATTGGAATCATCTGGAATAATCCTGTGGAAAGAAGTACGCTGGAAGAGCGTTTCGAATATAATATTGGTTTAATCATATGGCAAACCTAGGGACGAAATATTGGTAATGTATGGGTTATGTGAGTGAGGTATGGGTCATGTATGAAGCGTTGTTTTTTTTTATCTTATGTGTAAAATAGTTTGAACTTATGTATTAAGCGGAAAAATCGAATTTTTATATAATATTCAATTTTGTTCATTGAGAATAACTCAAGTACTTCAACAATTTTTAAAAACAAAAATTTCAATAAAATAAAGAAGTACATTACACTCTGGTCTGAACGAAGTTTGTTCTACTTAAGATCCTTCGCCAGCAGATTCATTCAAAACGATCAAAAAAGGTGAGAAAAACTTACCACTGGCACAAATCAGAGGCTGTATGGCTCTGATATATCAACCTGATGCTTATATCTTCTCTGTGCTTATGACATTTTCGATTGTACTGTCGAATCTACTAATTTTAGTTCCTTTATCGCCATGATTCGACCTGTATACAGTTTTAAATTAAATCCACGTTGATTGGAATTAAAAATGTTTTGGGCTCCGACGCCTTTCATATACATTATCAATATTTCTATGAATTCAGCAGCTTCTTTTTGCGAAGTTATAGTATTTGATAATTGTTCTTTTATCACATTTGATAATCTTTGTTGATATAATTCGACGACGATTCCTTCACCCTCAGCTAAGTTTCAAAGGCTCTGAATCTGTTAGCTGGCATTCTTACAATGTCTCGCACACGTAAGGCCCATTATTGTATATCAATATCCTGAACAGGCAATTTATTGATTAAGATATTCATAAAGTTGTTCAAAGTGTACTTAGCTATTTTTGTTAACTCTTTTTAAAATGTTTCATTTAGGTTGATATATTATGCGCCAAGCGACGTAACTGTCGGATTGATGAAACTTTTTTAAACTTTGTTTGAACAGATGATAATTCCTATATCTTCTTGAATTTCATGCGGTCCAAGAAAATCGAAACTGGTTTCAAATTCTGCCTCCATCGATTCTTATATAGCTTCTATAATAATGTTTTCGAGTTTTTTACTAAATTATCTTTCGCGTTAAGTTACTGGAGTTCGAGGGAAATTCACAGCAATAATTGCTATGGATAGCAGTTGAATAACGTTCATGGGATTTATGTAAATTCTTTTTATATACTTAAAATTCAACAGCGTGTGTCAATTCTGTTGAAGATAACTGCAGTATGCGTTAGTAACATGTTGTATAATATACGATCGCTAAGCCCGGAAGATCGAGCGATGTAAATAGAATTTGAAATATAACGAATGGTTCATTGGTTTGATCTACTGAATCAGCACGTCCACGTGTTAATATAAAACCTATAGAGTTTTATGATTGTAAGTTGTGATAACCTCTCGAAATGTATATTCGAGGGCTAGGTAAAAATTCTATTTTTAATAAATTCCTCAGTAAATAATTCTTTTGATAGTTTTGGAATATCTATGAATATCAATGTCTACGGTAGGTATTGAATAGAATTATCTTGTTCATTATTATGATATTTTGTCATATCTAGATCCTTGTGGCTCGGTGGTTTTATTTGTTTTTGGGTCTACGGTTTATTTAATTCGCTGAATAATTTGCATTACTGAACTTCTCAACCACTTCGTTCAAGAATAAGTCTGTACTCACTCAGATCCTGTATTGCTAAATATTTGAATTCCTTTTAGCATTCGAACGTATCTCAATTAGATTGTTGGGAATGAATGACTAGTCAATTCAAGTTCTAATTATCTGTGAGATATTGATTCAAGTTTTCGTTCAATATTAATGCTATGGTAGGATAAGGTAGAGACCTTATATTCGGCTTCAGTACTACCTTTGGAACTAGTAAGGATGCGTAGAAAATACAACGGCATTAATTCTACCCAGGAAGGTTTCGAGTAATTTATGAATATTTTAATTTTGGTTTCTTGAATAAGTTTTAAAGGTTCGTGGTATACTTAATACATAATTTACGAAATTTACTCACGACTCTAATCTTAACTTTAGATTTATCTTAAATTAGACGATTTTACTCTCAAAGTAATGATTTTAACACACTCCACAACTGTAATAGTTCTCTTAATTTCTTAATCCACATTATCCATTTGTGTCTTCTGACTCCCTTTTTATAGTTATGAAACTACTTGTGATTAGTCGATATGAATCCCCTCCCTCAAAATTACAACTATTTCGATTGACAGCTAACCTTTTCCCAATAATAAATATACCTATTCGTACTCTGTAATTTGAATCTCTTTAAATGTTATCCGAGAAGGTTTAAATTTATCCTTTTATTTCTATATTAATCGTTCATTGCTAATACAATATGATGCAATATTTAATGTCGTTAATTTGTCATACAATTATGTATTATTTATGAAATTGATTATATAATATAATATTAAATGATTATAGAAATAACATCATTTCATTATATGATTCTAAATAAATATAAGGCGTGTAACATAACAATACATATTACTGAGCACGTCGGAAGTATTTATCTACATTTTTATTAATATTTGAATTCAGAAAACAAGAATCAGTTCGAAAAAATGATAGTTGACGAGAATGGAAAAATCCTTAATTATCTCAAAATGCTTTTACGTAAGAAGTGCTGACAAAGCGAGGTATAGCACGTACGTTAAACAATGATATTAAGAAAAGGAAAGAACGAATCCGCTTGGACATGGAACGAGGTATCATTTATAAAAATTATATCTTTGATTAAACTTCAGAATCTTCAAGTAACACTGATGATCAAGAAAGCTGTAACAGTGAGAAATTGGATCATCAGATTGACAATAATTTTTAAAAAGACGAGCAAGATGAATTTCATTCCACATTTATTATTCCTAACAGTCAATAACCAAAAAAACACTTACGTGTAAAAAGATACGCAAAGTACAAGAAACCTGTGAATTCCCCTAACAAAAAGTATTGAAATCATATTATTAATGCCAAGTACATAAGTCACTACATGTTCTCCTATTATATGATCTAGCACTGGCCCATCATTTTAATTGTATTTTCAAAATTTCCTATAACTTTTTCGCTACTCTTTTACATTGCTACTGCTTCCCGTATTTAACTATGGTTTAATGATTATTTAATAATTAATAAATCTTTAGGTGATCCCTTATCGAGTACTGCTTGGCGGGTTCATGCATTTCTTGATATTTTGCGTTCATTATGCCAGTCTTCAAACTCAAAGTTAGCGTCAACTTTCTATATATGTATAGCATATTGACAATAACTTGTCAAAAATAATCACAATTACTAATCAAAGAATACTATTAGTAAGTTCAAAGTAAGTACTTTGGAATTCCTGGCACGGACCTGCCAAGTAGTACTCGATAAGGAATCACCTAAAGTTTTATTAATTATTACTCTTCGCGGATCATATGGGTCTTTTTCGACCCAAGCGATATTCGCCCTTAAATATCTTTCGTGTCCTTGAAGCCCCGGGCTTCTCTCCCCACCCTAAATAAACTTACTAGTGAGGGGTACCCAGTGACCAAGCAACGTCTTCATCCAGGAGTTCCTATCGAGACAGCAGCAGGATAAAATCTCGAGCGGGTCGAAAAAGACCCATATGATCCAGGGTGCCAGCATTCTGTCGACGTAAGTGAATTTGTGTTTTTCGTATTTTTAGCGTTTTTTTCGATGTTTTTCGATATTCTTCGGTAATTTTCGTAATTGTAAAGCATAAATCGAATAACTTCAAAAGAGAAAAAGTTATTATATGCTGCGGAGTCTGCGACGAGCATCAAATAAAGTTTTACTTGGATTGCGCGCAATTAAATAACCAACCTTTGTAAACTTTTTTTCAAAATTACTGTTTCAAGTATTTTTTATGATTCAATAATTTAAAAAAATGTAATAAATTTTATGATCGAAAAAACGTTATTTCTTAGCATTTGTTATACCCCATAAATACCGCACTTTCCGATGTTAAAATAAATATATAATACTTTTTCAAACGGCCAGACTTCGAACATTTTCTATTGGAAAGAGTATAGTTTCAACTACAAATCCGCACAAGATTTTTTGCTTTATGTTAAATAGAAAAAAATGGCAATTTTTTCCGTAAAAAAACTTTTTCGAAAATTTGCTTTTTTCAAACGGTTTATTTAAAAATAAAAAAACGCAAAAGCTATGAAAACTATGCGATATTAAAGTATAATGAATATAGAGTATTTTAGCATTTTTTCAGATTTTTTTCTGTCTAAATATGTGAAATATAAGCTGCAGGACGAACACGACCCATATGACCTAGGGTGCCAAAAATAACCATTAAACCATAATTAAATACGGGAAGCAGTAGTAATGTACGTAGATTGTCTCATAATTTTTGTCGTACGTGCTTAATTTTCAAAGTCTTTCGAAGTACTTTCCGTCACAGTTAAGGGGCTATTGGAGTTTGACACTTTTGAAAAAACGATTTTTTAATTTTTTTATTTTTCGAAAGTATATACATGT
>JARQSW010000080.1:195999-212694 GCA_030142375.1 Calameuta pallipes
AATCACATAGTCTACATATATATTCCTATAAATTAACGCTCTACGAAGTTACCATTTTGATTTTTAATATTTTTTTTTGTACAAAAAACAGTGAAAAAAATACGTGTTTTTCATTTTTTTTCTATTTTTACCCGCCATTGTTTTATTTATAGATAAAATTCAATATCCAATCGTCATTATCTACCTGACGTTATACTTAATCCAACGCACTTTGTTTAAGTGCAATTGTTAGTCATAAAAATGCAGTAAAATAAATAAATAAAAATTGTTCTATGTAAATAAAGACTAGATTTATTACCCCTAATAAGTTTTATTGCAATATTTTTAACAGCATGCCCAGAAAAAATTCCCAAAAATACCCTTTTATTTTAGCGTTCAAACTCTAATAGCCCTTTAATACACTTTTTCATACAACGAAACCACTGATCGAACCATTCCTCCCACATTTCTTTGGTATGAAGTCACATTCTTCCTGAAAGGTGGCCATCAACTCCTCATCTGGATAATAATGTGCTAAATTTGAATTATATGCAGGGTGTTCCAATAGTTGAATTTTCTTTCCCTCCAAAAACTCCTGCGTGGCGGCAGCCTGATGTGCAGGTACTTGTCATGATGGAGGAACCAAGAATCCTATGTACCACTTAGAAGTGACTGTTTTTAGTTTCTTTAGCAAAACAGTATTAATAATTCCACCTTTACTGAAAAATATGCAGCGACAATTCGTTTATCGATAGCCTTTGATTTTTGAACATGCACTGGCACCTCCTCGTGTTCAAAGACCCAAACTTTATTTTGAAATTTCGTAGGAACAACGTAGTAGTAATAACCACGTTTCATCGCTCGTCACAATGAAATTCACCTCCGCAGCGGATTCAGATTTAAACCTTTTCAGCATTTTTTTTTACACCACTTGACACGATTATCTTGATGCTCGACACTAAGAGCATGGGGTACCCACAATGTGCACAGCTTTCTCACAAATAATTGCTCCGAAACAATCCGTTGTAATGTTGATTTCGGAATCTGCAGAAATTCCTCTAATTGTCTATAAGTGATTCTCCAATTCACTGTTATTACTTTCCGAACAGCATCAATCGTTTCTGGAGTAATACCGTTTGATGGGTGTCCTGTGTGTGGTTCATCTTCAAGAACGTTTTAAATACCAGTGTTTTACAGTTCTAAAGGTAGAACGATCCTCAATAACACTTTCGACATTTTTTTGAAGCACTCTTCTTTATTTAAACCACATACAAAGTTGTAATAAATTATCGCACGAAAGTCACGTCTTGTGAGAGTCGCCATAGCGTATCGTTTCAACTGCAATATCTCACACTATATTTACAGGTTAGCGACAGGGTTTAGGATGTCACTTAAAACGATTCGCCATATTCAATGGTGCAATCGAAAATTTTCTTCCCTTTCTAGCAAAGCCCTACGACAAAAATTATGAAACAACCTATGTAAAAGAGTAACGAGAACGTTATAGGAAATTTTGAAAATACAATTAAAATGATGGGCCAGTGCTAGATTATATGATAGGTCGTGTGAAAAAGTAAATGGACGTGCGAAGACGATGACGACGATGACGACGAAGTACTTGAAATAAAATCATCTCGCTTGCGATCTCAATACGCCCTGATCTCGTACACTAATCGTATTGAACTTACAATTAGTGGCAATCAATTCAGAACCCTCGATTCCTATAGTGAATGTATCAATAACTTTTTCTCACACATAGCCGTTCATAAGATATTTGAGGCGAAAAACAGGTACAAGAGATGCTTCGAGTAAAGAGGCTCGGCGGGCCGTGCCCTGTACGGCGGGCTGGCTGAAATTGGCGCCAGACTCGACGGAGTCTCTTGATTAGCTATATTTATATTTAACTAGAGTGTCGTTCTTTTTTTCCGAATAGTGAACATTCGTTAGAAGCTTATGTTCAATTTTAAATAGTCAACCTGGAGAATATTGCTTCCAAAAATGATTGTTAGCATCGATGAAAACGCGAGATTGAAACGCGAGACTCTCCGCTAGTCAAGCGAGTAAAGAATAATAAAGAGAACGTGAACACCATCCTGGGTGTTCATTTGAGGCTAATTCCAGATCCTAGCAGGATCTGGATCTGATAAGGTAATATAAGATAATCGAAAATTCATTTCAATAGAAAAAACATGGACCAAAAGGCGATGAAAAAAAAAGGTATATTATTGTTTTAACTTCCGACTCTCCGCCTACCTAAAGCAGACGCAGAAGGGGAATTATGTATTTTGACGTGATTTTTCGATTCCCGGTCACAAAGCGACTCCGGTTACCGATTATTCTCCCTTTCGGATTCCCATCAGGTCGCCACCCTGTTCAGAAACTACGCTCTCGGGTTGATTAGTACAGTTACATCAATGCTCTTGAAATATTTTGTTAAGGTTTATTTAAGGTCGAGGTGCTCGAATCTGCAGTGGGGAGATATTCTCGACGTACCGAGTTGCCCGGCAGAGGAGAGCCCGACGGAGACGTCTTCACCGATCGGCAGAAGCCCGGATGAGATACCGGCGCCCCGACGCAGATGGGCAAAGTGCTGTAGAGCAGGCGGAAATAGAGTTTTGATATGGTTAAGGGCAGGGAGGAACTCCCTGAGCCAAGTTAAGGATGTGGTGCCCAGCTGTCGCCCAATGCTCTGGGGAAGCGGTCGTGGAGGATCTCCAAAAATGTTACGTACCGATACACTAAGGAACGCTCTCGATTTGGTTTAAAGGGAGGACTCGAGGGAAAGGAAGAGTTAAAGAATCTCGACCAACCAGAATGATTAGTTCTCGAATTTGGCTATTGTCAAATCAGTCTGTCTCGGGGCACCGACCGAGGTGTTACTAACCGGTTCGCAATCTCTTGCTATCTGTTGATAGTTTTTCTAGCCGTGTTACGATACGGTATAGAAAGTTCTCGCTTGTGTAGCTTTCGCGTTGCTCTCGCGATATCTATGAAATTCTGTGGATTTTCTGAGTGTGTTCCGGAGGTGTAGTGCTGTGCCTCAGTGCAATGCCCACCCGAGTCTCTTTTGGATAGAGTTCTCGGCCTTCACGGACTAGCTGCACCAGCTCCGGTGAGGACTTCCAATTTATTAATTAGTGAAGGATTTTCGATTTGATGCTTCCGATTCGTTCTGTTACGTTCTCGATCCGTTGCTCTCTGTACCGCGCACTATTTTCCTGACGCTTACTCCGACCCTCTGTATATCAATCTAGCAGCTTGAGAGGCCGTGCATTTCCGTAACCGTCCGCTACTGATCGCGCATCCAGTTGCGTTTACCGGTCTTACGCAACGTAAGTTATCGTTAGTTAGTAAGTAAGACGATAAGTAAGTGCGATAAGTTATCTTACGTAAAGTTATCGCATTATCTGATAGGTTCCGTCAGAGCTCTCGTTTTGGTGGAGTTCTGTTCTGGCGTTTGATGACTCATCTGACCAGGTAAATAATTCGAGCCTTTAATTTTGTTATCTGTGCGAATTATAAAATTGTTAATTTTATAATTTTTATGATATTACGAAACCGTTGTTCCACATCAATCTTTATTCTGTATTAAAAGATTTTATTCCAAAACCGTCGTTTGTCCTCTGTGGATTCCGTTTTCAATTGGAAACTTTGCATTTTTTTAACTTAGTACATTATCTAGTTCCTCGTTTTTGAAAATTTTGAGTTTTTTTTTGTTATCTCCCGATTCACGCCCTCACCGAAGCCTGGGTGTTATTCGAAGACAATATGATTGGTATAATTTCTGTTATACCTGGCGTCCAGTTTCGAGTTGTACTTTTATTTGATTTTCAAGATGCGATTCATTTATAAACGTGCTTTGATAAGATTCGTCGTTACAATACGTTGCAAAAACTGATTTCATTTATTATTAAGTGAAACAGCTAACACTTTTCATATATTTCTTTTCCATTTCCTTTCTATTTCTGACTATTACCTTCCTACTCTATAAATGCTACTGTTATAAAATGAAAAAAATTAGAAACTAATAAATTATTCGAATATCGCGGCTGATAGTTCGAGCGTCTGTGGCCGAGAATAGATAGTGCGAGGAGATGGGAGGTTGGGAAGGACGATAGGGTAGAGGAGTGCGGAATTGGAGAGAATCGAGGACGGTTGTATAACGAGGACCTAAGAAAGATTATTATATTATTGCTCTTAAGCAGACTTTTACTGGAAACTACCAATATGAAAAGTTCATATAATTGTATAAATTAGACATTCCACTTATAACAGTCAAATAAATAATTACACAAACAAATGTGTTGAAAGTTTTAAGCGTTGGCGCTTTTTGAGCGTCATCGGAACGCCGGCGATAAAGCGACCACTGAGGTCAATACCAACCGGAGTGCGCTTATTTTTGTTTTTACCAGTGCGGTCATTTATCCTCTTCCTTTTCCTTTCTCTTTATCGTGCCACTGCGTACGAAGCCGCGTCGTGCGAGTCACGTCGTTCGTTTCTAGTTCTTTTCTCTATCCGATACCATCATCATTAAGTAATAAAGTCTGTTTACCAAATTTGAGAAGATTTAATGTAAGTGTTTCTTTTCTTTCCTTAACCACCATATATTTGCCGTGGGCTATTATCCAATAAACTTATTGAGTGTTAAAATACAAATAAATTTCAACAAAATGGTTAATTAATATTACGTTTTCAATGAATTTTTTCCAAAATATTCCAATTAAGAGCTAACGTAGTCCTTTTATGAGACTGAATATTAGATGAGTACCTAAATTTGATATACACCGAGTAATGAAAATATTCGGACACTCCAGTTATTGTATATTTGCAGTTCTATATGCACGCATTTTTAAGCCAAAATAATATTCGGATAGCTTTTTACGGCATGCCCTTCGCCGCCTTTGCTTGTTTTTTGTCCTTAGCACATATAGTATATGCGCATAAATAAGGTGGCGTTCTTTACTTCTGGCGTTAATTACTTAATCCGATGCATTAATCGAAACAAAAAGTAAAGATGACTTAAGGCTTATAAAAGTAAAATTTATTCGTTTACGGATATGTTCCGTAACACACTGTAAGTACTGGCAGTGCTGTAAAATGTATTCTGAAATTCGTTGTAGCATACTAATACCGAGTGGCGCGAAATTATTATTTGGATTTTTGTGCCTCGTACGAGGATAATTTCCATGCTGCTGTTACTGCGGCACCAGAGGTGAGGCAGATTCGTGCTTGAAAAATAGGCGTGTCAATGATTGACATAAGATTGATTGACGCACAGACCAACATTGAATATAAAATTCAATTAATTACGGAAGATACGGAAAAGCACGGAGTTGTAAGGGGATTTTTCTTTTATATTTTTAGAAATAAGTTATATCCAATGTTCTATTTCGTGATAAGTATAACCTTAAAACTTATTCGTACTCTTATGAGTTTAATATGATTTATTGCAGCAAGGTATATATTTTAGTTCTGCATTCATTTTGTTAGAACTTAGATTTTTGCAGATATGTCATTTGCGTCCAGAATTTTACAAATCGTGATAAAAGCTAGTAAATCATCTGCAGAGAAAAAATAGAAATCTGAAGGTATAGATTTATTAAAGTAAAAATTTTGTTATTTAGTAATAAGTAATAAAATAACGTATTCTTTATTTTGAAATAGAAACAAGTTCGTACTCTTGAGAACGAGCTGAAAGCCTTTTACTGATTAACTTGTATAAGGAAATGGAAGAAACGTTTTACAATGGGAAAACTAGTGGGAAAGTCTGCTGGAATAAAATATCTAATTTAATGAAGGAAAAGTGGAAGGAAAAATGTGTCAATGGATTCCAACAACTTTGAAGAACTTATAAATCCATAAAAGACCGTAATGTATAAATTGGAAATTCGGATAAGTAATGGGAATATTTTGATGTAAGATCATGTTATTAATGAATAATAGTGAACAACAGTTATAATTTTAATTGATAATCTAATGCATATTTCGTTGCTCCTGTAATAATTCGTGCAAGGTAATGCGTGCGTATGTTAAAGGCAATGGAAGATATTTTTTCCCAAGAAACATGGGTCAAACTACGAGCTACTGCAAATTCAACAGATACCGAAGAACAGGATGAAGATCAAAATAATAAGGAAGAAACAAAAAGTAATATATACTAAAGCTATACTCTTCATTTACAATTTAACTGTATTACGTTACTATTGGCATTAATTGCAGCTAGGAGATAGAAGAAACGGAGGTTGCAAGAAACGTTAGAAAAATATCTGAAAGAATCGTCAACACAAAGAAAAAATAGACCTGCTGAAAGAATTAACAAAGGCGCTTCAAACAACGACAACATACTTGTGAGTAATATTAAAAAATATATTTATACAAGTTTTACAAATTTAAATGAAGAAAAATTAAATGTAGATATAACTTTTCAGATAAGATAATGCATACTCTGTACCAAATATATTAGCGAACGTCGCATTATGAGCTGCTGTGATAAAAGTAATAGTAAAGAGATAAAGTATAGAAATATATACGGGGTGGGTTATCCTAGACTCCAAATCTCGGAGGAGCCCTCGTGTGTATTAGGCGCGCTATTCTCTACACAGATTACCGCTACCATCTGGTTAAAATGAGTTTAACACGACATCTTGAATAACTCTGTAAGCCACTCATTCATAAGAAGTTACAGTCGATTAGTTGACAGAGAACTGAGTGAACTATTCGAATTGAAAACTTTGGTGCGGATCAGTAGGGCAGACGGGGGATAGTTGATTATAGGGGTAGGTAGACTAATCATCAATAACTAAGCACGAATGCGAGTTGGAGCGCGGCCACGTTTCGCTCGAGAACCTGGCACGGCCTCTCGCTCAGTTATTATCCTAGATGCGGCAGGGCTGTCGCACGTCAACAAGACAGTCCAACTGTCGCACGAGATTATTGACGAATGAACCAAGTAAATAATTATTTTTTCTTGTATATTTTTTGTTCTCATGCTTGAAATAGTTATAAAAGAAAGAATTCTTTAGTGCTAGTTTAAACTTCAGTTATTAGGTAAGCGATAGGAAACAATGTGGCTTTTATTACATTTATGAACGTGATTAGGTTAGGCAGAATATTGATAATAACAATGGTCTCTGAGGCTGGTAGAATAACTTCATTCGAGATTTCGGATGACTTCCAAGTCAACCAGTTTCTGCAAAATGTGGGTTCATTCAAAATGCGCTAAGGGACTTTTCTACGAATGTAAAAATTGGATATCAGACGCGGATGACACAGATTACTAATTTTCTAAATTGTTTTTACTTCTAAATAGAACAGAATTGTTACTTTGTCTATATAGTTTAGGTTAGATTCAAAGAGAATTTTATTTATGTTATATGTGAAGAGTTTTATCTGGGTATAAATTGGGTCACCAAAGATTGAGTTTTTCCGTGACATTAGTTTCAGGTCTACTTTGACTCGTACTATAGGTGAATCAACTCCGACCATGGGGCTGGTCAACCAGGGTGGAAGGATTTACAAAAATTAAAAAAAAATAATTATCCTCATAGTAACTCAATCTTAAGAATTTTATTAGATATCCCATGTAAGGTTCGAGAGCTGGGCTGAAGTTGGCACAATTGCGACCGCCTGAGTTGGGAATTTGATCCAACTATGTTCGCCAACGTCACCTAAGCATCCAATTAACGGCGGGATGATAACACCGGCCCAACGATATACTCAAACGTCGAGCCACGACAAAACATAAATGTTGACCATACGTGTCGACTGCGACAGCGGCTCTACGTTGCTTCGACGCCGCCTGACAGCCAAGCTTCGCTCGTATATTTCCAACTCTGGCTCGTCATAGAGCTCCGACCGTTGAGTACCGACGAGGTGCCGTAATACAGCCATTCGTCGGCCGTAGTCGGCGCGTTGGCTACCCTCACATGGGATATTTCTCACAGCTATTTAAATAAAAATAAAACACTAAAAAACTGGCCTACCAGCCCCGGTCTGCCTACCCTGACATGTTTTGTAACGTGATTACTTGATTTACGGTCACAACGCGACTCCAGGTACCCATTCGGATAACGTTCTTGCCTTCTGGTTCCCTTCAAGTTGGCCACCCTGCTCGAAAGCTACAATCTCGGGTTGATTCGTACAGTTACGTCAATGCTTTCGTTAGATTTGATATTGTTTAGTTGAGATCGAGGTGCTCGAATCTACCGCGGGGAGATAGTCTCGAGGTACCGAATTGCTCTTATTAAGAATCACTCTCTATCTCCTTTTTACTTTCGGGAGTAATTTTACAGGAAAATAAGTGGCATATTGCTGTACTGTGTTGATATCTACGCTAAACAGTTTTATAATGAATACCAAAGAATGATCTTCGATGACTTCAGCTCCAGTGGTCATGGTTAACCGGAAATTTGTCACTGCGGATGCAATTACTTGTTTTATGGAATCACATGAAGCCTCAGCCTTTCTCGTAACCATTCTACTTCTTAAGATGCTTTTCTTCTTTTTCTATTTTTTATTTTTTGTATTGCTATCCAACACTTGAAATCACCTTGAAATCACGAAACACCGTCACCGAGACACAGTACATAAAGCACAACTGGCACAATTGCAAACACTTGCATTTGTTTGTGCCAGCACCAACGAGCATAACCTAACTCACTGAAGTACTCAATGTCAAGATGTTGATATGATAACAGAACTCAATTAAATATTTAAGCTTATCTACGAATCAATATCGATAAATAATGTGATAATATATTTAATTTTATTAATAAGTGCACGCCCTATTCTGATGGACGTAGTAAAATGTGCTACGGTACTTCATCCTTGAACACCAACGTATTTGACGAAGGTTCCTTATACGTCTAAAGAATTGTTTTACTTTCAACTTAATCATATAAAATGCATGCTATGCCAACCACATTTCTGTGTACAACCATTTTTTAAATTACTTCTTTATACTGTAAACAAAGTTAGATGCATTTAGAAACATGGAACATATATGGCTGATGGATTACACGGCTACAGATGTATATGGATTTTGTATGCAGTGATTCTATTTTGGCCAACATTACCGAAAAAAGGCTGTATAATATTAATACCGTGGTGCATTAATATGAAACAGTTATGAGGCAGATTAGCGTGCAATTATATCTCACAGAGGATGTCTTACATGAGGAAACATATAAATTGCACCATGAAATTCTTTTGCAAGAAATTATTCATCCAAGCGTCACAAGAGCACGTGTTAAGGGTTAAGAACTTTATAGTTTTCGATCTGTGAATAAAAATATATCGAATTCATGAACGGATTGTATTTAATGATGAAATTGACTATCGGCAAATTGACATATGAGCAAAATTATTGTTCTCACTTGATAATGTACATTTCCTTCGATGGAAGAATAGTATCTAAATTTTCAGATAATGTCGCGTGATAAGATAATGTTTCTCTGATTTAATCTTAGAGGCTGGTACTGAGCATCCTTATGAAGCTTTCTTTCACTCACCATCAGCCATACATCTGAGTGAACTGATATCATTGCCCCGAATAGTAGAAAGGGTCAATATTCGTATTAGAACGAATGGTTGCTTAATGCCGTCGAAAACTCTTAGTATTCTTGTACCGTGAAAAAGAGAAAAAGGAAGATAAAAAAGGGCAGAGAGGCAGAAGGAATACCAATGAGAACCACACCCAGACCTCTTCGCAGCAAATTGTCATTCCTGTATTGGCGAAGAGAACCAATGTAGGGCAGGTCTTGGACAGCTGAATCGAGAAAGATTGCAACAGAACGGTTGAATGACTTCATGGTTCAATTATTGTTGTAGCCATAATATCTTGGGAACTCCTAAATATTAAGTTCGTTCGTTCAGTAAAATCGTTCGATCGCCTTTGGTAATCACTAATCACATTGTAATATCCCATGTTATTATATTCATTCAATTACTAGATATAATTATAATAACTGCGGAATGAGAACATTGTATAGGATCTTAATAATGTTTTACATATACTATTTAATTCGTTACACAAAAAGCGTGGAGAGCCAGAAAATATTATCAACCTGATATACATATAAAATACGTAATGCCTTATGAATAATAAATTCTTTCACTGGGATGAATAATTAATGTCAATGACTCCACGAGTAAATGCAAACATTCTACATATATATATATATAATAAAAAAACTGTAAAAAAATATCTTGTGTCATATGTATATTGCTTTACCCATAATAGCCAAAATTTAATTAAAATACTTCCAGCGATTTCGAAGATTGAATTATCTTAACGGAATAGAAACACGATGCTCGATAAATTAGATTAAAATTTGGTACCAAACATTAAATGCAAAATAAGACATAATTTAGTAGTGAACAATAATACTGAATAATGACAAATAGTTGAAAAGAATGACGTGGCTTGCATGTATTATTTTTTTTAGATAGAACTACTTAATCTACTGCAAATCAACTATTTTTTCAAATGCTTCGTTTTAGCCGCTTCTAAATTGAAACTGTTACAGCGATGTTTAGGAAATATAAAATGAATAACAGACTACAGCGGAAATAAGAATATAAACTTTGTCTTACAATTGCTGCGATTGAGAATGTTATCAATGAATCAACTGCTTCGAAACTGAGAGTTTTACCGTACCGATAATTAGTATTGCAATATGTGATCACAATCGAACCACGTTTTTTAAAAGAAAATCGTGGTATTTACGAATGAAACGTTCATTACACGACGAAGCCAAGGTGCTCACTGTCGTCTCCGACTCGTCCGTCGTGCGTCACTGCAAACTGGCTTACTCTGATCTAATAAGCAACGTTCGCACACAATGCTACACTCGCAGCAGGCAGACACTACATGTAGATATAGGTACATATACAAAGGAGAATACATACTCCTTTGAAAAGGCAGTATGGATAATATCGACAAATTGCTCGTTGCGTATTGTATGTACATAATAATCGAATATTTTATATCCCTTCATACAGGTTGCGAACTCATGACACCAGGTTACTAGGTAACGGTAAATTATTCATCGTGCGTTTAATTATCTTAATGAGTAAGATTATATAAGGCGAGCAGATAAACATCGAATTACAATGACTGGAACACTTTTTGTCTCCATTTGAACCGAATTATAACCAATTATGTATATTGTTTTAAGATCTTGAACGTTAATTCTGTTTTTATCTTTAAAATACGGATGACGAAATTCCTGTCTAATTTTGCAATATTGCAATAAATTCATTGATTGTTATTAAAAATTTATATTTTAGATATTGTAATAGTATTTTGACATTGTTTTTCCTCATTATTGTGAAAAGGCTTAGCATGCATAATTAAAACTGCGAAAAGTGAAATTTTTTTAATAATTATACGCAGCTGTAATAAAATCTTGGGAAATAGACATTTATCAGGATAAGTGAAAAAGAGACGTGATTAGAATATATTTAGCAACAAGAAGTGTAATTAATACGTTTTACAGTATTGCAGAAGGAAACCTTGTTCATGCAAATTACAATGACTTTCATCGAAAAATTTTTACTGTGGTCCTATACTTGTATAGTTTCTACTATTAATATTTCAATATCATTTAACCCTAAAATGGTCATCACATTTTTTTATACGTCGATGTCTATCGAAGGTTTAGCAGACCCTGCGCCACATTTTGTTGCCTTTTCGGTTATAGTTATTGGATTTTAATTGTTTTATATTTTCTTAATCAATAAGCCAGAGTCTGACAAATAAGTAAATAACTCGAAATATAGTGGAATTCGTTTATAACGACATTCAAGGGACAGGGAATGGCGTCGTACTAAATGGACGATGTAATAAGCAAATTCAAAATATTTATGTGTGTATTTATATTATAACCAAACTTAAAGAGAAAAGTAGGATGCAATATGCGGTCGAACATTATAAACGGAGTCATAATAACCGGACTTCAATATATTTTTTTTAAAAAGCTATGAGTCGCAAATAAATTTTCAAAAATTGTAGAAGTTACACAAAAGCATACGGTCTGCTGGACCCTGCATGGGCATTCTACTCTTTGTCCTTATTGGATTTATATATAGAATGAGGTCAGGTACTGGAACGTTTGACATGAGCTACTTGGTTCAAACGCACTAATTGAAGTTAGCCCGTCCATTCCATTTTTCGATCAAAGTACGTGTAGAAACGGATGTGTGAAAATTGATTTTAATTTTGTTATATGTATATGTGACATAAAAATATATTGTTTCAATATCGTTATTGTAATACGAATTTTCGTATCGATCGTAATATGTGTCAACTCTCACGAGTGTTTCGTTATTTTAACAGAAAATACATAACCATGGTGTTATATGTATTGCGTTATATATATTCATACATCCAAATGCAATATACGTATATAGCTCAATAATACTATAAAGAGACGTATGAAGATGTACGTCCCCTTCCGTGTGTGGTTAAATAATTGAATTAACTCAACTATAAGGCTACGCTGCGTTCACGGCCGACATTAGAATTCCAACTAAACCTGCAAGTTTTATGTATAGATTTTAACAAAATAATAATGATAATAAATGCAATCTGTATATTAAATCTTGAGCATGAATAAATCTTCAATCAAAATACTACTACAATTTAATTTGAATTAGCACAATTTGCATATGCCTTCAATCAACTTTCAAATAAATAAAAAATTCAAGTAAATTCATTTATGATACAGATTTTATCATACTTTTATAATATTTACATTATATTATTTTATTCGCTATTTTTTTTTTTTTTTTTTTTTGAAAAATGCTCGGATATATATATTCTTGAATATTATTTCTTAGAAATTTAAAATTATTTGAGTCCTAAAATGTATTCAATTAATTGAAAATCATAGGCTTCAAACCCAGTCCTAATGTAACGTTTTAATACAAAAAAAATTGTACCAGTATTGAAGTTGTACTATAAGAAATACAATTGAACCTGAAGAATTGTACTAACTATGAAAGCGAGACCTCCATTGAATAACAGTTGTTAATATATTCATAACACGCGCACTGTAATGAGGTCGTAATATTTCGTTGCCAGGCGGCATTGCCTCGCAGTCACCAAGTACAATAGACTTTATGAAGACCTCGGGTAATTCACGGTTGGTAGACCGAATGGCTGCACACATACTCTGATGGGTAGACCGATGAATGCATGAACGGACGAACGAACAGATCGATTCCCGCATACATACGATACTGTGCGCTGGCTGTAACTTCATACATATATCTGCGACTTATCCAGGAAGGAAAATTTTACTATATACGACAAAAATGTAATGACATATTGGATTCTGCCTGTTTCTAATGAAGATTTAAATTTCCGACAGCAGGCATTAAACAGTAAATGTTGACGTGTGCACCCTGTTTTTTTAATTGTTTAACACCGCGAGAAGGTCTAGCGCTGAGGGCGCGCTCAACGGCTGCTGTGACGGTGTTTTGGTGATTAACCAGATACGGCGGATGAAATCGATGCTAGTTGAGATGTGTTTATTTCGACGAGTATCGCCTGGTTGGCCTATATTCGCCTGAGTCCCGTCTGCTCCCGATCGCCTTTTAAAAAAATTACCCTATTTTTAAGGGGGAATGGAATTTACCTTTTTATGCGCTAGTATATCACACGGACAAGAGCTGGAAGTGAAGAAACTTTGCACCCAAAAATGTCTTTCTAAAAAGCAGTATCACTAAATTAATTGCATCAGTTTGAAGCCTTCCAAGAAAAAAACTTTCCCTACGCAGCCCGACTTTTGAAACATTGCTTAGAAAATATATAAAACATAAGTGAATATCGATAGTGACAGCCTAGAGACGTGTCATGGCGCCACGACAATACTTTGCCATTCCCTACCAACCGGTTATCACATTGTTGCACAAAACCGCCGATGATAATCAAAAAAAGGGTCACGCAGGAAAAGTTTTATACGTATTAACTTTACACCTTAGCACTGGTAGTTGCTACCGTACGGCGAATTGAGATTTTTGGGTACGAATATGGGGGCTGACAGTGCGCCGACTTGTCTCGCCTAAAACTTCAGCGTTTCACAACGGCGAGTGCAAACGTGCACAAGCGATGCCCATTGCTCTCAATGTATCTTTAGTTAGATGGTCTTTATACAGGATGACAAATGGGACTCAAACAGTTTTGCCCTTTACGAATTTTCGGTATTTTTAAGATGTTCGTTTCTAAAATATATAAAACTTTTAAAATCATGCCATTGTGTTTCTTAATAAAAGTTCAAATTTTCTACTATTTAACCATCATTTCGTTTTTTGATCCCTATACCTGTTCAAAAATAATACTCAATTAGTTTTCACACCTTCTCGTTTTTCACCCTATACATATTAATTGCAAATTTCCATATTAATGCACATGCCACTACGTTTTCTCAGCCACAATGTCGAATATCTAGCGTCCAAAGCAGATTTTAAGTACAGTAGGGAAAAGTGTATAGGAAATCTTTTCACTTCCATGTAGTCAGCTGTTGAGCATCACTGAAGCGCGACGTCGCACAAGCGTGCAAAAGTATAGTCGCGTGTTTCCACGACTTCCCACAATGGACGGCACCATCGTCAATTCGAACTTCAGCGATCAGTTCCATTCCCCCTTAATAGGAGCAATTACCAGTACTGTCTTCTGTTACTCATCACTCATCACATACCAAGTCTTAACACTCTGTGGCTCACTAATCCAACTTCTTTCTCTATTCACTTAGAGATGCTTTGACTTCAGTATTCCCCAACATTCCTAACAAATAACACGAGACAGTAACAGCGTCACAACACGACAAACATACATATAACGTAACATATTAGCATCTCTGACCATTTCAAATATAAAAAAGATCATCGACTAAATTTTGAAATAATAAATCCTTCTTCGTTTTTCTTCCTAACATCTAATACCAATTCACATATTGCATAAATTGATCTATCTTTACTAAATACTAAATTCCCTATATCATAGGAAGGAAGAACTTGTAGAGACTTTAAGGCTCGGCAGAATTTCTCCATTTTTTCCTTGAGCTTCGTACAGCCCAGCAACACATGGTTGACATCTTACTCTGCATAGCCACAACCGCAAGTCGGACTGTCAAAACTTTTTATTCTGTGTAGATGAGCGTTCACACAGCAATGAGATGATCTCAATCTATTAATAATGCAAACTCGTTTCCTATTTAACTTCAGTTTAATGAGCCAAGGATCTTCCAGTTCATGCTCCCAACTGTTAACGAACTATTTCCCTTTAACCGGAGCCTCACTCTTCATTCTGCTCCATGCTTCACTTTTTGACTTTTGAATTAAAGATTTGGAATAGTCCTGCCACATGCTTTGTCTGAAAAGATCAGCACCAACCGCCCCCACTCTTACCCAACCCGTTTGCCCGATCATTGCCGACCAAACCCACATGAGCCGGAATCCAAATAATTTTTGCAGATTGGCCACTACCATTCAATCTCACTAATGTCATTTTAATACGCCTTATGATTGAACGAAGATTCTTGTGATATTCACACGTTTTTAATTATTCACTACGTTAAGGGAGTAACTGAAAATCGCAACCCATTGCCAACCCTATTTTTGCGTAATTTCCAAAGCACTCAGTAGGACCATCGCTTCCGCATAAAATATTGAGGATTTAACGTTTAGCTTATTATATATTATATATTCGACCAGGTCCTTAGACTCATCCATGAACATCGAAAACTATTGGTTATAGACGTCCTTTAGTATCTGCTTCAGCGCACTCTGCAGATCTGAAGCATTTCTTATTCCCAATCCATAAGAATATTATCCGGCTTCCAAATCTAATTAAGTTAGATACATCATCCAACTCTCTTCTAAATAGCAGATAGTAACATATCAGTTATCAGGGCCACGATAAATATTCAACAAGACCGCAGGATGAGCTCCCCACTTCATTCCAGAAACAGCTTCCATAATTGTTCGATGATCTAGTGTCTTCAAAGGACTGATCGCGAAAATCACACTACCGGGAAAACTTTATGTTCGCCGAATGTTTTCTATTATAGTCTAACGCCTGCGCCTTTGTTACTGAGGAACCTGGAGAGTGACGGGAGAGCAAAGATTTCGTAGCGATCGCTTCTAGATCGCTTTGACGTTCAAATCCTAAAATAATTATTTGCCGTAAAGCGTACTCTTTATATGTATACTTTAAAATTTCACACTATTGCGAGTGTAATTAGTAACTTTCTTCGATACGTTCCAGTTTAAATATTTGAGTGTTCAAAGGCACAGCGCCTCTCGGTGTTGCCTATTATTGTAACGATCATCGCGTCTTATTGCTCACAAGGAATATCATTTTAGAGTCCCCCTCTGATTTTGATGAAACTCAACTATGTTATAGCATTTGAAAAACGAAGAGACACGTATTTTTTATCGGCGGAAAAATGGTTTTAGGCGGTGAAATCAACTTCCAAAGTTCGACATGTCGAGGGGTGATAATACAGTTTCACCTAGAAAGCGTGGACTGATTTCAATGAAGCAAGAACTAAAATGTTTCTCATCACGAGTAATGATTTGACCTCCCTGAAACCGTTATTACGCCGATGAAAAAAAATACGTGTCTCTTAGTTTTTCAAGCGCTACAACGCTCAATAGTTTAGTTTTATCAAAATCGGGGGGGGGGTGGGGGGCTAGAGTGATGTTCCTGAT
>JARQSW010000080.1:212704-259828 GCA_030142375.1 Calameuta pallipes
CCCCCCCCCCCCCCCCCCCCCCCCCCCCCCCCCCCCCCCCCCCCCCCCCCCCGCCCAGAGTGATGTTCCTGATCAGTGATAAAGTTATGATTTATTGTTCATGGTTCTGTCTTTTACTATTATTTATATTTTGTGTGACATATGGCCGCGACCACCTAATTCGATAATTGTACCCGTGCGAGCGGTCTCGACAATTAGCTAGTTTCGAAATTAATGAAAACTCACGCCTCTGTTATCCGCGTGCGTAGAGATTGTAGCTGATTGTATCGGCCATTCGGGCTGAGTGTGTATTGTTCTTGGCGCCAACTTTTTTGTTGAAGCCCCGTTGTGTTATCGGGGAGACGCGTGTGTCTAGGATTATCGTTCATAATAAAGGGACCGTCCTACATTTCATTTTAAACAGTAGTGTACTTATTGTATCGTGGAATTCCTTCTAAGCTAAGATCCCTGCCTCTCTACCCTAAGCGTTTCGTAGGGAAATAAGCCGAGCTGCGAAATTGTCGATAGGTTCTCCAACTGATCCACCTGTGTAGTTTCGGACGATAAGTAATTGGCATCTTCTCACGGAGCCTGGTGCGCAGCATAATTGTCGCTTAATCTGGAGATCCTAGGTTTCGACGTTTGCGAACGTGAAATGTGAGAAAAATTCCGTTGCAATATATATATATATATTTATATGTATACATTATGACATACTGGGAGGGGACTTCTCCCAGGGTCGACTCGAAAGCAGCTATCGCAAAACTGAAGGGGAGGGAACGAGAAAAGAAAAGGAAACACGGGGTAAAATGTAACAAAATATAATTAATAAAATGAAATATGCCGGTATACAAGAAAGTATAAACGAGAAGAAAATATAATGCTCGTACCCAATAATATGTACTACAAAACTCGATCGGAAATTCAGAATAATAACGCGGGTGCTCGCTCGGAAGCACATGGCGTCGGAGGGCTTTAAACGGCTAGGTGGGAAGGGGAGTCAGAAGACGGAGGCATACGCAATGAGCAAGGGGGAAAGGAGGAGCAGGAAGAGCTTGCCGGCACTATAGTAGGTCCACGAGTTCGGTGTGGTTTTTTGACAGATCGAAAACTATGAAATTCCTAGTCTGCAACACGTGCTTTCATGAGGCCTGCATAAGTAATTTCTTCTAAAAGCATGTCATGCTTTAATTTATTCTTTTGCTCTTGTATAATAAGAAGAATAAGATATAATTACACACCAAACTGCTGCATAATTGTTTGATATAATGAAATTGGGGTATTAATATTACGGAAATATTTTCTACCAGTAATGTTGGTAGTAATAGAATGACTGCATAGAAAATCCAGTGCCGTCTCTGGCCGTGGAGTCATATGATTTCGATATCATGAATGCCATATAATTTCGTCCACAGCATGAAGTAGTAACTTTAAAAAAATGGTTTCTGATAAAAATATGATTAATATATCATAGAATATGCAGGAAAAAATTCCTAGGAAACAAAATTTTTTAGATCTTTAAGGAACCCTTTTCTAATACGTCAATGTTCTGAAATGAACTGCCGTATCACATTTTACTGCGTCCGTTAGAGTAGTGCGTGTAAGAATTTATGAAATCAAATATATGATCACGTTATTTACATATGTGAATTAATAACAAAGCTTAAACATTTATAGCTCGTTATAGTATTTGTTGGTTTTAACTCTAAGTATACTTTTTGATCACCTCGTGTGTTGTTTAAAATCATAGACCGACCCGTATTGGTGAGGGGAGGGGACAGAGGCATGAACGCGTAGTAATACCATTCAAAGTAACTAGGGACTACTTTCGTATGCTGCCAATCGCCTACACTGAACTCGTGGATATACTATAGATACCCGAAAATAACACCTGGGCGCTTCGGAAGATCCTCGAATATTTACTTTACTTGGTGACACGGTTAGCACGGTGGAGAGGAGGAGGGGATCCCAGGGACAAAGGTTTCCGAACGCAAAAATGGCTACTTATAATTACGAAAAAAGGAGGGTACGAAGGGTGGCCCGAAAGGGAGGCAAAGATATTAAAATTAAGGCGCGCGCAATATACCACTGGCCTCCGCGGGTGGCGGAAGGCCAGTCTAGAATACAAGAGAAGCTACAAACATGCCGGTCCACGTGAGACGGCTCGCTATTGTCCGGAAGGGACCTACGAAATATGAAAGTGAAAAATGGAAAATATAAAAAAGGGGTACAGGAAGGGAGGATAATGGAACTCAATCATACGGTACTCACTCAAACGATTCCTCAAGCTCGATATAATCCAAAAATGTACACTATTCCCTTAGGATTGCAACTCGCCTATATCCTATTCCGAGGGACAGAGGTTAGACATTTGTCAACACAGAATCAGCTGTTTTGCTACGAACAACTTGAATATTTTTTGAAAATAGTTTCCGTAATACCCTATGTTATTTGAGATTTTTCGTCACAACCATCTCTCAATGACTTTTAAGGTTAAAAAATTCCCTAGACAAGATCTTTTACTCGTGAAATGACTGTAAATTTATAGTTTGTGCGGTTCCATCTATTAGCCATATATTGTATATTGTATATTCGCTCCAGTACCTCTTTTGGTATCAGCACTGATATCCTCTAAGGAATAAAAGAGAAGACGTGTATGTACATACAATGTCGAAGGACTACGTCTATCTCTATCTCTCTCAGAATAGGCACGATGCTTTCAAACGTATTCATGGTATCGAAACGTTGGAGTCCACCAAAGGTAGTACTCAGAACACAACAGCGGATCGTTTGCGCAATGATCCGAATTGATCCATGGGGGAAGCCAATTGCGTACTACGACCTCTTCGTCAAGCGATAGCGATTTCAATGACTGAATAGAATACTTTGAAAACGCACATCGCAGAATACGGTTACCGCCAATACGAGGTCTTCGTTATCGGCTGGACTGATCCGATATACGACATCTTGTGGAGTCACATTAAGTTGCCATGCTCGTACGCATTTAAAAATGCAAGAATTAATCAAAATACGGGTGAGACGTTCTTGTCGATTATAGACCATTGTTCTGAATATGAATCGCAGATTCACATTTACTGTCAGACCGAACCGACGGAAGGTGGCCAAACTTTGAATGTTTCCACTTTTGATTCGCGTGGGGTTGTTCATGATAAAAAGCGGCAAATACGTGGTGACAGATGACTTCGCATAGGAAAGGATTTACAAGAGAAGTCGACGTATATCTGGCGATGTGAGGAAGCAAACAGGTTAATGGAGTTTGGAGACATTGTACCGGCCAATCTGCCTTCCGAATTTGTTCTACGCAAAGTCAAACAGGAGAACCAAGATAAGGAGTTGGGATTATTTAAAGTCCATGCAGTTCTAGTGTCAATTTTGGACATGAAGTACAGCGAATGCGTTCATAGCGTATTGAATACGAAAGTGGATGCGTTCTAGGGTGTCGTGTCCAAAACGGGTGGTCACAGATTACTCGCCGGCACTCCTGAATGCGACTTGTATGGCATTTCACAACTGCGATCTGAAAGAGTACATCGAGAAATGTATTATTTTCGATGAGAGATCGTCATCGTTCCATATTAAGTATCCTGGATGCCGTATTCGCGTAGACATCGCACACCTCATCAAATTAGTTACTTGTTGGAAGTGCTTTGATCGTGAGTCTCCGGAAAAGAAGGATTTCTATTTACGCTGAATCGAACTTCTTACCACGTGCACAGAAATCGACGAGTTTGTAGCAATATGCACAGATGCCGTGGCTACAGCTATGGCGACTCACGAACATATTGAAGACAAAGAGAGCCATTGCTTCGCAGCCCAGAAAAGGATCGTGATCCGTTTGAAAACCTACGGCCTTCCTATCGACGTAACAGTAACTAAACCGCCACTTGCTCTGTCTTTCGCCTTGTCCTTTGTCGCAGACGCCCATTCTCATCGGTAAGGAAAGGTTGGGTTCCATGGTACTCCGGATCTGGTAGAAACAGTAGATGTCCAGGTCCTCCTTCCAATCATTATTTTGCAGGTTGTTGATGCCGTGCATGTTCCAGAAGAGTACTTTTAAACACTTGAGTTTTTTTGCGGCACTTGCCCAGTTTTTTTCCAATTTTCCTTGTTCATAGTTTCCACTCCCCATTGACTAGGAGTTTTTGATATTTGATGTTCAATATACAATATGTTCTTCTTTTTTTGAGATTTCTGGCTTCTGTTTTGATCGCTTTTTGTATTACATTCTTGGAAGTAGAGATATCATTTTCGATATAAATTGGATTCTTACCCAGCTTGGCCTTGCTCTTCGTTATTTCTTCTTTGTTTCTCCATACATATAGCTTAGCGATTAGGGTCTTGCGTTCGAGATCCATCTCTTTGACCTCAGCAACGATGTGGCTTAATCCAAGTTTATCCTAAAGAAAGCCTTCTACATCTCCCATGGCCAGCTGATTGGTGCGTTGAAGCCCTTTTATAACGATAGTGTTAGAATTATGTAGTCGGATACTATGCAATATATTATTTATTTTGATGAGCGACAGATAGTTCATATGTCCGTAGGACTACTTGAACACGAATGATACAATTGTTTATAATAAAAGAATATCGTCATGGGAACCGAAACAATGTACATAAGGCAGATATTAAAACTAGTATGGAGTGGATCAATTTGATTTCCAACAGATAGTATTTCTTTTCTGCTCCTTTTCTTGGCGCTCACATCTTTTACGTGGTAAATTTAAAGTTTAATGGTTTCGAAGTTTAAAGTGCTTTCCTTCTTTATATCTGCAACTTTTCTTTCAAGTCGCATTTCCTCCATTTGTACAAGCAGCCGATTAAAGGCTCGCGTGTTTGTTTGAGCGATGAGTTATCATCCTCCTCCGGGTTTGCTACTTTGATGTTCTTTGGCATTGGTGCGGAAGAGTTAAAATTTTCCGGGGAGAAATACCCTACTTGCAACAGTTTTTTTTTTGGAGAATGTTTCGTAATAGAACTTTTTCTGAAAGGAGATTCGTCCAATATTTTGTTCATTAATTCGTTTTCTAAATCACACCTTTTTTTTAAATGTCCTTAGTATTCCCTACCGAATAACTTCTTGCTCGGTGTAACAACGCCTCTGCCTTGGTGGGTCGTTCGAGCTGTCTTTTCAGTTCAGTTGTGTGCCTAGATGTCGGTTTGTCAGAGGTTTCGGTCCTATTGACTACTACAGCGAAGCTCGTGCCAGTGCTTACGTCTGGGCGAAATGCTAGCACAGAGTTCGCAATAGTGTTCTTTCTCTCGCAGTCGGTACTATAGTTTCCGTTGTTGTTCGCTGTTCGCATTATCGGCTAAGGTAGGGCTCCTGTTATCATGCCCCTCTGCACTATTGCGGCTTGAGATCGTTTGCGGCATTTTGCTTGCCCTCTTAACGTCTTTCCGACTGTATATGTTCAAAAACTTACTGCACAATCAGTTTTCTGGATGAATGGGACCGATGTTTAATGTCTCCTTGGAGCAGGGTGTGTAGCTCTTTGGATTGTATCAGATTTTTAGTGAAAAATTTAACAGTGATGTGAGTTTAATTTGCTTATTAGTTGGAGAAAAACGTGTCAACGTACTGCTCGTTTACCATCCATCAAATTCTTCTTAAATCTTTGACACCTACCTGAATAATCTAACAAAATTTAATACATTGGAGTAAATTAATTTTCAAATTTTATCTTCTACTTAATTATAAAAATTTGCCCACTGTGTCGCACACTTTAGTACTCTCATTACCAGGATGATTAATAAATAAGATATAGGCCGAGATAATTTAAACAAATAGAATCTTTATTCCTCAAATAATACGACCGTCTTCCTCCAAAAGTGTCGACAAAAACAAAACAACTCGTTATTTTTTTAAACAAATAATTCATGATGATCCATAGCAACGCTCGATTTATAATTTATATATATATATAGACCATTCATTAATAAAATACTATAACTGTAGATTGAATTTAATTAGCTAGAAAAAATTAATTTTTGAATTTCATTTCCGAATATTCACCCACCATAGTATAAATTTAATATACTTGCGTTTACAATTATTGGAAAAATATTTCTTTCTTTTCTTTATATATCGATAACGTTATATTCTTTCATAGTGGTATATGAAATTTCATATACTATATATTCATCAAACTTCATCTAAGTTTTATTAATTTCCAAACAGAAATTTTCAACAGTGTACAGTTTTCTGTAAAAAAAATTCCCACACTTCATCTATTTTTCAAGCGGCTAGACCAAACGGTATTTCTAAAAGATTTTGGTTCGGGATATTGTGAAAAACTTCTGATTACATAAATATTTTGTGTTTGCATTCCTAATCAGCACAAAACCTACAATCATAGGAATCATTAGCTTAGAAAAATTAGACATCATCACGAGCTGATTGTTGTATTTTCTAAAATATTCAGTTTTTAAGTTAAATTAAACAAATAGCATTGTAAAGTCAATAAATAATATAACTGCTAAAAATGTCCAAGTTATAGGTTTTTCTTATAAAAATGAAAACAATCATAAAAGTTATCCATTTTTGAAACTTTTAAATAATAATACCCCCCCCCCCCCCTAAATATGAATACTTAATCTTCAACAGCGCGTGATATAATTCGTTGACTAGCGTTATCTACGCTGAACTAGGGGTATTTTAACACCTTAAAGTAGGATTATATAGATTGGCTGAAGCCAAACCAATAGTCATATATAATTAGTTAAATTTCATAAACAACTAGAAAAATACTGTATATAAAATGTGAATTTAATACTAGAAAATAATTTTTCTCATAAATATATCATAACTCTTACTGATCGCACAAATTTGCATCGTCATTTCTTCCTTAGTGTTTATGGATGGTTTTCGACCCTGATAGCGCCTCGGAAGACAGACTGCTTCGATTTTCATCTGGAAGGATGTCTGGGGCAGCGAGGTACTTCGACAGGATAGTCTGGTACATATCAACTAATTTTATGAGATCTGAAAAGTCTGTAAGTCCTCGCTGACTAGACCAGCATACTTTTCGTGGATTACGTAAACCGTAAACCGAAGACCTTTGTCCAGGGGAATATTAAACACGTATCCTCACTGCAAGAAAGGGTCTGAAGCATAAGAGATGCCGAAAACAGCACTCTCGCCTGTATGTCGAAATTTCGCTCACGAGGCTATTCTAAAAATTTGGAGAAATTTATTTAGACTCCAGAGTCTAAAAAACACAGATCATTGTGTAAATGAAAAATAAAAAGGAATACAATACTGTCAGATTTTTATTCTAAGTCGGTTGTAATCATTTAAAAACCAGTCGGCGGAGTTCACATTGCTCCTCCGACGCATTTTACAAATGGGGGAAAAAGCACGCGAAAGAGAAAGACAGTCTCCTTATAAAAGTTATAAAAAGAGGTCTTTTTAAAGTACACCCGAAGCGAACAGGTTAAAAGGTTAATGGAGCAATGAATTCGTCACGAGTCTATCCTTACCACTGGAGATATGCATATCTAAAGTCAAGTTACTACAGGCTATTTTATTTTTTAGTTACCATAAAATTCTATTCATAGATTAATGTTCCATATTGTTCACTACGGCCGTACGTGACAGATATATTTTGCTGCAATATTAACTTTTCCGTAATATTGCTATCAGAGCTGTCGTAATGTCAGACAGGCCAGCGAGAGGGAGAGAGGGTTATAAAATAAAAGAAAGATGAATTTGAGTTTAAGTTTTTGCATATAATATTAAAATGAGACAGCTTACTCTAAGCTTCTCACATGGTAACTGGAATATAATCCTACTTTTGGCGAACGATGTATAATAATACATAGAAAAAGTCATAGGAAGAAACAGAAATCTAAATTTAATTTTGAATTTTGGAATCGGTCAGCTAAATAGAAATCTTGACTAACGAAAATGATGAAACTCATGGTTAGCAGGTTAAATAAGCGAAACCTAAGTTAGTATCACAGATTAAATAAACATTAGTTTCGAATCAATAACGACGAGACAGTGGTTTAAATGCGGTCCACCAGTAGCTACGTGATGGATAACAGATTTTTGATAAGCTGTCACACACGTGAGTAGAGAAGGATTATCTTTCACTGGAAACTTTGATAAGATGTCTTCTTAATAATACGAAAACTTACCTCTCATCGATTTCATCCTGACGACCATGATGTTGTAGTTCTGCCACTTGATCCGCATTCTTATCATCAGTGTCAACGTGAAGATGAGCAACGTCAATAGTAGATTCTGTTGTCTCAACTTCACTGGACACTCGCGTCACTACATCCTCTCGTTTTTCTTTCTCTGCGAGCGCGTTAGAATCTTTGATAATTTCATTAGACTTAGATTCTGCAACCTCATCACTTCCCACACTCCCACGGCACTTGATTCTACTTATTGTTTCCAATTTTCGGGAACCGTCACTCCCGATTCTTGTCACAGATCGTTTTTCCTTTGTAAGCTCCGTGTTAATGTCCGCACAAGTATCTGGCTCCGACTGCTTTGGTAGTTTCGATAAATCCAGCAGAATTTCCGGTTTAATGTTCTTCTCAGATATTTTGTTTTCCTCTTCCTCGACGACTGCTAAAGTATTCTCGGAAATCGACTTTGAGAGTACCGAGAGCTGAAGGCGGCCTTGATCTGGCTCTTCGGTCGAGTGAGTCTTCTCTCTTGACGCTTTCGGCCTGCTTTCAGTTTTATCTGTCAGCCTCCCTATCTCGGGAGGTGAGCTCACTTCCACTCTCGACTCGAACACCTTCTCGACGAGACTCGCGGTTATTTCCTCCACGTCAATTATTTTCGCCGTAACTAGCTGTACCTCCGGTAAAATTGAAATTTCCTCCTGAGGTATTTCGTACAAAATCTGTACATCTTCCTGTATCTTGACTTCCTTCTTCGAAGTATGAGCAGGAGAGGTTGGTTCGAATCTTTTCTTATCACATGATTCTATCGTATTTGGTTTCTTTATCACGTTACATATTTTTGGTTCCTTAATCATCTCACTGGACTTACTTGGATGCTTACTGTGTGCATCCGTAGATTCCAATTGCTTTGAACCTTCTAATATATCTAATTTATTTTCTTCCCCCAAAACTACGTCTATCGACGTAAACCTATCAGTTTCCAAAGATCCTTCTCGAACACTGCCGACATTGTCCTGCTTCGTAAGACTTTTTCTTCTTTCTGAAGACACTGAAGGTCGCGGCTCCACAAACAAGGAATGTTTAATAGTACTACCGGCATGAATGTCTGTAGCAGGTAGACTTACTATTTTTTCACTACTCTTTTGTTTAACTAATCTGTCCCTACTTTTTATATTCTTTCTGGCTTCATTGCCCTTTGGAATCTCATCGTCGAAAGATGAATTTTCAATAGCAGCATGCTTTGTTAAGTATTCCGTTACCCTTTCGATACTCTTCTGCTCCTTCAAACTCTTTCTTCTCTCCTTAGACAATTTTCTGGCATTTACCTCTATTTCCTTATCGGTAAGAGCCATTTCGGATGACGTACCCTCCAGAAGTTCCTTGTTCACTTTCTTACTGGCTTTGTCTTCGAGATTCACGCTTTTTGCCACACTTACAAAGACCGCTCCTGTTTCTTCGGTTATCGTATCCCGATTTATTTCGACGTTCGGTTCCTTCTCCTTCACTAAACTTCCTTGTCGTTTCACATTCGCCATTATTTCATGAGAAAAATGCTTTTGAGAGCTTTCGGGTCCCGTATCATAAATCATTATTTCTTCCATTATCTTCACGTTACTAATTTTCTTTTGTGAATGATCCGTTTCGACAATCTCTTTAACTTCTGATTGCACTTTGACGTCGTCCACGGTTTCTTTAGCCCGCTTCCCTGGACGGTGTTCAGCATGTCGAGGACTTGCCAATGTGGCAATGCTCGAGACGTGCTCGCGTTCATATGGTAAACTGACGAACCGCTCCTTCAGCGCATTTACATCCACGTTAGGTACTATACCGTCGTTCAGAGAAATTGTTGCTTCTCCCTCTTCTTCTTGCTTTTCAATAACTGATTGAGGCACAACTGCATTCGGACTGCTTTTACCCGATGAACAAAAATCGTCTTTTGTCCTAGGTTTCTCCTTTTTCTTCTTCTTCGGACTATGAACTGGTGTAATCGGAGACGCATCTTCGAAATCTTCTAAGGAGTCACTGTTATCCGCCTCCGGTTTATTCATCGACGCTCTGCTCACACCTGCGTATCAAATTCATTATATTATTTAGCTGTATTATGTATTTATTTAATAAATGAATAATATGGACGTTATATTTAACACTAAACCTACCGACAATTTCTTATAAACATATTTTTGGCTTTAAAACGGTCAAATGACCGCTCGATGGTACGTTTAGTGTTAAGGCAAATGATTATCAAACTACGGTCATTTGTATGATATTAATTTTACAGATAATTTCATATCAAAATAATATCTTATAAAGGAGACAAAGGTAAAAAAGTTTGTAATTTTGCGGTTGATGATGCTACATGCATAATATATACACTGTAACATGGTATTTCGGCCCTGTCACGAATATGCGTCCTGTTCAGTTACATCGATGTGATCACAAGCGGCCATCTCGAGAAATTAATTTAGAGTCCTAAAGACTATCCGATCAGGCTTGCTCTCCTTCGTGATAGAGCCCTAATCGTACATGTGATGTGTGATAATAACACGATCGGGTAAACGTGATCGGGCCCTTGCAAATAATTCAATATAGACCGGCTGGAGCATACAGGTCAGGTTTTGTAGTAAAATTTATAAGATTGTTGAAATTCATCAAAACACATGAATAACATAATCGATTAGATTGTATAAATAAAAAAAGGACAGTAAAAATAAAGGAGCATGTGTGTACTCATGGTTGATTGAGTAATATCTATTTGCAATGTTGGGAACGGGGTTCGAACCTGCGATTGTCATGATACCCTCTGAGCCGCCTGTCCAATTTGTAACCGTTACTTCGGTTAAGAATGATAATCGTCAATATTTATATATATGAAAACAGTAGAATGTTGTTGAATTTCTTTAAAGAAACAATCCAATAAATATTAGAATTTATTGAAGCTCATTGAATCTCTAAATCTTGTGATTAAATATTTTCCTGTAAGAACAGCAAACGCAAAACTATTACTATAAAGTGAATATTGGAAGCACTTTTACTTCTGTTTCAGTGACTAGCGATCGTAAGCGTATAATACCATCATTCCATGTATACGAATACAAATCGAATGATGGAACAGCAACCTTTTTATGCAATGATTGTATTTATTATTCCAATATTTCTTTATCATGTATTTGTTATTATAGAAATTTATTATGATGACAATGACTAACATGAAGCACGCGGTGCAGGATTAAGAGATTGAATATTTAACAGCATTTTAAAAATAAATAAATGTTCAATGAGAGGATTATAACTTACATAGATAGTTTTCTTGATAAGATAAAGTTTCTAATAATCGAAAAAATGGCTAAATTAGAAAAATGCATACACTAAATCGAATAAAAATATTGGTTTATTTCGCTTAAAAAGTCAAGACAACGTCATTTAGAATATAAATTTTATAAATCTTCTTAAGAGACCTAATTCATCCCATCGAATAACCCCGCACGTTTTTTCTTTTATGGAAAAGTGAAAGTTCTAATATGTCTCTATTGCCACAATCTGAGAGAATCAAATGTTTAAGAGATATGGAGCTCCGAAGTCATGGAATCTGAGTGAACTGACATATTTATAAGATGCCTTCTTTTATGTGCAACGGATGTAGATGTGCGTTTATTCATGAATTATTGAGTGTCTACGCGCTCACGTGTGTGCGCGTGTGCGCGCGCATGGGTCTATGTAACTCCAAAATATATGGCGAAGACACGTAGAATTTAAAATCGAAAAGGAGGAACACGGAGATTTTACACACAGGCTCAAGAATACGTAAACTTTTATGTGAGAATAAAAATAGTACTGCATTACGTTTTAGGCACCGTGTATGGATTTTCATCCGACCGAACGCGCACCTCGAAGCGATAGTGAATTGTGCGTTCCGCATGAAGCTGTGGTGCAAAGTTACGGCGTTTCAGCTGTATTTGTAGTCTGTCAAGAAATGCGCTTGGCACTCGGACCCTGAAATAATTGCTAATCGTACGATGGCCTGAAGCTGCTGCACATGACGTCTTAGTGAAGCTATATTTGGCATCCTGCGATTACACCTCCCACGATTATGCCTCCCACCATGCAGCGACGATCAGTAAAAATGCTTCATTCTGATCGGTACGTCTCAGATGCTTCCCGTTTAAGAACCATTGAAAATTTCGACAAAGACTTTGCAGGATGATGCTCGAAGTACCTCCAGCCATTTTTCGCCGGAAAAGTTATTTTGGATACACTGTATGTACACACGGCTATTTAGGACTATTGAATCATCCGAAGATGGTTCTATCATGGGAATCAATGAAAATCAAATCTTCAGGCAGTAATTTATCCTAAAGATATGGCAATTTATTAGTCAGATTCTATGACTTCAGAGCATCTATATTCTTCAATATTTTGAATCTCTGAAGTTATAGTAATGAAAACATTTGTTCAGAATTTTAAAATTACAATATTCGAAGAACGAAATAATTCAACCGGGGGCATTTTTCCATAAAAAAATGTGCAGGATCCTTTATTTTAATTGCAATAATTTGTTGAGTGGAATACTTAATTTGATTCTCCCTTAGAGCCGATCATATTATACTGCTGAACTTTTCTTTTCATCAAA
Source organism: Calameuta pallipes (assembly GCA_030142375.1). Lineage (NCBI taxonomy): Eukaryota > Metazoa > Arthropoda > Insecta > Hymenoptera > Cephidae > Calameuta > Calameuta pallipes. Next base: position 225,474 of record JARQSW010000080.1, read on the forward strand.
ATATTTTGTTGATAAAGTAGTGTAATATGATTCCGACGTAGACCCGATTCTCTAGATCTATTTGATATTGTTTTAAAATACGTTGAGGCTATTTGATCCGATCCTGCTAAGAGCCTTATCGGGCATACCCTGTTCGACTGTGCAGTAAACACACCCATTAGGTCCCTAGTGAACATTCGACAAAATTCTAGTCAATTGCGGGGCCTGAAAGAACTACTCGTATCTATGTGGCAGTCGGGGTATCAAGAGCATAACGGACTGCAGTACGCATTACCCAGGCCCTACTATGTCGGAAAATGGTCGAGTCTTCGCCGTCGTAGAAGATTCGTATTGCGGAATACGAGGCGGATGCGACTTCCGCCTTCTCAATATCTAACTGCAACATCCGAAACATCTACGTTAAAGCTATGTCCTCTGACGTAATTAACAATAAGACGCAACGAAGACAACTGAAGTAAATTCAACGATTCCGACGTGATGATAAATGATAAATGAATCAGAATTTACTGCAAATTTTGAGTAAACCTTCCCAGATTTTTAACTGTCGCAACATAGTGTCTTCGATTCATGCCCTTGTAGATTTATTTTTATTATATCTGATACCCATTCTACTTACAGTTTTTCCGTGTGGAACAGGACTGCTGTTATGTGCCCAGCCAGTTCTCAGGAATCAATACATACACCAACATCGGAAAGTTTTCGGACAATGTTATAAGTTGGGAAAAATTGAAGTAAAGCGCAGAACCATTTAAGGTACCTTTTCGGTTGTACAGTACGCAGAAGAGCGGAGTATACTTTGTAATATAGACAAATCTTAAATACAATTTAGTTGAACGCTGCCCGAGAAAAACTCGCGCAAAATGGTTTGAGTGTAGTTATAGGCCTAGTCCGGAAACTTACCGGCGGCAGTGTATATGTATATTATATTTAAAAGATATCGTTATAAAATTAAGATTTAAATAAAAGTCCATGACGTTATTTAATCAGTATTTCAAGAGGGTTATTCTCAATCGGTATTTTAATTTAATATAATTGGTCTATAATATTTAGCCATTTGAGTACCCGAGTAATACTTTTCGACCGGATTTCCGCAACGACCCATAGTAATGTGACGATTATCAATAATTCTATCGCAATTACTATTTCATAAGAAGATCGTAAGAATATTGAAACTGGCGTGGAAATCGTACACATTATTGCCACTAAAAATATAACGATTATGAAAGGTCGGAAGTGACGCATTTTGTTTCAATATTTCGTCACATCTGTTTATTGATACAGGGATAGAGTAATAATCTAACAGAGAGAACGTAACATTTTCTGGCTAATTCATTGGCACATTTCATAATCGGAATCCTTTGGAATTTAATCATAATGTCAAATAATACATACTTTACATTTTTACAATTACATAATAGTTGTCAATTTTAAAACTAATTTGAAAAATAATTAAATTACAACCTACTTTCTTCTCATCTTTTCAACGCTGACTTCTACTCGTCCCTTTTTTTTCGTATGGATTATGAGAATTAATTACCACATTAATTACGGACTGAATGATAACTATTTTACATGTAGAATTAAGTGGAAAGTATAAGAAAACCATAATTAGTGCGTTTATATATAACTAGACGTTTCCTTGGTATAATATTACGTCTTGATTCCATACGGGAAATTACTGTTCAACGCACGGAATTTCGATAAACATCTATTTCTCTACCAAATATCTATTATTAGAAGTCTTGAAATAGAATTCGCTTTCTGGAATAACGTCACAAGCATTATGTGGAAGATTGAATCATAATTTATAGCTCACGTTTGAGGTATCGTAGAATCCATGTGATGTGGCGCATAAAAAGCTGATGACCGAAGTCAAAATTTTAATCCTATACAGACTCTGGTAGAGCCTAATGTAAATAATATATTTGACAGTCTTCAAGTTGTGTATTGAACTTAGGTATTTTTATTTGTAACGATTTTAACTCTACGACATCCTATTCCGTTTATAGATATCTTTCAGCCTCATCAGTACTTCCAGGTCTTGTACGAAATTTCACTTGGACTAAGAAAAAATAACTAAATAACGATTTCAAATGACATACTATTTTATAAATGATATCTAGTCCCGAATTAAAATTATAAGAATACATTGCACCTCGAGGTTCCAAATGCTTCTCTTCAATCCTAATATCTTGCTTAGAATCTATACATCCTACTAATTTTGATTTCAACCTACTTTGAATAAATATGTCTTATTACAAGCTATTTTAATTTTTTATGTCTTACCGAAACGTTGAAAATAAATTGTAAAAATTAAAAACTTGTTTATAAAATAATTTTTTTTAAAGTTTCCTGCTTACGCATACAAAAGCAGTTATTTGTTACTATTTGCTAAGTGATTTTCAATATTGAAAAATACATGAGACGAAATAATACATTTTTTGAGCCTGAATGAATTCAAAATTTTTAATATTACGACGAGGATTTAGTGTTAAATGTTGAAGTGAAATTTAATTGAAAAATTTTAATGTATAGTAAATAGTAACCTTGCAATGCAATTTAGTGTTATCAATGAGGATTATGAGACATTTAAAAAAATAAATAAAATCATATGGCTTCCAGTACTTACATAAAATTAATAAAAATAATTCGATAATGAAAAACTGATTTAATTTACATATAATCATTAAACACCTAATTATGCCTAATTTCACCACGTGTAGAGAAAACATATATGCTGTATTAAATAAGAAGACGCAGTAGAGATGGACCGAGCATGCTGGAGGATCGTCAAAATTAAGTAACAAAAATGAAGGGCAATATTTCGATGCGGCTGAATGCTTTGTATTACCATAAGAAAATGAATGGTAACACAAAGAGAAATGTGTTCTTCCTTTTTGTTTTTAGCCAGGACCTGTTTCACAAGGTTTATTAGGAGTTTTATATACCTCCTACATGGTAACTTAAAATGGTAGAAATGAATATTTCTTTAGATGAGCCTTCGTGATCACAATATCACAGGACAAATAATACAAAAAATGTCTATTAGGTATAAGGAATTAGGTCAAATGCAATTTAAGCGATTCAAATACTTCAATGTATTGAACAATGCACCAGCTTGTAGATAATCAATGTAAATATTCAGAATATGCAAGTTCAAGGTCATACTTCCATATTTTTTCGATAATTCTATATAAAAATGATAATTAATTGGGTTTCATTCGATCCGGCGATAATTCGAACCTCCTTGATCAGCTTACTCGCTTTTGGAAATTTTTTCTTCAAACTGACAGTTGTCAAAATCTTTCAACATATGTACGTAAATTATTCCAACAATTTATTCATATTTGATCATATATTGCCTTATTTATGTTTTAAATAATCCATCCATTCATATGAATAAAAATTTTAAGTTTCATATGAATCTTGAACCCAACTATTGTCGGTTAAAGATTGGCATCTGTGAAAATTTTTAATCGTAAAATAGTTTGGACGTTAATTCGTATCGTTTATGAATAAACTTTTGAAAGAGTAATTTCGAAAAATATAAAAGCCCTCATCCATTCTTCTGATGTCCAAATGTCCAAAACCATCGTTTTTAATACTCAAATGCTTCTAACCAATGGTTTCGATGTCCAACTACGTTAGCACTTGTCGTTCTCTATATTCAAACGCTTTTGGTTATCTATCCGGTTATCGTTTTTTATGTTCAGGACTATACTGTACTCTGTGTCTTAATTATTGTGATATCGAAGTAGTTTTGATCATCGAGCATGATTGTAATTTATAATATATGACATATATAATATATAAGAACTTTGGTATTCCAATTCATTATATTACATGTTCATAGTTAGCTAATTTCCAGTTTAGCCATCTCAAACGTAATCCATAAAATAAGAAAAATATGTACCACTAATGCAATAGAAACAGACACATGATAGATGCAGTTGGAATGTCAGCAACACCCCACGCATTAGATTATATTATTTTTAGGAACAGTCTAGTTTAGTGATGGTGAGTTTCCATTCATAAACAGACGGAAATTTCATTTTTATGACTTCAAATTAATCTAAAATAAAGTCGAAGGTTAAGTTCTAGAATAATGAAAATATAATATCGTGCATCCTAATAGACAGAATATCCGAGCATTAGGTAGATTCGAATTAAGAATAAAAGCTCTATATTTGATTTTTCCTAAATATATTGACATTTAAATATTTTATTTACAAAAATATTTCAACTATTATTCACACTCAATAAAACATGCTGAAACTACGTTTTACTTAGTGATATCCATGATTTTATTCAAACATTGTCATCATGAAAGAACTTAGCGCTTCCGTTCGAAATTTAAAAAATAAAATAATCGTTAATGCTTCAATAGTAACCTTTCGCCTAAATAACAATCAAAAAATTATCTTGTTATATCCAATTTGTTAATAACAGCAATTTTTACTTGGAGTGTGAGTAACTGCACTTTTGTGCATCCGTTCTCAGAGTAAGTTCTTCTGGTTATCGTTTCCTATTTTTAGATATTCCGTCTGAATCTTAATGTTTAGTCCAGGCTATTGTTTTCAATGGATATGTTCCAAAGGCTACTCTCGTGCTGATTCTGTATCAGTATCACTCTGGCTCTGTTTACTGACATGCGTTTGACAAAGGCAAACCGATACTCTAAAGCACAAAAGTAAGATTTTGGAACGGACCTAACGTCTTGGTACCTTGAATCATTGTTTCTTATGCCCAAATATTGTCAATTTAAACATCTTAAACGCAAACTCTTAATTCCCGATGTTCATCGAGAAAATTGCTAACATCCATATAGACAGTCAAATGCACCTGATGATTCTCTCTGATAATAGTAATTTTTATAAACACAGATAACGGGAGGTACCGAAATAATTATGATATTTTATTCAGGATGAAGTGCATAGGCAATCGCATTTGCATACGTGATCCTATATTCTCCCTTCTTGCATTTCTTAAGCGGCCTAATCAGCCACTATCTGTATACCTGGATACAAAATTTAGATGGCTTTTGTCCTGAAAGTCATGTTTTCGTATATTTTTTACTCCATTTTTAGCTGATTTTATCCTCTTCATTGAAAACGTGTATTATTTTTGCTCGGCAGGCCCGTACGTTGTACTGTTTTTGTTCGAATAGTGGATGTTTGATCTGTTCTTATCCGCTTCATTCATGAATTAATATTCTGATGAGGTAAGCCAAAATCAGCTTAAAAATTAAACTTAAAAAATATTTTAAATATTATAGTGATACATTCAATTTAAAAAAATTTCTTACATAATCAAAAAGGCTATTATTATCATTATTATTACTATTTATTATTAATAATAATTATTGTAATGGAAAGAAAAAGTCTGATTTTGTCCGTCTGGCGGATATAATCAGATTATAAGAAAATCTACTTTTATACTATTTGTTAAAAATTGCAAACAAAAACAAATAAACGTTTTAAATTAAATAGCACAAAAACATAAATTTTATAGGTAAATTTGGTATCTTTAATAAAGAACAAAAACCGTCTACATTTTTTGACCCGGGTAGTTAAAGGTCGCAACGAACAAGCACAAATCTACTACGGTACGTTTCAAAATCAGCTGTCAACGCTTAGAAAGTATGTTAAGCCTGAGTTTGCTTAAATTTACATTTTATCACAGTTCAATCAGGCTCTAAGTGCTGTCAGCTAATTTCAGAATACATCTTATACATGTAATACATCATATTATGCGAAGTTGTTGCTATTGCGAAGCCCACACTTCATTATAAACGAAAAAAAAGCGTAACTGACCTTTTAAAAAGGGGAAGCAGAAAGTAATACACTTCGATATGCGCCTCGGCATACTTGATGCACAATTCGTAACTTAGAGTAAGCATAGAGTATAGTCGTATGATATTCCTACAGGTCGTCCAACATTTTTCTATCGTTCAGAAAGATTATCACAACACCGTTGAGACTACAGAGAGGAAAATGACAAACATATCAGACAGTTTATTGAATTTTTATTAAGATAATGAACAGCGGGTGAAATATGCGTTCTAATTTTGTTTATATTTTGAATTAAAAACTTGCACTTTCAAGATTCACACTTTGCCTCCCCATTAGATGTTATTAGATCAAGTTAATACTAAGGCATAGCGGACTACATTTGGATTATGGAATCCGTAAGCGTAGCTTCCGCCAAACGTCGATATCGACACTAATGACAGCGCTTCGCAAGCGGTCTTCTTGGTAGCCCAACGTTCTCTTCCAAACTGATTCCTTCACTCGGTTCCAACGAAATTATACGTTGGCTACGAACCACTGCTAATCTTAAACCGATATGCTGCGGCGAAATATCTCGCACTTTTGTCTCTGTATAAATGCGTTTAATTATATAGTTCGTTTCCAGACGCCTTCCGGTATTACTGGAATACAATGTTCACGCAAAAGCTAAATACTTAAATCCCTATCGAAAGCGAATTATTTCACAAAAAGAATTTACTTCTCGATTTCCATGTTAATAGGAAATTTTTATAGAGTTATTTTCATAGAGTCCTTCGCATGTGTGGTATTACTGTACAGAGATTAGAGAATGTTGGTAGTCTCGCATCGTGGAGAGAGATCTCAGTAATATAAGGAAAGACGTCGATAGGGATAAGACATTAGCATGATAAGAGCTTACTAGTAATGGACTGCAGATTTAATATCAGTGAAAACTAATGCTTAGTTAATGTGCCAACAACTTTCTTATCAATAGGATTTATTTTGCTGAGTATGTTGAACTAGTATAAACTACATTATGGGTTATCGTAGCCGTAGAATGTCGTGTCAGCTGAATGCGAAGGGGACGCTCGGATTCTCGTGAAAGGGCGATTATGGAGAAACCAACTTCCCAGAACTACCCTTGAAAGCCTCATTGCAGTACCAAATGCTTAAATTTGTATTCAAGAAAGAGTTATCGAGGTTCTCATTTAAAATAGATTTTCGTCATATTCTGGTGCCCACTAAATGTATCGATATACATGTAGCATTCTAAATTACGTTTCTCATCTTTCATCGTTTATAACGTAATTTTCAATAAAACGTACATGAGACTATTTTTCACGGTGAATTTCTGCTTTAACTTTCACATTTCATTAACACGCCATGATATTTTGTAACATTATATCACAAAATTAAATTTAACATGTGCTTAGTACAACTTTTCCCTTTTTTAAACTAGAATTCCTGAAACTAGGATTTCTGCACTCAAACAATTTTGCGTGCGTTTTTCTTAGGCAGCATTCATATAAATTGTATTTAAGATTTTTCTATAGCACAACCCTGTTCCTCTACGTACTTACAACCCCAAAAAAAGATACCGCAAACGGTTCTGCGTTTTACTTCAATTTTCCCCAACTTATAACATTGTCCGAAAACTTTTCGACGGCAGCGTATAAAAGACATTAACATTAACGAATAACGACGATGAGATTCATATATACGATAACACATAACTAAAAACGACCAAAGAGTTTCTTTAAAGTTTCCAGTTGCTGGATAAGATGAAAAACTTGTATGAATACCACTAAAGTCATAAAGCTATTTTCGAAAGAGATTCTGCGCGACCTACAGTCGTCGAACTCGCCAGCATATGCTTCGACTATTTCAATGTATGCAGTTCGTGTGAGACTGACTACACCAATTTCACAAGCCCGTAACGGCCTACGTGGCTACGCGAGTTATTTGTTAGTGAAAAAAGAAATCAGCAGATTTGTTTTAGTTGTTTGGTACTTTCGATTAGAATGTTCGGCATAAAAGTTAATTTCTTGCGGCAGCGCGTTAATAAAATATCACATTTTACAGATAGACAGACTGTCACATTCTCGGTGTGATTCTACTTGATAAATAGTTCAAACATATTTTTTACGCAGATGAATGTAATTTCACAAACTCTTATTAATTACGATATTCCTACACTCTGTACCATTACACATTTTTTACTGGTGTAAATTTTCGCGTGGATATCATGTCTGACCAATATTAGCTAACAGACTGTGGGTTTATAAGAGAAGCCATTTTAAGTAAATATGGCAAACATTTCCTGTTACCGAAGGCTTATATAAACGCAATTCTTAGTCTATCATTGAAATGATTTTGCTTACTTTATTACTCCTTAACGCAATTTATTCTTATTTTTAGATTGCCTGCATCTATACGTAATTATTTTTATAAACCAAACAAACAGCATATGGCTATCTTTTAATGTAATCAAGTTGGATATATAAATTTCTACGTATAATAGCTTTCTCGGAATACCTTAAAGTTACTTTTAATCCCAATACCCTATGGACAAGATGCCCTCTATTCTGATATTTTTTGGTTTTGTAGGACTGCCAATTTTTTTATAAATTCGATTCCGTAAACGCGAGTGAAAAATTTCCTAGAAACTATTGTATTTGTGATCAAGTAAAATGGAAAACGGTTCTTTTGGTTAATTACTGTTACTAAACCTTTTGTAGTTAGCGAGTTATAAATGGGTGATGATTATACCCCACTAGGTTTGAAAATTTTAATACCAGCTATACTGACCGTCTATTTAGAGCCGCCAGACATGATTCTTCAGGGGCTATGATGACATGCTGTGCAGCTGAGAATACGATTCTTTAACACGTTGACAGCTAATAGCAACGCGTTGTGGCACATTGAGCTGTTCCACAAATCAACGGTGATACGACTAGTAGTCAACGTGTTAGTGCGTAGATTTTCCTTTATATTATTTCAAACAAGCAAGAAAGACACCTAAACTGATTGGATTAAAATTTCCAAGTAAAATCGGATTCAGTATATCGATGAGACAATAAGTTATAGTTAGATAGTTACCCGTGTGGAAATTCAGTTAGGACTATGAGCGGAGCACGATCAGGTTTCCCTAATTCTGATCGGGTTATGATCCAGACATCCGATAGGCGCCTTATCGGGACTGTAACGTTCTAGCCGCAAAGCTCATCTCGAGTTGAAATTTTATACATGCATAGAGATCTTTGAAATTCCAAATGCTTTTTTAACCGTTAACTATACACACGTCCGACTTTAGGAACATAAATTACAAGATGAGGTCTGTGGACCTCGATTGCAAGATTATTAAGGCGAATAGAATCACTCAAATGTAGAGTTGCTCTCTCCTTAGAGTTCAAACGAATTTATTGACTAGAAATCAAATAATAATCATGTAATAGGTTCTTTTTTAGTTTATTGAAAATTTTCATGGAAACTAATTTGACACGGTTGAACTTGAAATTGTTGAGGTCTATGAGATCGCACATGTATAGTTAAGTGTTAATGTTACATTTACAAACGAAAGTTTGAAAATAAATTTAAAAACTAATTTTGAAAATCATTTTTTTTAAGTATTTTAATTAACGCATACGCACGTACACGGAGAGAATTTTTTGTATTACCTTTTAGCTACCTTCGTGCTAGAAATTATTACGCATCTTTTACTTGACACCTGGATATTTGACGCCAACAGCTATCTTTTCGTAGAATACCTTTGTACCTCGTATCTAGCTACTCTACCCGAATTCGTGCCAATCGGGCAAAGATAACGTTTCCTTGTTCTACCTTATCTATACCTTTTGCCTCGGTACTGAGACAAACGTTACAAATTATACCTCAAGATTTGAGCGAGGTTTCTTATCTGGTGCGGAAAATTCAAACACTGCAATGCCTACTTTAGGTTATTGTTTCTTTCTTTTGTTGGTTATATTATGCTGACAATATAAACTCACAAAGATGCATGGATTTAAATAAATGTTACCTTGGAAATACAACAAGGCGATCCATAGTAGAACTCAAGAAAAGAAAAGGCATTAAGACTCAAGGAGTCATGAAACAATAAAAAGTAGGAAATAATCGAACAATAAACTGTATTTGGAAGAGCCATAATTGTGAAGTTTGCTTTTAAAGAATAAACTTGTTTTTGATATTTCGTAAAATTGAAAAGTTTCCATAGAAGTTTCTACGGAAACCATACTTACTTAAATCGGTATCGATAAATTATTAATTAAACTCACCACCAATAGTTATCCTTATCACTTATCACGTATTACATTTTTAATTTCAATATTAAAACAGAACCACATGAATGTACCACTTTACTGACGTATTGCGACGTTACAGAATGATAGAATTTAATGCAAATGTCTCATGGTCATGAATATACAGAATTTATTGACACTTGAAAAACTTTGCCATTTGATGTATGTTGAGATCTTACTCATGCTTAAATCCAAAAGCTTTCAAATAACCTTGACGGAAATTTCATTATTTCGGTGTTCGAGCCAATCAAGCCTTGTAAAAACGTTATGCTATTATTCACAGATTGAAGCACTTCTCATCCTAACAATACAAGTGCGAAAAAAGATTAACTTGTGGCCATCAAACACGTGGCATTGATTTTTGTACATATTTACATGTAGTATACCCTTGAATATACATATCTGACATAAGGGAAAATACAATTTGTACTAATATGTAACACAAGCAAAATAAGAACTGTCTGGCTGTTTAATCTGTGCTCGTTACTTTTATGGTCGGGCTCTAGGTAGTTTTCCTAGTTAGCGCCTGGATAGCAGTAGGAAAAACTAGTCGGCATCAGGTTACCATGTACATACAATATCTACTAGGTTTTCAAATCTACTCACATATTCCAAACACAAAAAAAAACGTTCTCATGATAAAAATAAGTAAAAATGTATAAAATAATACAGTCCAACAACGTGTAACGGCTGTTTAACGCATAGAGCCCCAGGATGAAGCCGAAAAGTCACTAACTTTGCTCATCTTATGACGTGGATTAAAATGCCACGTGACAATAAATGTGTGTAGAAATATTGTAATAATTATGGCTGTACCCGGGATATTTGGTTAGAGGAACCTAATCTGCAGTACTCGAAATTTCCTTATCGCAGGCTAACTTTAGCACGCTCTGAATGGGAACAAGACAGGTTAACCCAATTTGAGATTTTAGTTCAGCAACAACTGCTCACAAGAGGTCGTCACTGTGCCTAACGTGCTTTCATTTTTTGCAACATGCAATTTCTACAATATAATATATTTAAAAAAAAACACAATCATTGCAAAAAAAGTTCCCGTTCTGTTATTGTACGTATGTAAGATCCGCGGAAAAATATGGGAATTAGACCGGAACTCGCACCCAAGTCTTCTACTTGCCGAGCAGATGGTGTGCCCACTAACAGTAAGTTATCTAGGGCCTATGACCTACTCTCCTGCGAAATGCTGTAGAGGCTCTAGATAGGAGCTGCCCCCACCACCCTTATATATGCATCCATGTGTGCGTAGAATGATTACGTTACACGCTTAATAAAGCTAGAGTGTAACTATAATTTCTTTCAATATTCACTTTACGATAGTAGTCTTACGTTTGTCATTCCTAAAGGAAAAACCTTTATTTCAAAAGAAAATGCAGATATTTTATGAGCATTATTTTATTATGATATTTATGATATTTATTATATTATCTTTTCCGATAAATTCAACAAAACTTACCAAGACTGTATGTGCAAATATTAATGATTATAACTCCTAACCGAAGTAACGTTTAGAAATTGGGTTGCTGGTTCAGTGGGTAGAGTGCCACACTACTCACTTCGCATGTTTGAATCCAGCCTCGAGCGCAGCAATTAGATGTGTCTCGAAACAACAAGTACACGCTCCTGTTTTTTACATTGCTATTAAATATCGAATTATTCCATTATTTCAAATAAAGTATATCAAATAATTGAATATTTGATATACTTTAATGAATATTAATAACATTCTATACTTCATAAAACTGGAAGTTAATTCAAATCTGGCACCGGCTGATCAGTTCTGCTAGGCGCTGTATAGAACAGTAAGTAAGTTGACTAGCGCCCGGATTGTATTTATGGAAAAGTACACAGCGCTTAGTTAGAGTCACGATAGAATTTCTAGACGGAAAAGATCGAAACGTTTAGAAAGTGCGCGACAATGACAATCCGTACTGGCTGAGGATGCAGGGTTAGGGTTCGGACATGGGGAGACCCGAAGAGTGCAATTTTGGAATTGGAAAATTTGGAGGAATCTTATTCTATTTTATTCATCGCGCATGGTAAAATATATAACATTACCTGATCTGGAGGACAAGACGTCATCAAGAGCTGTGGTACGATCGGCAGCCTCGGTGTCATCGGGAAGGCTTCTACTACGTCTTACGATGCAGATAGGTGTCACCAGCTGCTACCCCAATGGATACGACACACGGACAAATGGAGAAAAAGTGTTTGATTAGAATCGTTGCAAATTGTAATAGTACATGTAAGCATTTTAATAAATCATTACTAAGTGCGGCGTTAAAGCAGCTAGCTCCTAATTACTATTTTTTATCAATTTATGTATATCATTAGTTCCCTATTAAATTTAATACTCAATGTAATTGCAAGCTTCTCAACTTCGCATTGACTAATGTTGTGCCGCATAGGAGGAAATAGAACCGGCATCGTTACATACTACCAATAGAAGTTTTTTCAGTGTACTTGACGTAATGCAATCGAAATATAATATTATATCATAATTAAAAAGATGATTCTAAGATTATTTCTTTTATTCCGTCTCGAATGTCTGTTACCCGATTAGAAACTGAGATCGCCAATTCAACAGAAATACCAGTGACTAGCTAATTAGAACTCGATAAATTCTTTAGCTTACGATAATGCCACAAGAAGATAGGATTTTTTTGTACAAATGTATATGACTTATAGATAGCAAAAAATTATCACAAAATATTATGTAGTCAATACCTCAGTATTGACTAGCCAATTTTTACTAAAAATGTGGGGTTATGTCGGTCTTTAAATAGCTTATCTAGCTCTTCCCTAGGTAGCATTTAGCTACATCATCATATACATGACGCTGAAATGCATTGAATTCGTTTTCTAATGATGATATAGTCATTGGCTAGCAGGTCATTAATGAAAAATGAGGTTCTGTTATTATGAAAATCATATGTTATATGAATTTTGCTTACAGAGTATCTAGCGATGTTCACTTATATTATAGATGGTGCTAAATTACCACAAATATATTATCTCATTTTTTATGCCTGGCTTGCCTATTAGAGTGACAATTTAAGAGCGAGGTTATGTCATTACGTGATTTCAACATCTAGCACTTACTCTGGGAGTATCTAAACACCCTCAATTATAGGTGGCGCATATCCTCAATAAAATTATTATAATATCTAATCATCACTTTCTCACTGACTAAACGAACACACTAAGCTGGTGATTATTATTGCGTAAATAGCAAGTATAGTTTTTTTTAAATCCAGTATCTACGCTTTCTAATTCAAAAGATACTTAAGGTATATAAATTCCGAAATTCACTGCCAATACGGCAAATATGGTTACAATATCTCATTCAATTGTATGTACATATTAGCCGGTCTAGCCGATATTTAACTAAAAAGATGTAAAATAAGATTAAGTATAACAGTCTAAAGGCTGCATATGAAGTTGCGCAAAGAAAATTTCATAAATAGTCATTAAATAACATATTACGTTTTATTAAAACTGAATTTCCAACATCAGTTAATTATTTCTTTATGTAAGGAATTAAAGTTTTATCACCAATGAGGTAGTGTAATGCGCAGCGTCGCGGTTTCATCTTATGAAGGTTCCAGGATCGATCCCGTCTCCGGCAAGCGATCTTTCAGAAATTTTAATTCTGAAATTATCCTCCAACGCAAAAATAATTAATAAACACTTAACTTAGACCGATGACGGGGAGCCGTAAAAGGGGCTGATATACTCTAAATTTTGAAGTACTAACCTAATAAAGATAACAAGTAATCTCCTTTTTCATCACGATTTTGTCTGGCTACTTGCACATTTCAGATAGCAATCTATTAGGCATCGACACCATTAGATACCGTCTATTCACTGGGTAATTCTTCAACGTCACCGCTAGTTGTAAATGATTTTTAATTAATCAATCTGACTTGACAATAGAGAGGTAAAATTGAGATCGACTAGATAGTGATTATAGGTAATTCGGGTATGCATTTTCCACTCGGAAAAATATCCATAATTTATGCAATACAATTCAAAATATTGCTTTATGTTCGATAGTCTGTACCAGTTTAATCAATACGAATGAGTGAAACTATGATTTAATTTTTATCAATCCAAAATGGCGATTCAAACATTCTAAAAATGACATAGGTACTGTTACTTTAAATTTGAAAACAATTTTAAAACAATAGCTGTAATAATATTTTAGATATTCCAAAAAAACAATTCAATGCATCATTTCCAATAATCGCATGGAGGAATTGTTCCCAAACTGCCTTACTAGAGGTGCACATCGCTGTTCGAGGTGCATGACTGATCATGAAAGTAACCTTTCTTTTATAAGGGTTTAGTTTTTAAACTAGAACCGTTTAAAATTCGCCAATCAGAATGAGGTATCGGCAAAAACATAGGCACCGTCGATCGCTGAATTTTCTTCCCTTGCCGTTGTTTTTTGGTAGCATGAACGGGACTGAAGTCAGCCATTGATGACTAATCAATCAAGTGAAAGCTCCTCATTCGCGAGCACGCTATTCCCCATTTCAGTATTCGCGAGCGACATATTTGTGACTACTTTCTTTGTTCGCGACCGGAAATTTTCGTATTCGCAGGACTAATTGTAAGTTTTTAATTTAATCTAATGCCGTCAAGATATCGTCGGTGATTTATCAAGAGCATAGAGTCCTACTGATTCGCCAGCGGCAGTATTCTTTCGAGTTTCTATTTTAAATTAAGTTTTGTGTGTTCAATTATTGTGCTTTATTGCAAGATTATAAATATATACGCAATAAGCAAGTGGATGTACATGTGTTTAATTTTATTTGAAAATAAAATACTTCTCTTGTATTAAATTTATTCTTTATTTTGAATTTTGCATAGAACACATCTCCTATACCACTATACATTTGATTATCTCATACTCGCACTTATCACATTCGCGAAAGTTTGAGAGCACATGTCTTCTACGAATTTTGAGCTTTTACTGTACAGCAGACTACCAGATTTCTTAGAACGACTTCGGAGTAAAATAATAGCTGTAAATTTCCACGCAAATAACGTTACTTGAAATACAAACGACTGTGTTCTGACGTTGCGCATTTTTTTATTGCGAATAATCAATTGTAAATCAGAAACGAAGTTTCGTTGCGGTTTTTTGTGCTTGATGTGCTAAAGGAATCTGTAAGCGTAATTGTTTAATCTGAATGAACTTCAACGGCATTAGATACTCCCCTCCGATAAATTTCTAGTAGAAAATCAAATGTTGTGTAACCACAAAATACTTTCTATATCAATAGGAACATTTTGAACAAATCTCAGGGATGGCCACGGGTTCGTCCCTCTGACCAGTAATGGTGAATTTCTACATGAAATACTTCGATAATAAGATCATCGAAGATTAATTTAAAATCCTGAACTATGGTTCCGATAAAATGATGACACGTTTATCATCAAGCGACATGGAATGAACAAGCCTGTATAACTGCTGGACTATCTGAAGATCCAGCACCCTAACATTACAGTTCATGGAACATGAATGTCATGAAAAATAACACTTTCTAGATGTATCGATAACAAGACAACCGAATGGAACGTTAGAAAACTTTATTGGAAAAGCACCCACACTAACTCACACTAACCCATACCTCCCTGCCCTCTCGCATCATCACACATCACAAAAAGAATTGGTCATCAATTCCCTTCTTCATAAAGCTGTCTCAATCTCAGAGCCAACATATCTAGACGAACAACTAACCCATCTCCAACATATATTACAGCTAAAAGGATAGAAACCGAAAGAAATAAAACGTGCTGTAGCAGACTGCCCAACTCGCGATCAATCCCCAAACCCACAGAACGGATTGAATAAACGAAACAGTTCTTTCCTTCCCTATATACGAGGTGTAACTGGCCAAATTGGTAAACTCTTGAGTAAACACAACATCAAACGAATTCCTAAACCTGCTCTCAACATTAGACAAATCCTGATATCTACCAAAAACAAAATTGCGAAGTTCAGCTCATTAGGAGTTTGTAAAATACCGTGTATGTACATATATGCAGCGAAATATACTTCGGTGAAACAGGAAGAAAAGATAGCACACGTATTAAGGAACAAGACTCAAATATTTTAACATCTCAGCTTAATATAATACAATCTCGAAACTGGACTTAAAATTCGGTTCAACCGTGCAACGATCCTTGCTAATTTCAACAATCACTTTCCTGGAAAACATCGCGAAGCATTGAAAATTGACAAACACCCAAATAATCTCAGCAGAGATCAAGGATATTAAGTTCATCCCATCTGACGAACTTTTCTCTTGCTTTTCTTTTTTTTTCGGTTGGCGAACCGAAATTAATACATCTGACTGGCCAACCATGTCACTCACAAATGGCACAATATTCCGTATAAGGGACAAACTTTTAGGAGCGGCATCAGTATCGGAGTACCTTTAAAACCCTGGTGAAGCAAGCTTCAATATTTACGAAATGCTGGTAAGTTAAAGCTTCCAGGCGCAGCTCTAAGACGGAAGTTATTTATTACTATATGAACTATATGAATTCTGACTGCGAACGCCTCAAAACTGTAAACATTTCTCAATAAAAGAGAAGTCATTTTCGTGATCAGCGATGCCCCCTGAATACGGTTGTGCGTTGTTAGTAAAACAATAAGGAACAACCTATAGTGTTTTAAATATGCAAATGGTACACAATAATATAATATTAGAGACCTCGATTAATCAAGCTCGTCGCAGTATGAGTCGATACTGCTAACCCCGAGCTTAACTGAAATCATTTTGGAGTGGTCAATGTCGTTTCAAGCTAACTATAATCATAAACATTGAATTATTGGACTTAATTAAACTTACGCTTAAACTTTAATGGTAAAAGTGAGCTCAAGTATCCAACATATAAATATTTTTGTATTGATAGACTAGCTTCTGTCCATGACTTCGTCCATGTTATATCGACTTCCCGTGTAGAAATTTATTCAGGGCTACGAGCGGAGCACGATCAGCTTTCCCACATTCTCATCGGTTTATGGTCCAGACACCCGATGGCCATACTAGGGTGAATAGACGTGTTCCTTGCGAGGTTTTCTTATCAATACAATATTATAGCCCGAAACTTCTTTAAAATTTATGGGATTCTTAATATTCGTTAAAATACATCTAAGATACAAAAAGTACAATGGCACAATTTTATAATTAAAACTAAATAAAAAATTTTATCATAGACACACAGCTATCTATATAGCGGAATTTAAACCTGCTATTTTAAGTTTTTTGTTTGTGCCCGATAATATGCCCAAATGGAATCTGAGGGCCCGGCCAAATATTCTCATCAGTAAATCAAACCAGGACCTTATCAACGCCGCATTAAGAAAACGTACTTGACTGTGCCCTACTTAATCCCTAGTACGGTCTTCTTTATATCCATCAGTGAAAGAGATTTTCTAATTGGTTCAGTAACTCAAGTTTTGCAGTAACGTACATAGGAACATGCAAACTTTTTCATTTATATATTTAATTTTTTGGAATTTTCGTTTATCCGTGGTAACCCTGGTCTGCCACATCACGCTTAATCGAAGACCCGCTGCACTAGTACCTCATTGTTAGAATATAAAGCTAATTGTCAAGAAGTATTATAAGTTAACTTTAAAATTATGTTTTTTTTTTCATTGAAGCTTGTTATTTTGAAAATCCTAAACAATTTATTCATCAAATCCTATAATATTCTATAATATGCAACTGCATCTAATACGTTCGTTTAGCTTGAAGTTATGTTTGCTATATTTTTGAACTTATTCAAATCCAGAGCTGAGACATACTTCAGGTTGCTTTCAACATACCCATACAAAATAAATTTATAATTATACATTCTCATAATATTCGATATCATATAAGACTTATTACACATTTCGATAAAAGTATTCAAGAACTCTACCATCAGAAACTAAGCGATAAATCGAATCTTAGAGAATTCTAGATAATCCTATGTAATCGCTAATGCGAACGGATTTTTTTATCTCGTTATAGAGAACTTCTGCATGTGGATATTTATAAAGCCCTTTTCAATATTTTTAGTTCTATTCTGGGTCTTAACGCAGATAACACTAGTTTTTAGAAAGACGACTACAGGATCTTTTTATTGGCGTCATTTAGTCATACGAAAATATCTTGTGAAAGAGGACGAATACCAATGTTTATTTATACGTGGTCCTAGCAATGAAATATTTTGGTCGATGATTTGAATTTTTTTTCAATCGTCCTAAAGTCGATTTTATTGTAGACGACTGGTGGAATTTTGCAGTCATAGTAAAGTAGACTTATTTTTAAATAACTGTTCACATTTTTCCATTCGTTCCAAATTTAACTTTTAGAGAACTGATTGATTTTTTTTTCTATTTAGTTGATTCTGAAATCCTTGAAGAGGATTTAACAAGGTTAAACCTGTCCTGTTTACGGTTTGAAAGAAGTACACGAATTTGATTGGTTAATTTTGCCCAATATCATTTAAGTCTAAGTATAATGAAAGCCAGAATGTGAGACACATTTTCAAGATCTTTCAGACGACATATCAGCTTGACTTTATAAGTCAACGTCCTAGACTTATTCACGAAGTCTTACAGATGACTTAAAGTTGAATTTGTCTTGTCTACGAATAGTTTTCTGTAGTGAAAATACTTTTTTATGGAAACAAAGCTTGTTAAACGAAATATCTGATTAACATACTATTGAAAGACAATTATAAAAGTGTGTTTTGCGCCAGTTTATATATTATTGTAATATTTATAAGCAAATTATATCTTATATTTTTAATAAAATTAAAAATGTTACAAAACAATTTAAAAATATAGCAATTAAACATATGCATGTTGAAATTGAGCAGACTAGATTAGTTATCCAAAAATTCTCTTTGCCAAAGTCATACTTCGAAGATGACTGGTTATTTGAGGGCTCAGTTTTTTCAAGATACATTTGTGTATATTCACAAAATTAGTGAATGGAAAATATTAGATTTCTAGTGCATTAATAATTATTAATTACAAAAGAAATTAAAATGAATTTAAATTGATAATAAGCAGAACATTGCGACTGATATAAATTAAATATTCGAATTTTTTTAGAAAAATTTTCTAATACTCTAAGCAATGCTAATTACGTTACACGAAATTCAATTTTTGTAATTGTCGCAATAAGTTTTTCTATTGGATATAAGAGACGGTGGGGAAAAACGGGTTCCTTAAGGAGATAATGCTATCAGAGTAATGACAGAAATATATCATGTTTGTTCCACCCAGGCAAAAAGAATATATCAATCAAATACGATCAGTATAAAATGTTTGTCATTGTATATTAAATTTATACTGAATGTAAATATGTATATACTTCATATAGTTTTTCTTCATCTACATAACCTGATTAATTTTAGTGGGAGCTTATCTTGCTCCATTGAAAAACTTGTTAAGCCTACCTATGAGATACTGCATAAATTGTGGCAAAATCTTTTCACTTTACCTGTCTGATATTTTCATGAAATGCGAAACGGTGGCTTGTACCAATGCGTAGTTGCATACTAGGCGATTAATAAACTTCGTATCCTGCGTCGAAGGTATTAACTGACCTTATTATTTAGTCCAAGTTAACTTATAAAGGGTATATATTACTAAATATGAATTATAAAATATTTTAATACATAAAATTCTACAGCAGAATACAGAGTAAAATTTTCTTATCATCAACTTATCATAGAGATAGAATTGTTCACAGTCAATATTTTGGAGGTATACTTTCAACAATTTGTTGAAAATGTTAACAAAACATGTATTATTCATAGCATAGTAATAAAAAATTATACATATTACAATTATACATACATAGCCCCAAAAGTGATCACTGCTATTCAGGCTGAACAAAGTAATAAAATGATTTTTTATAAAAAAGCTGATCTTCGTCTATCTCTTTCATAATTCATAATCCATATCTGCAGTTTAACTTAACTGTTTAGTTTTTGAATATAGGGAGCTATATATAAAAGTATATATTGAATTAGTAATTGGACAATATCGCGCTATAAATAATGAGGTATTATCTGCTCTGGGTATACTTATTAACATCAGCAATTGTAAATATTCTGAACTTTTTAATTAAGGATGCAATAATAATAATATATCTATATATAACTGATATAGCTGATTATTAAGTATATTAGAATTTAGGCCGCAAAAATTAACATCGTTGATATAATATTAATCATCAAAGTTGTATAGCACTCGGATTTTCTTGTCTAGATTAATATATTTTCTTATAAGAATGAATCATTTAATTTAAGAATGCTATAATAATGTAAATGTCAGTCATTACTTTTCATTGGAAATCCAATACTAAATAATATTCATATTTTGTTTTGATTCATCGAGAAGTACCAAATCTATGTTATTCCAATATCAGCTGTTCAATAAGGGAAGTCTGATGCGTTATTATTAGTTAACTGTAAAGTAGAGACAATAAAATCATGAGTAAAATTGTTACAAATTTTCTTTACGCGTAAAACATGTTTTTTAAACTGCAACATTCAGCTACACTTAATAAATCCATCGAACTCAGTTATATTTCGTCAATTTATTCGAAGAGAATAATTTCTTCAATGATTGACAATCAGGTAGGCATCTTTAGCAATGACGGATACATACGCGTTTAAGATGAATTTTATTTCCGAAGATTCTGGAGTAAATGAAGTATCCATTTTATCATATACATATAATAAATAGACAGAATATATCCATTTTTCATTGATGAAAGAGGAATAAAAAATATCGAGATAATCTTTTCGAGTGCAGTTTTTCGAAATACGACCTGCAGTTTTTTGTAAATACTCTTGTAATTTCTATTCGTTAGAGTTTCGACCAGGATAAATATAAGTGTTATAATCAATTATGATTTAGATCAGTCATGTGCGAGATATAATTAGTGAAAATACAAATGTAAAATGCATCGCATGATTGAGTTGGGTCCAATACAGCAAGTTATGCGAAGAATCAATTCTTATATTAGGATAACAATATCTTATTGTTCATCGATTTATTATACGACATCGAAGTTGATTCACAATTCTATGCATACAAAATTGTAACACTCTAGTTTGGATTGGACCACGATGTATATATTTGATTGCCAATTTAACTTATCTAAAATGTTTATCATATTCTATATTACTTCCCGCAAATAAAGATCGAAAACTGATATGGAAAGTCGACATTTCTCATCTTAACTCACTGATTATTTTTTAATTTATTAATTCGTTTCTTAACAAGAAAAAAATCGTAGTTTGCAAATTTAATTGCCTTTGATACGCGTCGAAATATTTATATCAGGTGAAACTATCCGTCGTTTATATGTAGCATTCTGATTAGATTGACGAGAACAACATTCTTATAAATAAGAAATTGAATACTTGCAGTGAAAAATAACAAAAATATGCTGATGATACCACAAAAATATATAATTTATGGGAAAGTAACAATCTCGATAATTTTACAATAATTGTGATAGTAGTATTGACAACAGTTGGTACCAATTTGGGGAAAAAATACAAAACTAAATATTGCATCCTTTGATTGATATCATTTGCCTCATTCGATATGTGTTCGGAAATACTGGTTATCATACTGACCACACAGAAATGGATATTATTCACGGAATAATTCAACAATGGGATGTAATCTTGATATATCAATTTTATAGAATTTCATGTTAAATTTCATGCTTCACATAGACTCAATTTGTAAGTAATCTTATCTCGCCTCAGATGGTAATGTTGATAAAAGGTAAATTATCGAATACTGAGTTCATTCGTTTGTTTTCATGTAATATGTATAATTATTAGATCGGATTGCATAATCTGTTATTAGTACCCTTTTTGCTATAGATTTGTCAATAGTTTTTCTTAAGTCATCCGTAAGACAGACAAATAGGGTTTGATGTAGTTCAAGTTGTGAACAATCTGTTTTAGTAATAGTCTCATAGTACTCACAATAATAATTAATAATCATTAATTATACTTTGGAAATAAATTAATTTTTGCGTATAACATAATAACTTTAGATCCGTTTTTATTTTAGCAACTTTAAATAACAGACTGCTAATGAAGATTGACGTTCAAGATTTTAAGGCAAAAGATTAATATGTGTTGGTGAATATGAAATATGACAATTACAATGAATAATTATATTCATAGAAAAAAGAATAAAACGTTTTATAGAATCTTCAGTTGACAATGAATGTAATAAGTTCCAATGAGTGTACTGCATGGATTAAAATATTACTAATTAAAATATAGATTAACTTGGTAGTGTTGTTTACTCTAGAGATTAGACAACACTTATTGTATTCTCTGACAATTCTTTAATGTGTTGTAGGTAACAGTTGAAAGAAAAGAAAAACATGAATAAATAAAAATAATATAAATAATTCATTTCACTTGTTAACAAACAAAACACAAACATAATAAATTACCGATATGGCCAGTGTTATTGTATAAGAATGTTGCTTTATCCTTACAATTTTTATAATTATTACTGTGTAATATTATTATTAAAATCGGTGCAAGGTGGACATCGCATTGTTGGTCGATAACTGTTGTAATTGATTATCCTTTCGCAATCCACTTGGAGTTTACATCTTGTTCTGAAAATTAAAAAAGTTAACATATTAGGGTTTATAGTTACATTAAATGGTATTACACTGAAACTTATTAATTTTATCCCGCCCCGACAATTTGTCGGAAATTTCCGAAATTATCATCGTTATTTTTTTTTTAGTAATTCGGTTCTTTTGAAAATGCTTAAAATTGTTATATTTAATTGTATTTAAAAGCACACGTCAAGTCGGGACGAAATTCTCACTTTCGTTAAAATTAATAATAATTATAGAGATAATTGTAACATTAATCAAAAATAATTACCGCAACTATGAGACGTCGATGTAATAACCACGTCGATACCAAAAATATCTTAACACGATAATCACTATATTGCTCACTATGCCAGTTAGTTGATGTTAAATTGTTAAAGCAATTGATAATTATTAATAGATAGATAAGATATATAAGCAATATTTATAAATATACTGTCTTAAATGTCGGACGGATACAGTTACGGTAATCTCAATTAGTGGTTGGAACGGAACGCTCCTAAGAAAATTTATGCTATGAAAGAAAACATAATATTGAGTAAGTAAACCTTGCATATTGAGCAGTCTTATCAGGTCAAGAAATCACCTCTTTGATATTCCTTTAACGTTTCTCCTATATTTGCTATTTGCGATTCTTCAACAATATAAACACCATCGATCTCGTAAACTTATTTTACCTACGTGTCAGAAAATGCAAATTTAAATATAGTTTTAGTAATTCTACTACAAAGATGAGAAATTTAAGATACCCGTTTATCCAGCTGACTTACAAACATTAAAATATGGCTCAATACAAAAAAAAACCATAGAACGAATACAAATATTTCATACGGCATGTAGTACTTTTAAAGGCTTTTATTATTCCGCGAAATGTAATTTTGAAGCATTCCATTGTATTCAAAAATGACCACACGCATAATTTTTTGGATATGATACGTATACATATATTGCGATAGACGTCTTAGGTATTATTAAGCAATTGTGAATTTAATTGAAAAACTGCAGCAAATTTTTTGGGAACAGCAGTATTTTCTTGTTTGTAGAGTAACATTCCGTGAAAAGGTGTCGCGAGTAGTGCAAGATTCATTCTGAAAATATTTGACTTTGCTCGCGATAATCTTAAATACGGCATTTTTCTATTACATGAAAATCTGCATTCAACAATAGCAATTAGAAGAAATTCTAGAGAATTTCGCTGTATTGCCGATCGCGAAGGGATCAAGAATTACTATTCCAGCCATATTTTATCTTCTTAGTATTCGTCATTAATTGTATAATAAACTTTGTAATTAATATAGGTCAAAAATGTCTTATTAGCTCTACCTAATAAAACTTTCTTTTTTGTAAATCCAAAGTTTGTCTGGGTCTTAGGCCTATAAAAGCCAAAGCAATCCTGGATAAATCTTTCATTCGCAAAATAAAATTTGTAGTAGGTTTATCATATTTCTAAATATCTTTCATTAGAGCGAGCGTAAAACATAGAAATTCATTTGGTGAGCCATATTGCTCGATGCAATTGAAATAATTAGGCGTGAGTGGAATAGTGATATTGCAAATAAGCAACAGGAAAAGAATTTGCGTTGTACATAATAGTATACAATAAAACAGACCAAGTTATGTAGGCATTCCGTGAATTATGTAAGATCAATATAGCGTGATGTTCCCCAATCATCGAAAGCCCAATAAAGCTGTATCCTATATTAAGCAGAAAAACGAACTGAAAATCTGTAACCGCACTTAAACACCGAGAAGCAACTGATAATAGCAATCGATAATGCGATTAACGAAATTGCTGAGAGGCGATAGCAGCCATAGAGTTTCTCATTGTTAGAAAAGGTCTTAATATCGAAGAAGATTGATATGGATAAAGCCGAACCCGTCAATAATAGTGAAGAAAGGTGCCAGTGAGTAGTATTATAGTAGAAAGCTAACAGTAAGTAATAAAAAGAGTGACAGTAAAAATATTTACGGTATCGAACGTTTTATACCGCATTTGATGTCATCGCGAATAAAATGAGAAGTGTATTAACATAGAAAGTGATTGATATTTACCAAAATTCGATGTCCCCTGTCTTTTTAATCTCTGATTGATATGGCTCGATATTCGTCTCTTCTAAAAATTTCTCCCTCTCTCTTCCTCTTATCCTTCCATTCTTACAAGGATTCCTTCATTCTCTCTTTTACTTTCACTTGAATAAAACCGATAATAATATTTATACCCTGATTCATTCCGTTTGCACTCTCTTACTCTCTTCCCCGATCACTCCCACAATCTTACTTTTTTTTTTCTCGCCTAACTGCAAAGAGACAAATGGCAGTTTATTCATCGAAGGCATCTACATATCACTAGTGATTATACGTATAGTAGTAATTAATAAGTTGCAAATGTTAATGCAATTAGTTTAGCTACTCTACCAGGCAACTTTCATTCACTATTACAGTTTATTTTCGGTACTTACTTGTGTACTTGTATTTCGGTACTCACACTCCAAGGCCGCATTGAATTTTTCGTTATTCGCGACATAATTGATTGAGAAGTCACACGCTATTGTAAAAAAAAACCTTCGCAGAATGTGTTTGGAACGATTTGCGAAATTTCTTCGCATTGCGGAAATTATTGGCTAATAAATGTAGACCAAAGGTGTTGCATAAAAACAGGTCATTGTTTTTATAAATATTTATATTATTATATTTAATATAATAAATAAGACGGTGTTGCGATTTGTTTCGGGAAAACGCATTTTTCATTCTCTCATTTTATATCCTCTTCTATAATTCTAATTATTGTAAGTCTCATTAAAAATGTTGTACTTAATACCATGTACTTCAAAATTTGATTTTTATATTTATATCATTCATAAATAATAATTTATTATACTTCCAGCCCCAAATATGCTCTAACTGCAAATATTTTAGAGTGGTACAAAAAAATGCAAGTATTGTTAAATCCAAGAAAATTGAATGCTAATAAAGTACATAGATATTACCAAATTGTTTATATATATAAAATTTATGTCACGCATATTGAAAGTATTTCGTTCAACTATTGATTCTGCCAATTAAAACCATTCGATTTACCCGACCGTTTCAATAGTTTCAGTATGCATAGGCCGACAAGCAGAATGATCCTTCACATCATAAACAAGAGGCACGTACATTATCATTAGATTCAATTCTGGAATGAAGAACAGCGGATAAAAAGATCAGTAACAAAAATCTTTAGAAAAATCCCACTGTAATCATTATACAGTACTATGATTTCAGATAGTACTCTTTAGATATCGACATAACTATATCACTATAAGACATTTTTGCTCATACATATGTAGAATAATCCATAGTATTAATATCACCTGAGTAGTATCGAAGCCATAAAGTAACAGAATTAAATGAAGATATGCAAGTTTTAATTTGCTTTGTTCTTTTATTGAATGGTTCGACTCACCATTGTATTACGAATGCGGATTCAAGTCAAACCCGACGACGATTGGATTTTGAGCTTACTGTTAGCTAAGGGAATCCATGTTTGTTACATCATACGTATTTATCGTATTAGTCTGTTGCAATATAAAAAATCGGTGCCACGCGTTTTTTTCCTTCTATTGAGAATGTTTCGTCGCATACGGGACGAGTCAGTTATATATGTAGCTTAATTTATCAGCATCTAAATAATATTCGGAGTCGCATTAATGTTTTAACTGTATTTAGGTAATTTAAATTTCAACGTATCTTTCAAAACATACTCCATGAGAGCTTCAGTTTCCTTTTTTCACTTCTGCTTTGTATTTAGGTAATTTCGATTTCAACGTATCTTTCAAAATATACTCTATGAGAGCTTCAGTTTAATGTTTTAACTGATTAGTGATTACAATCTATGCATTGCCCTAAGACGGTTCATCGAGTCAGAGAATAACTCTCTGACCTGGTGGCTGTAGAAAGGGGTCTACAAGGTTATGCATTAATTGCTCGCTTTGTCGCACACAACAGTATGTCATGTGCAAGACTAGTTGACATTTTACTAGCAGACGCCGCTTTCTCTAATTTAAACCTTTGTACCTTCCATACATTTTTTTTACCACACCTTTGGACAATCGAAGCTTTGGTCAGCTCGACGCTTGAGTCAAGCGCAGAAAACCTTTATGGTAATGACAAGAGCGTCACGCGGGATTCCCAAGTCAAGCCTAATCTTCGACAGGGATGTTCAGTAATTTTTACCCTAATGATTCCTCTGGTGATTGGTGACAAGTAAAAAACACTGACTCTCGGATTTCGACTTTTACACCAATGAGATTAGCTGTTCCATCAGGAGAAAAAGCGGCGCTGCGCCTTTCTTTTGGGAGGAAATTCTCATCACCAGTCACGAAGGGCTAGTCAAAAATTTCACGTCGTGAACTAAGCATCGGACTCGACCGACAACATACTCTTGCCACTTTTAGTACATGTCTATCCTGAGACTAGCTCGCTCTTGTAAATAATTGTGAATGAATTAACCTGTCTATAATTTATTTTCAATTGTTTTAAACTAATCACCTTGACCATATTAATTTGAGGTACGCGAGTTCACGCTTTCCAATGTCGAACCGTACGCGTTCGATATTAGGATTTACGACCCTAATTGACTCGCATCGTAAGTCGACTCGCACTGCGAAGCTGAACATAGAATTACGTAAGGATGCATAGACCTGTTAAGCTTGTACAAGAAAAACGCATTTATAAAAGTAATATTAGCCTATCCAAAGTGATAAAATTAAAAAGATGTATAAGATTACATTTTTTGAAGAAGCTATCACCGTGCACACAAAAATGTTACGTAAAAGAAATGTATTTCTAAAAATAGAAAATTTTGAAAATGTTTCTTATTACTTATTAGTTATTTTTGTGGCAATCCTTCATGAAAATATTTTTGAAGTGGAATAGATTGAGAATATATGAACCTCATAATCTCTATTAACCCTTTGAGGACGGGAGTGTTACGAAAAGAGTGAATGAAGAGGGAAACCTAGTGTTTCAGGAGTATTTGGAATCGCTGAATCCAATTCTGACCTTAGAATTTCAAAATGTGGAATTCAAGATGGCGGACCCAATATAACCAACGTCAAAGTGGTCGAAAAATGCGAATACTATTCAATTTTCATGAAACTCATATTTTAGGGGTTCTCGGTGGTGTTATCTTTGTAGCTCAAACTGCCACGCAAACTTTCATTAATAGCAGTTTTGAACGAAGAATATTCACGCTAACAAAAACTTACGTGGTACTGATGAGCTCCAAGAAGAGCGAAACTGGAAATTCTCGAACCAAGCTACCCAATTCACCAACGCATCATCAGCCCTGCCTGCTTCTGCAGTCAAGTTTCATATTTGTTCCAAGTGTTCAATTTTAAATTTCGAACTTTTTACTTTAGAACCGAAAAGAGTATCAAGTTTCATGAAAATCGAACAATTAGTTTCTGAAATATGAGCGGACAGCATGTATACATGCTCCTCGTCCACAAAGATTTAATGCTTGTCATTTAAATATAATAATTCCAGACATAAGGTAAGGATGAGGATAAGGTTGTAATAAACAAAACAAAATAACGTGTACTGCACTCTGTTTATTGAACGTGATAGTTACAATTCTTAAAAGTACTTTAAAGCAACGGATGGTTCAACTTTCTTAAATTTTGTTGGAATCGCGTGAAATAGTACGCGCGTATCTGTCTTCATAATTGATTTACGCGACTTTTATATTACGCCAATTGGGAAATGTATTGAATCACGAAATTACGAATATGAATTTGTGTTTGAAAAAGTATCACGTACGTATTAAGACTGGAAGAAAGCGATGCTTGTTATGAAATGACGGTGCTTTTTAAACCACATTTTGTGCCGTTAATAAAAATTTTCCTTACGAAATTATATGCATACATGTTTTCAAAACTTTACGACAAATTAAAGAGTGTTGATCATTTCTTTTCATATTATTCCCATTGGATTGAAACCAAATAACACAACTATCAAAATATATTGTAATAATGAGCATTAAAATTGGAATATTATTTATAAATAATCACAAAGTTAATTCTTAAATAGTCGAAATTTTTAAATGTTCTTTAAAAGTTGTCAAGAAATCTAAACATTCATAACCGGGCATCCTTTCTTCCATACCACAAACGATCTCTAATATGATCACGTTAAGGCACTAAGGTAAACTTTATTTAGGTTATTATTCTTTATTTGACTGTATTTTAAAGAACAATTGGAATACGCTTAATTGAACGTTTCATTTAATAAAGTAAAATGTTTAAAAGCCTTGTTCATTTGTTAAGCGCGGGTGCGTATTTGTACAGCGTGCTAAATAATACAATAATAAAATAAGAGAAGAGTAACAGTAGGACGGACGAAAAATTATATATATATATATAAATGAAAAAAAGAACATGTAGGATATATTTGCGGGAGTGGTACAAATACATACCTGAAGTGCGTTGCAAAACCTTATTCGAAACCACTCTGCTATTGTTTTATCTGTTTCATACGAACTCTGATTTAAAAAAAAGTTTGCAGTGTGTAAAATTTGCCCCGAGTGAGATTTTGAAATGCACCCCTGTATGAATGTAACTATGCAATTAATACTTTTATAGCTTAGTAGTTTGCATCAAGTCTCGAATCGAATTCATGAGTTATTACAATCACGTGATTCAATTTCTTGTTATTTAAGGAAATTTAACTTTAAACGAGGTTATAATTACAAGTCATATGTTTAAACGTGTATAATATTATGCAAATGTGATGCTTTTCGATATTTTGTTTCAACATTTCAGTTTCTTATGAGATCAACGAATCAGATTTATAATACAATTAGTTTATATAATTCGCGATATGTCTCATCTAAGCGCAGAAATAACTGAATTTATTCTAAACAGCAGATTTCCAGTGAAAACGTTGATAAATATTCGAAGCCTTTAGAAAATTTATTAATTTATTAATTCATTCTTCAAGTATTTGCAGGTAACGTAATAAGCACGTATTGAAGAAATCCTTTCGTGAAACACAAACCCATAAAAACTCAACATAAAATACCCTCCTACTTTATCTACTACCTATGATTGTGTACGATTGAAAACTTATTTCACTAGTTCTACTGACAAGTATAAGAAGCTTTGAAATCAGTACAAAATATTACGAATTAAATATCGTAATGCCCTCTATAGTTCCTATCTCCCTTTATGTGTAAATGAAGTAAACAGATACTTCACCCAATAAATTTGATTCATTTTGTGCGCTTATAATGGAAAAAGTGATATATCCACTCATCTAAATTAAAGAACTTGTACCGACGTACTCTATTGGTAGAACTTTTACTAACCTTCCTAATTATTGCAAAATTAATAACATCACCTATTATCGTTTTGCTGAACAAACCGCGAGACATATCATTCAACCTATGATATTTGATGAAGAACTTACAAGGCACTTTGGTTCTCTAAGGAGCAATAATTTGTGCTTGCGATAATTCACGTAACTGAAAAAAAACCTCATTTGGATCGCAATAAAGATACGTTTGATTTGAGCGTGATTTTCAGCCACTTATCTAGTTATCATTTAATAACCAGCAGGCTACTTCGTTCTCCAGATACTAATCCATACTGCTTATAAAACATGTGCAAACATTTTCGTATAACAATATGTTTCTACTTTTCGAATAGAAAAACCGTCGTATTATAGTTCAAAAGGATGAGAGTGAATAAGCAGCGTTGTTAATCTTCAAAAGATCGTAAATATACTAAACTTGCCATAAGTATAGTTCCAAATATCGAAAAAAAACCTTTCTCTATCTATCAATTCATGTTGAAAAACCACAAATTTTGAAAAATTAAAAATTATCTGTGCTAACATAGAAAAAGTAAGAAATCGAATTACTTCGATAAGCTAAACACAATAGATGCCGAGATCCATTGAAAGCCAGTCAAGGAAAAGTTTGGAACTTGATAAGACAAAATTGATTATAAAGAGAAAACTCTAAAGTCGATCTAGATGTGGTTAAGATTTAGTTATCTAAAAACTTTCAGATTTAACAAGGTTGTGCTGATGTTGCAGACCTTCAATCAAATCCATATGGTGAGGTGCTGTGACCACATTGACCTTTCTTTCCCGAAAATATTCCTGTCTTTGTTTGCGACTATCCGTAACGGGTAGTTCGTTTATCTCGGCATCATTGTCCTCCTTGGTCTGAATTCGATCATCTTGATCGCTCACCTGGGCAATACTGTCCGGGATAGGCAACGGCTTGGCCACTCCGATTCGAACGGTGCCCTTCGGAGCTCCCTTGAGAGCTTGAACTGCCTGATCCAGAGTGGCATTCTGCAAGGCGATATCATTGACGAAGAGAAGGCGGTCGCCTGGTATGAGCTGACCGTCAACCTGGGCCACTCCACCTGGTACTAGCGATCGTATAACTATCACAGTTTCATTAGGGTTCATTGGATCCTGTAACGAACAAATTAGCACAATAATTACCCATTTACAAATAATCGATAACGACGTGCACATTACGTATAAGAAATATATAACGAAAAGTTTTAATTTCTTGCCTGGTAGTCCAAAATTGAAAACCCAAGGCCCCTCTCTCCTTTCACTAGCTCAATAATTTGAGCTTCCGAACTCCACATTGCAAGTCCTGTTAACGGTTCCAGGGAACGAGACTTCATCTTGTTTAGGCTAGCATCTGTTACAGTTGCAGTCGTCGTGGTCGAAGCTAGTGAACCATCGGATTTAGCTTTCACCAAACGATCCATCGCTGGCAAAAGGTTTTGTAATGATCCACCAAGAATACTCTGAGAAATTAAAGGTATTTTTATCAGTACATTTTACCTATTATGTACACGAACGATAAGAATACTGAGATATTATATACATATATTAGGTATATATATTTATCGTGATTCATTTGTGCATATCGTTATCAGCAATGAACAATGTGGCTTATTTTGTTGCTGTTTTAAAAAATAATATTGATATACATAAATGCATGATATACAGGGGGCTTGGAGTCATCGTATACAGACAAGTCCTTATCATCGATAGACTCTTTTGCAAGAATAATTAGGTTATGAATAAAAGTTGCATCATTTTCAGAGAGAAATTACAGTCCGTGGAGCACAATTTGTTGATAAGATAAATAATCTCAAATATAATAGGTACATTGTTTTTGTTTCCTTGCATCTTGCTTGTATTGATATTGCAATGAGGGATGGAACAAACTTCAAGATTAAGTACCTGTTCGACTGATTCTTTACCAGATACTGATCGTCGAGTTGAGAAAATAAAATAACATCGCAAAGCAGCAACAACTGCAATGCGTTCCAAAAGAAAATTGAGCATTTATTATGAAATCGAAACGTGTATGAATAGCTGTCTTTATTTTTTGTTTATAATAAATCACTACTTTGAGTATGGTCGTATAATCTCCTAGCTCCTGTTATGTAGAAAACGATTACTTGAAAAAGTTCTTAATTATACGTCATTCAACTTGTAGAAATCCGTGCTAAAAAGTTAATGAAAAAACAAATATGCGTTTATAACTCGAGAACGGTTTTAGCTACAACCCCCGAATTTTGCAGGCATGTGCAGCTGTATAATCCCTTCATTGACTGTAAATTTCGTCATTATTCAAGCTGCGGTTCGGATTTTATGTAGTTTTCAAATTTCCAAAAAAAGGATGTTATCACTCTAGCGATCGCAAATTTAATGATATTCGTCTAAATAGTTCTTGACGAAGAGATTTGTATCCAAGGTTGGTTGGTATTGCATTTCAGCCGAATCCATCGAGAAGTTTTGATTTTATGATATTTTGAATTTATCGAAAAATTAAATTTATCAATATAAGTCCCGTCAACTTTGGCCGATTTAGCTTCAACTTTCCAAAAGTATAGAACATCATTCAGCTGTAACGTGTATCAAATTTGACACTAACGTTAAACAAGCCGCAAGTCGAAACTTGCAATTTGCTTCCTCCGAATCGCAGGTAGTGTACGAAGACTCTATATGAGGAAGGCAAGGATTTAAATTTTGCAATTTGCTTCCTCTAAATCGTCGATAGTAAACAAAGATTCATCTATGAGGAAGCCAAAGATTTAAAAAAAAATAAAAATGCTTCCTCATATAAATTACAGCTTAATAGATTCAGCGGCAACTTTTTAATTATGTTATTATATAATTTTTGTTATAATTATTACACCATTTTTATAAAAATCAGGAAATAACTTCCAATTTGAAGCGTATTATGTTATAGGTACGAGATAACATATGTTCTGCATGAATCCGATAGGTGAAGATACGACTACGTATCCACAATATATCATTATTTAGATGATAATTACCCGGGTTTGAAAAGCTGCTTGATGCTGAGCCGTATCAATAGGGCAAAGTGGATCCTGCGATGCAATGTTTCGGCCGCATACCATGCGGACGTGAATTGGTAGTTCTTTTAAGACACTAACAACCTCCATATGATTAATGCCGAGTAAACGATATCCATTTACCTAAAGAACACCATTATCATAAGATAGAATGAATCTGTTATTATAATATGAGCATACAATTTTTTATATCTATAATCTATTGTCAATCAATGGAATCTTTTTCCTTATTATTACAAACATGTATAGAATTTACTAGTTACATTTCAATGCATTTGTACCAATAACGTAGCTTCATGTTACATATTTTTATTAAGAAAAATTATCACCAATAATAAATTCCATGACTTTTACCTCCAATAATTCGTCGCCGGATCTCAAAGTACCATTCTGCCCTACAGGACCTTCCGGAAGAATCGAACGAATGTAATGATGAGGCCTCACTTCTTGACCGTCTTCAACATCTACTGTTCCTTCTAGACTAATACCTAGACCGCTTCCTTCAGCAAATTTTTTGAGTTGAGCCACCTGTAAAAGAATTTAGAACATTATATGTTTATCTTTGAATTCCTTTCCAACATTAGTAAAATTAAGAAATTTTATTTATATGATTTACGCCTCATTGCCACTTATGTTAAAAAATTGATAAATATAATATAATATAGGGTATTGAACTTCGTGGCCGTATGCAAGTCACCACTACCATGTTTCGACCAAAACAAAATCTGTCATTTATTCTGATTCAAATGTCTTGACGACATTTATTTTTTTTCCCTGGGGAATGCAGTCGTACCATGTTGGAAATCTATGTCTGTATCTCCGGAAAAGACAGGGTATGTTTACGGTGTAGCCATATTCCTCATCCAAAACTGACAAATGAGTCGAACAGTTGTTTACCAGCGATTTAATTAGACGTTTGGCCGTGATTAGTATAAGTGAAGCGATGTGCTTATGAGATCAGCAATTGTGTACGTTGCGTCCAATCATTGCTAGTGGTACTACAATGTATTGAGAAAACAAAACTTGAAGTTTTTGACTGCTAACGAAAGGTACCTCCATGTGTTAAAAACATCTTGTGCTGAAACTACCCCACACAGCACACTATATTCCAAAAACATTACAACAATATTTCCAATATTTCGTTGCGACAGCAATGTTGTTGAT
>JARQSW010000080.1:268116-289109 GCA_030142375.1 Calameuta pallipes
CAATAACTCGTCAAAAATAATCACGGTAAAAGCTTAATAACGAACATATGTATAATATTAGAATACTATTAGTACGTTCAAAGTAAGTACTTTGGAATCCCTGGCACTCGACCGAGTCTCGATGTCAGTTATCAATAAGGTTCTACTCTAGACTGGAATGTTAATAATCTGTGCTAATTTTGAGCGCATATGGATTATTAAATGTTAAGTTTAGTGAAAAGTTCCAAGCTGATGATTTTTAACATTGATAAATAATCTGTTTCTGTAAATGACAAAAAATTTAATTAATCTAATTGTAATATTTTTTACAATTTTTCTTGCAGAGCAAACATAATATTAAAATCTTTGTAACAATTCGATGCAATAATGTTGCAAATAAATAATTTAGTGAAAATGTTTATAAAATAAAATTGAATGATTACATAATCGTAGCGGTTTAGATTGAATTGAAATGCCCTTAATACCAGGCTTCTATCGGGACCGCCGCTATAACTAGCGAAAACTAATGGCGAGTTACTCGTAAACACCAATGTGAACCCAGAGTGAGAAGACGAATGAAGATAGTCATTTTCATTAAAGTCTAAATACTTACGTGCATCTCGATATCAGGCTCCTGCGAGTACACGTATCCATTATCATAACTGGTATCCCCCTGGAGTTGACGCGCGTTATAGGTTTCTGGGACACTTTGCACCAAATGTCTCTCCAACTCGTCCGGGTCACCGAGAATTTTCGTGGGGACGATTGGAGCATGACTTCCAAGAGCCTGTACAATTAATTAAATTACAATGACAATTTAGGTCTGCTTACGCAATTATCTGATCAATCAGAGATCTATCGCATACTTAAGAGCTTACGACCAAGTATTGTAGAATTTTCAAAAAATTGCTTTTTTCATTTTTTTTTTAAGTCTATAATATTGAAAATATTGTGTTGCAATATTTATTGCGAAATACGAAACGTTTTAAAAGCTATAGAGGAGCGGCTGCACCATGCGGAGTAATCGGCGCGATTATAAGGGATTTTTAAACTATAGGTTTTTGGTAATAATCCATATGTTATAGAATAAACGCTGCATGAGTTTCAGATATATAAAGTCCAATTTTGTCAATTAGTCGTTGCAGTCAGCAAGTATAGACCTGTAGGCATTATTATGTTGTACAGTGTACACAAATTCAAGAAACAGAATGGAAAAAGCTAATATCAACAGCGATTCGAAAGTAACAAGAGGTAAGTAACAAAGTAACAAAACAGATTGTAAAACTTTCAACGCGTTTTTCTCAAAACATGGTTTTCAAATTCGGCGTCTCTGATATTTCAAAAACGACTCGAAGGATTTTCATGAAAAATTGAGACAATATAATTGAAAGGGCTCCGCTCTTGTTGACGTTATCACTTTTTTAAAATTAAAAAATGGGTTCAAAACCTTGAAATATGGGTCGAAAATTGACGTTCAAATTCAAATAACCATCAATTTTCCAAAAACTTAAACCATCAATAAGAGCATAAGGTATTGCTTATTAAAAAGGAAATAATGGTTTTTTGTTTCACATGAACTGACAACGTTAAATCAGGGACACCGTAGAGATCTTCTCCAAAACCATAATTCACGCGAGCTTCAATAAACATTGTATAATAATAATAGAATTTTTTGAAAAAATTACCAAATGTTCCTCAATAAACCCTCTTTCCAACATACCATCAATGATTATAATAGAATCCATAGTTGCCGAGAAAAAAAATCGCAAAGTAGGCCTACTTTTTCACCCATCTACTCCGGCGTAAGCCCTTAATCATTTTTACTCAGGCGTTTTGCTTCTTCTTACGAAGAAAAAGTCCTCAAGTTGCAATTTATTTATACTTTGAATAGCGTATATCATATTGATTTTTCCATCAAACGCTTTTTCTCGATTATTCCTCAAACATTGATTAAATATTCTTGTTTTATGATCACATAACATTAATGACTCATTATGGTCATGGAGTTCCTTTTTTATTTACATAGAATGCACGTATACTTTCTGTGTAGTGAAGTACAATGGGTATCCTACTAAACATGCAAATCGATTAAACATGTAGCTTAGATTGGAATTATTTTTAGATGAACAACTCAGTAGAGTCACGGACACAGGCAAACGTAAATTATCATGGTTTATAGGTTTATATCCATATTCTACAGAATAATTGGTAAATTACAACAGGTTCGTGTTGAATCTAGCATATTTTCTGCGTATGACTATATTAGGGTATTATTGTATATATGAATAATTTAAAATGACTTTGGAGCGATTTCAAAGTCAGTCTTTCTTTAAGTATATATTATATTTGGAGTACGTTATTAATAATTTAGAAACGCTTTTATATTTTACTTTAAAGCGAAAGAGAAATTAGATTCTAAAATTATAATGCTGAAACATTTAGGATTTCTCATTTAATTTGCACAATAAAAAAAAGGTTCTATACATACAAATTTTCATATACAAAAATGCACAAAGACAAAATGATAGTAACGATCTGTACAAAATAAAAAAGGACGTTTGAAGGGGGCATGCATCCCTCTGTTTTGACTGGTCACTTAACCTTCTTGAGATTAATGAAAACTATCAGAAGGCCCTTCTTACCTTCCATTTTTTAAACAGTCTTTATATGCGGAATATAACATATTCTTACTTTTGTACTGATATATTGAAATATAGCATCAAGATATTTTACTACGTGATAACTTTGTTCTATTTGCCTCATAATTTAAAATTCAATGGTTAACTCTAAATGTAGTAACAATTACGCACCTGGTAATCTGGTGAGGTTGGCTCGACTGGTCGAGCAACGACAAGACGAACGTGAGTTCCCGATTGCCGCAACACTGCAGCAACTTGCTCGCTTCCCATCCCGCGTAGATTGACGTCACCGATCTGCAAGATGTGGTCTCCACTCTGAAGCCGATTATCCTAAAACAAAAATATTTTTATGCTAACCGTCTTCGATCATGTATTACTACCATATTACTTCTTTTTAATGCATTGAGTAAGTAGTTAACCCCCATAAAAACCCTTTCGTGTAAAAATCTCACCAAGAACAAAATATGTATAGTTGTTCCTGATATTCAGTTATCAATCGCATTCAACTTTTATCATGCAAACAATTTTGTAGCAAATATCAATAAAAAATGAGCGGGAAAAAATGAAAAATTTTCATATCGCTATCCTTCATTTCCCTTTTCAATGCACCGACAAGGCCTCGTTTTCTGTAGTATTAAAAAGTATTTGGCCATCTTGTCTTCGAACAGACAGAATTAATCAACTGTCTTTGATGCAACACAAAGGATTTAATCACTTTCAACTCTCTGATCTTACTTTCCCCGTTTTCTCATTCTCTCTGATACTTCACTTTTTCTCTCTCATTTTCCTACGTGATTCAATTACTACGTTACCCAACTACTAAGAGCAAGTCTAGCGCGAACCGTATTTTATTAAGAACCATTTATAAGTGGCCATAAGATGACAGTGGTTATAGGATAGAGGATATTGGATAAGCGATATTTGAAAAAATCGAAAACGAGTGTGTACTTCCGTCATGCTGAGTGAAGGGTTTTAAGAAGCCCTCTAGAACACAGGAGGGAAAAAATGAGATTACCGGAAAATAGGATATCACTTCAGCTACCATACGATTACATTTAAAGAAGAAGGCAGATGAAGTTTCCCTAAGGAATAGAAACATTGATTCAGTACATCTCATGAGCCGACGGAGGCTCCAGTATCATTTCTTTTTACAGGAGTAGAAATAAAAATTCTAGGGATATGCATAATATTATTCGGCAACTACATTTATAACCAAACTAAATTTTCAATGATCAAGAAGTAATAAAATAGTAAACTATAATATAGATCTTGCAGGATTATTGCAAACGTTATAAGTACCATTTTAATGTAAAACTTCTGTGTACTATCTTATCACATCAGCTTTTTGTATTGTGATAAGAGTAACATAAGATATCACCATAATTTCACTTATATTACAGGATAACATATTTTCACGCTTAAATCACTAATGCAAATAAACCCGGTGAATTGGAAATAACAATGATATTTGAATCTGGAACGAGATACCAAATTTGTTCATGAGAAATTCTAAATATAGAAGGGAGAAGGAAAAGGAAGTTGATTATGAAAAAGTAGTAAGGGTGAAAGTGGCATCCGTTAATTTTAAAGGGAAAAAAGCGTCAAATGATTTATTGTGCACATTTGAAATCAATTTATTTCGAAAAGAGGATGAGGTCAAAAAAGTGGGGAATAGAATGAATATTAATTGGTGCAATTATCTCGGTTAAAAATAATCGAGTAACTCACGCGAAATTAGAATTAAATCTTAAAGTGAAATACTCACGCGATCAGCAACTCCTCCGGGGAGTATTGTCTTAACGACGACTCCGGTACTCCGACCACCAATAATTCCGAAACCAAGACCGCTGCCATCATTGATCAGGTTGATCACTTCTACCTGTGCCCACTCCGTGTTTAGCTAAAAATATTTTAAAAACAGACAAGAATTTATAGGAAATCTATCGATATGACTCTTTTTATTACATCGTTTACAATTATCAATTATGCTTCAGCATTTGTACAATCAAATCTAGGAAAAATTGTTAATCTGCAAAATTTTTGTAAAATAAATATCTAATACCTATTCCACCTTCCTTATCTCGATTCCTATCCTATCCCTATCCCAATTTTTCTATTAGTATATAAAGCTGAAGCGTTGTCTGTTTATTGTTCAATTACATCGCAACAATTCCACCTGATTAACTTGAAAATTTCCGTGATAATAGCTGAGATGCCAGATAGAATATAAGCTACATGTTATCATATAACTATTATTCATATTTTAGCATAATTGCAAAAACCTCCTATATTTATCTATTCATATTAATATCGCTATCCCTAACAACTTCAATGCACATGCGAGACTGTATCCTATCCACGCAGCGCATATAATAGGGAGATTTTATTATGTGAACAAACCATATCAATAATTAAACTTCCAGCAAACACAGAATGATGAAATAATTTCCACACAAACCGACAGCGAACAGCGCCACGAGGGACTAAATAAAGCTTTAATTAATATAATAAAAGTGGATATTTTAATTTTGTATTGGAAGGAAAGAATCCTATGCGATACCTGGCGGAAGATGCCAGTATTAAACAAGATGGCGGGCCGAATCAAAAAATGCAAAACGTAAATCGTACTAGCGCTGTCTTTTATAATGGAAGTTTATTGCATCGCATAGAAAAATCGGGTAAAAAGTACTATGTTCGTGCCTGTGAATCAAGAACAAACAAAGATACAAATTTGAGTTTGCATACAATCTCTTAATCAAACGATAGTCATAGAATTTTCAATTATATTCCAAGAGGGATTTGCAAACTTGCAGATCATGTTTAGGTCTAATGTCCATATTCGAATGAAAGCTTGCGTTTTGGACAGCAATCTTTGTTTATACGATGCTAACGCCACTGCACGTGCCGTGGTATTTTTGTTTCCCAATAACTAAAAAATTGTACAGTAAATTTCATTCAAATTATACGTAACTTGAAATTAAACTATAATCTAATATGTATATAACATTTGAATGTTAGACTACGCCTAGACATTGAGTCACAATGAGAAGACAATAATAGTTATTCAGGATCCGTTGCCCCATTGAGGAATCTTGACTTGAAAGAAAATAGATCAGCGTTCAACTAATAAATAGGAACCAGTCATTTCCATTCACCATCGTTAACGACTATTTACTCAATCGACCTATAAAATTTAATAAAATTCAGTCGTAGAGTTATTGGTATTTCTCTCAGAGTAATACCGATTGTCTTTTATTTCAAGTTCGAAATGCATATATATTTCGCTATATACCATGATGTGATAGGACATCAGCAATTTGCCATTTTCAATAGGCGTCGAAAGAGTTATTGGTTTATCGATAATCGAAACTCCAAAGTTATAATTAACCACGAACACGTGACCTCAAAGATTGAAATTTTCAAACACATTCATCAGTATCGTGAAATATTTTATCAAAAAATTCCAACCATCTCTTTTGATTTTATACTTAAAAAAAGGTTCTCCTATGACAAGAACTTGAAGTTTTCGTAATGGATATAAAAAACAGATTTAAAGAAAGAACACATGTAATTAAAAAACACAGCAAGATAAAGCTTTATCTAAAATCGTTGGAGAATTCGTGACCAAAAATAAATGATAATGAAAGTATAGAAAAGCAAATCGTAGCATAACCTTACTTGCTACTAATCACACATGGAGAGGATTGCCTAATGTGAAATGGAAATCATACGAGAGAAGATTTTAGACGGAACCGAAGCATCTTTTGATCAGTAAATATATCAAAATTATGATATAAAAAAATGAAAAAAATGTGTGTGTTAACATATGTACATGTATAATTTTGTGTAGTTACTTTTTATTCGTTTTCAGGCGTGTTATTAAATGATAAGTACAGGTCATGTGACTGAGCGTCATTAATGGCGTCTTGCTTGTGGACGCCGTGCGGTGGTGTAAGAGCCTTCCGAGAGCAACAGCAACGTCATATTGCCGACGCAACGAGCGACGCTTTGGCGTTTCGATCGCACCATAGTGTCCTTTCGTTTCTATTGCTCGCACGGCCTGAGGTACGTAAATAATCCTGCACACTCTCCTCTCTTACCTGTATCATATGGCGTCAACAATCTGGACACCATTAATAACGCGTACCTGTATTTAAGATTACATTTTCTTATAAAATTTGTATATATTTTCCATGAAACTTATATTTTTGTAAGAGTTAGCGCGTAAATTCTCATGATAGTTCGCGCGTATGAGCGCGTCAGTAGTGACGAAAGTCAAAGTGGGAAAAACTCGGCGACAGTTAGTCGGAGACACGCTGTAATGGCGATCAGGCGTGCTCGTGATATTTCACATGCTGTCTCAAGTTACAAATAGATGTAGAATTTTCATGACATTGATCAATTTATTGTGACTCGTGCATCGCATCAATTCTCAATTGAGAATA
Organism: Calameuta pallipes; assembly: GCA_030142375.1. Lineage (NCBI taxonomy): Eukaryota > Metazoa > Arthropoda > Insecta > Hymenoptera > Cephidae > Calameuta > Calameuta pallipes. The sequence continues at coordinate 275,180 of JARQSW010000080.1, forward strand.
CAAAACATATATTTTTATGTATTCCTATATAAAAATGGGCTTATAAATTAAATTGATATGCCCTTAAACATTTTCGACAACGGAATATATTTTTCTGATTAGCGACATCACAGTGTATTTACATTTTATATCTGTAACATTATAAATTTGAGTGCTTAGAACTTCTTTAACACTAGGTTTACGGGGCGCAACATTTTGACGTATTTCGAAATTTATGAGAAAAATTACAGAAATCGTTATTATTTTTCTTCTACCACTTGCACTGACTTTTACTCTATTTAACAAGATAAATATAATTGAGCCGTTTATTTTGAAAGTGGCCTAAATATATTTGTCAATTGTTTTTTGTTGACTGTAGTAACTTGTACAAATGGAAGTTAGCTGTCACAAACATTATATCTCAATTTAAATATAAATTGACATAAGTATGTCACTTTCAAAATAAACGGCTGAATATCAAAATTCATTTTCTTCAAAGCTTTCTAATTTTGAAATTCTCTTTGTGGTATACCTATCTCCACGGATACCCGGTAATTTGACGTGATCGTATATCTTTCTTTTTAAAAGAATTCACAGCATTCCTGTACTTTGCATAGTTTTTTACAAAAGTGTTTTTTGGGGTGGATTTACTATAGCCACTGCCCGATCGCCTCATAACCGTTATCTCAATAATTGTCGTCATTGCTGAGGCGATTTCTTTCAAAATTATGACGCCACAGTACAACTCATAAAATTTAAATTGCTTACCCAAGTATTAGAGGCTGACAAAAATTAACGGTCGCTTGAATTTTTTGAATACATTTTCATTTACAAAATCTCTCCGGCATTGATTGTACGTTTTCTGCATAGAACCGCCATGGAATAGAGTTCTCAGAACTGATCATTCTGATTGGTGGAGATCCTTATAGCCGATAACTCTTATCATTTGCCTCGAGTCGTCCCTTTAAACCAGGCCCCTGACATGCTCACCACTGTCTATAGATTGTGACGTAATGTGGGTTATATTAACCCAGGGTCAGCGCAAATTCATTTATCGCTAACGGATAGGGTGAATAGCAAAGAAAGAGGAACACGGGGTAAAATACGAAAGGATATAATTATCAGGAAGTGCCGGTACAATAAGAATAAAAATAAAAATGAAGTAACCGATAATAGAAAAGAAAATATAACGCTTGAAATAGAATGACTTAGAAAATAATATGCAATACAAAACTATGAGCAAAATCAAAACAATGCACCCGGGCGCTCGCTGAGAAGCACGCGGTGTCGGGGGGCTTTAAACTGGTTGGAGGGAGGGAAAGTCAGGAAAGAAGGAATACGCAATAGGCAAGGGGGAAGAAGTGGCAGGGCGAACTTACCGGCACGGAATACCGCGAAAACAGCAACTGGGCGCTAGCTACGGTAAGGGGGTAGCACCGTCGAGTGACCTCGGGAAGTCCTCGAATGTTTAATCCACTCGAAATGGCACGGCTAGCAGGGAAAGAGGTGAGGGATCACAGGGAAGAAGGTTCCCGAACGCATATGGCTACTTTACAATTATCTCGGGTTTTCAATACTCAAAAGGAACGGGGAGGAGAGGGTACGGAGAGTTTCTGAAAAGAGGACGCAAAGATACTATAACTAGAGCGCACGCAATATACCACTGGCCTCGACTTTGGTAGCAGAAGGCCAGTTTAAAACTAAAAAGAAAAACTAAAGGGGGTCGGTCCACGTGGGACGACTCGCGATGTCCAGAAGGGGCTTACGAGATATCAAAGGCGCAAATAGAGAAAGGGGGGTAGGAAAAAGGGCAAAGGAAAAACTCAATCGTACAATAGTACTCACTCGAAACGCCACTCGATATAATACAAGAAACACAACATCCGGATTTGCACGCTCACTTTTGCACTCACTCAATGTTTGTTAAATCAAAATCCCACTATCGCTCACAATACCCTGACTCGAAGTGGTGTCTTCTGCAGCTTTCCGGTCCTCGTGGGCCTCCAGGACCTCGTTGATTGATCGGGTTGCTGGGCTGAGAGGGCTACGCGCTGCGGCATTGGTCGGCAATTCGGGCATGGCAGGGCCTCGCTCCTGGGTGGCACGGGGCTGGCTTCGGCGGCGGCGCGCGGGCCAGCTGCTCGTGCTTCGGGCAACATGACGGCCTCCAGGCCTGTCACAATCTTCTCCCAGGCACGTCCACGGTCTTGAAGGGAGGAGGCTCCACCGCTGTCACGCGGCCCTCAGGACTACCCGCGTGACGGGACTGCACCGGGGCTGCATTTCCGTGGTGAGGGTGACTGGCTGGCGGGCATCATCCCCACGGGTCTCGATCAGCTGTTCACCTGCCCATGCCTTCCCTGCCTTCCGCCGCCTAGGTAAACACTCACTCGTTCCTTCCTGGGATGGCTGTTGGTCCTCGGCGATGGTCCTCGATAGCAGTCGTAATGGCTCCGAGCCAGTGTCCTAGGGAAATGGTGACGGGGAGAGGAGGGTGGAGGGAAGGGATCTTACGCTAAATACATTAATCCTAAAACGCTAAATATACACAATAAAAAATACTTAACAGTTAATACTCATGGTTTCCGGATGGAAGCCGCATCTGTGTTTAGCTTCGTGCCGGCGTTTCGAAAACGCTTCAGCCTGCATCGACAGGGCTAGGAGGCTCCGATGCTGAAACTCCCTGTTGTCAGGAAGTCTTAACATACCGATGATCAGTTAATCAACTAAACAACTTGCGATCGACTGAAGGACTGATCCGCATGAGCAATCATAGATATATTAAGACTTCCTAACAACAAGGAGCTTTAATATCGGAGCTTCCTAGCCCTGACGATGCAGACTGAAACGTTCGCGAAACGTCAGCACGAAGCTGAACGCAGACGCGGTTTCCATCCGGAAACCATGAGTATTAATGATAATATTGGCCGCGAAAGCCTAAAATCTCAAATACTCAACAATATACGCAATAAGCAACGCTCGAGGCCAGTGGTGTAACATTTTTATTACAACATATACATACATTGTACAATAAATGTTCTCGTTCTATGCACTATCCTAGCCGTTTGCTGCCAAGCTCGGTCTGGTCTTAGGCATTAAACCCATTTCAAGGACATTGAGCAAAAGACTACCAGTCCCACGGTATGGCGAAATTTCGTGATGCTGTGATGGACATTCGAAGAACCGATCAGACTAGTTCATGCCAGGCGATTGCTTTAAACTAAATCGAGAACATTTCTTAGCGACTTGGTACGTAACAAATGGAGTTCCTCTACGGCCACTTCCTCAGGGTATCGGGCGATAGCTGAGCACAACAACCATAACTCGGGTCAGAGGGTTCCTCCCCTGCTTTTAACCGTAAAAAAACTCCACTGCCCGCTCTACAGCCCTTTGCCACTCTCTATCGGGGCGCCGGTATCTCACCGGGACCTCTGCCGGTCCGTGGAAACGTCTCCGTCGGGTACTTTCCTCTGTCGTACAACTCGGTACGTCGACACTATCTCTCCACGGCAGATTCGAGCACCTCGACCTCAATTGAACAATAACAAATCTTCCCGAAAGCATTGGCGTACCTTTACAAATCAACCCGCGAGCGTAGCTTCTGATTAGGGTGGCGACTCGAAGGTAACCAGAAAGCGAGCACGTTATCTGAGTTGGTACCTGAAATCGCCTTGTCCAAAAATCACGTCACAACACATACAGGGTTGTTCACGGCAAACGCCCCAGCTGAAGTTGAGAGCGATTGAACAATTCTGTTAATCGAGACAGTCTTGACTTGTTAAACATATGAAATGTGAAATTCATGATCTTAAGCCCTTCACACACAAAATAACGTAACGACGTAAGACGTAAGCTTAAGGAAACCAACCAATCAGAATCTAGTAATCCTCCCTCCAAGGGGACAGTACTAGATTCTGATTGGTTGGTTTCCTTACGCTTACGGTTTACATCGTTACGTTATTTTGTGTGTGAAGGGCCTTAGCAACGTTATGACGTTAACTTTCATTTCTTAAATGATGCCACCGTGCTCTGATTCATGAAATCCCCCATTCACGGCAAAAGGCTGCTGATAGTTAATTGAAAAAGCAATCAGACACTTTTCAATCGTTAATATTTATGAGTAATCTACAGCACGTTGCTACGAGATTATTTTTTGGTGAGAAAATCTACATATATGTATACCTTCTATAATATAAGAGAATCATCATATTTGAATTGGATATTCAGCTACGTGAATGAATAGTAATTATTAATGAACTCTATTAAAAGAATATTTTATAATCGGAAAGTGATTATGAAACAGAAACCAGCCACCCTCACCACGGAAATGCAACCCACGTACAGTCCCATCGCACGCCTAGTCTTGAGGCCCGCGTGACAGCGGTGAAGCCCTCTCCCACCGATACCGTGGACGTGCCCGGGAGAAGACTTGACAGGCCATGGAGGCCGCGATGTTGCCCGGCGCGCAAGCAGCCAGCCCTGTGCCTCCCTGCAACGAGGCCCCGGAAGCCCCGCCAGGACCACATCAATCAAAGGCGACGGAGCCCTGCCTGAACTGCGGACCAATGGCGAAGCGCGTAGCCCTCTCAGCCCAGCGATCCACCCAATCATCGAGGCCCTGGAGGCCCGCCAGAAGAAAGAACGAGGAGCGCGAAAATCTTGAAGACATCACTTCGAGCCAAGTTTTTGCGAAAGGAACGTGTTGCGATTTTGCGTGAAAGAGTAAGCGAGAGTTTGAAGTGCGATCTATTTTGAGTGAGTACGCGTTCGAGTGATTGAGTTTTCCCTTTTGCCCTTTTTTCCTACCCCCTTTTCTATTTGCGCCCTCAGATTTTCGTATTGTTCCCTTCTGGACTTAGCGAGCCATCCCCACGTGGACAGGCATTTTTCGTAATTCCTTTTTTTTTTTGAGTTTTAGACTGGCCTTCTGCCACCGAAGTTCGAGGCCAGTGGTATATTGCGTGCGCACTAGTTTTTAGTATTTTTGCGCCCTTTTCAGAAACCCTCCGTACCCTCTACTTCCCCAACCGCCCTTTTGTGTATTGAAACCCGAGGTAATATTGGTATCTAGTGTCCGTAAGCCCTCCTGTCCTTCCTGCCCCCTTGCCCATTTGCGTATTCCTCTTTCCCCGTCGCTCCTTCCCGGCAACCCGTTTAAAGCCTCCCGTCCTATTACGACACCGCGTGCTCCCGAACGAGCACCCGCGTGTTATTGTTTTGATTGCATGTCTAGTCTGTCTAGCCGAATATTTCGTCTTTTGAGTATTATATTTTTAATATATTATATATTCTGGCTTCTTTACTATTTTCTTTTGCTGTATCGGTACTTTATTTTGTTGATTATATTCTTTTGATTTTTACCCCGTGTTCCCTTTCTTTTCGCGTTCCCTCCCTGTTGCGATAACTGCATTTGAGTAGACCCTAGGTGAAAATAACAGCCCAGTACGCCACAAATTATTTGAGTTGTTATCAAGGAAAATAGAGAATAAATCATAACCTAAATTGTTAAAATTTAACGATTAATCTTTGCACAAATACAGTCACCTATATTTTTGGAACCTACATTAGTATTCTAAAGAACTAACGAAAATATTTGGATACTTTATTTTGGTAAATGTTGTAACCCTTTGAACTATAGTAGTACTCAGAAGTACCACCTGGCAGGTCTATAAATTAACATAATAATTTGTATCCGATTCAAGCGAAAATTAGTATCCGGAGGTTTTAAGGTTCGCTGAATTGAGATCTAAAGTAAAAATATTCAAATTCAAAATAGCTGATTTAATATAGCGGACTTAGATAATTTCGCTGTAACAAAAAATGTTCTTTTATTTCCTTTGATCTCGATTATTATGAAAGTTAGTACTCGGGAGTTTTTGATGTCGCTGATTGCGAACGTGAATTAAAAATTCAGCAATTTAAAATGGCGAATTTAAAATGGCAAAATGAGAAAAGTTACTTGATTTAGATGAATGTCGGTACTTAAAGGTTTTTTGGGGTCGTTTATTACAAATCTGAACTCGAAATCTTCATATCCAACATGACGTATTCAGGATGACAGAACTAAGTGAATTGAGTTCAGATTCACAATCGACGACCTCAAAAATCTCTTGAACAAGAATTTTCATGCAAATCAGTTTATTTTTTATCACTTCAGTTCACCATATTGGACCCGCCATTTTTAATTTCTGAATTTTTAGTTCAAATTTATAATTAACGACCTCACAAACCTTCGAGTATCAAATTTCAAGTAACTCGTATGTAAGAAAAAAAGTGTATGCTTCAAAGGGTTAAAGGGTTGTATAAGATACGATTTTGATCAATGAACATCTAAAGCTGCACACTTTATTAATTAATTAGTAATCTATAACTTATATTCGGACAAATAATAGAGCTACCGATATAAGTGCTGTGTTTTATAATTATATCTAGAGATTCATTTCGAGATATGTTATTCTTTACAGAAATTTAAGCAACACGTATTTTTTATATTGGCGGAAAAACGGTTTTAAAAGGTGAATCAACTCCTAAAGTTAGATATCTCTAGCGGCAGTTTCGCAGTTTCGAATTTTTCCAGTTGAGATATCTAAATGAAGCCAATTAGATAATAATGTTCATGACGAATAATGAAAAATAAATTTTGTTTGATTTTGATGGAGTGAAATTATTAGATAAAACAGCAGTTGAAACTTACAACATTTTTATAAAAAAAAAAAACTATGCATAGTATTTTAATGAAACCAATTTGCATTTCTATACCATTATACGGTTCTTCAAATTTTCTCGAAATAACAAGAATTGTAAAACTGCATTTTTACAGTATCTGCTATTTTAAATTTCGAACTTTAAAGTCCAGAATTGATTTCAGCGACCTCCGAAACTTTTGAAATCCAAGACTTCGCTAGCTATGAGAAACGCCAGACGGGGTCAGAATACGAAGGGGTGGTTTTTGTAAAAAAAAATACCAACCGAACGTTATTGAAACGAATAAGCACTTTAGTTAACGCATAAAAGGAGTTTTATAATAATTGGAAAGGGAAATTTAAGGAAAATAATGCGGTTTTAACAAAAATTTGATTGCACATGTATAGGAGTAGCTCACCCATTAAACGAGGTTTTTTTTTTTCAAAAACGCAAACACTTGTTTTTGTAAACTTCAATTTTTCGCCGCTGAGGTGTAAAATTCTCCTCGCGCGATTATTCTTAGGTTAGAACAGACGCATGTGTCTATGAATCAAAAAATTTCGTTTATACTGTAGACTTCTCAATTTAATTAAACTATAAAAAAGTCTTCTCTTTTGCACTTCTTTTTCTAATTTCTGTAATTCTTCTGTACATATTTCTGTGAAATATTCTTTTGACCCTTTTTAACACGTGGTCATGCAATTCCTCTGTCTCCTTTACTATTCTCTATCTCAATCTCGATCATATAATGTTTGCTAAACTAATAAAGCATATAAAAGGCTGCAACATGCTAGTCTTATTAGACAATCTCATGTTGGGTCAATTTAACGCGATTATACATATCCAATCACGGCCGCATTAGCTTACTTTTTAATGTCTGGAGAGGCGGTAGGACAAAAACTGAGAATACCTTTTCTATAGCCGTGTTTAAATTTCCCTTAGCTTATTTAAAGAGAAACTTTTGTACTCCGTACGCAAAATTTGGCTAACAGCTAAATTAATTCACTACCGAAATTGAAAGCCCGGTCATTTTCCCGAAATGATTGTAACGTTTAGCCAGGAATGGTGGGTTAATGAGACGTTTTTGTATTGTATATTACATTAGAAAAGTTACACTTAAAGAGAATCTGGCGTTACGCCAAGCTCAAAGAGATTATACTGTTATCTTTTACACACATTGATATGGAGAGTATGTTTAACTGTAAAGTTTCAATAAGTTTAGCTTCACAGTTTTCGAGTAATCTTTTTTTGAAAATGACCATTCAGCACTGCGTCTTATGAACAAATTATTTCAATATCTGCAAGCATAATTCATGTGAAAATTCTGCAAACTAATTGCGAACTATAAATAACACTTCAGGATGCTTAATCCAAAAGTTGAGATACCTGAGCTTTATCGTTTTTAGCAAGACACAACTTTTCGTTGCAAACAGTGGCAAATATGGTGACGATAATCTGGTTCTTCATCCATATGATTATTTCTTGCTAAATAATAGTGGAGGTCAAATATATTAACTTTTGCATAAGACATCCTGAAAATATTATTTACAGTTTGCAATAATCGCGTGTACAGCGTTTTTTACATGAATTATGCATTCCAATCTTGGAATACTTTGTTCGTAAGCAGTGCTAAATGATGTCATTTTCAAATAAAAATCCTCGAAGGCGGTAAAGGTAAACTTATGGAAACTTTGCTAAAGATATATTCTCTATGTCAACGTATAAAAAAAGAAATCATCATCTTTTCTTTGAGTTCAGCGTAACGCTCGATTCTCTTTAAACCATGAGATTAATTTCATACTGAAGTGGTGTCTGCCTATGATCTGCAACGTGTATCATATGCATATACATAGATATAATCATCGACATATAGCATGGACTACGCACAAGCATAGGAAAAATGGCCGGCTGATAGGAAAAGATGGCAACTGGTAGCGGCAAAGCCCTGTCTCTTTCTAATCAGCAGCCGTAGTACGAGAGTATAGAAAACGTAGCCACTGGGAACATTAGAAAAGGGGAGCTATTGGCCGCTACCTCAGTCACTCTTTGTCTATTCGAGTGGAGATTTTTGCAAGGAGTTTGAAGTAGGGATCGCGTAGTCCATGGTATATGTCGATGGATATAATATTAAGTCCCAATATTATATAGTTAAGGGGCAACCTTAGTGACTTTAAAACGTGTGAGTGACTGGAAGCGAGGAAATTTAGCACATAAAAGTTAAATAGTAAACACCATCACTATATTTAGTTGAGACGAATATCGAAAAAGGGATCTACAAGAAATGAAGATTATGTATCGGGATCGTACCATATCACTCTGAACATTCAACATGTAAGATTTTTGGGTACCTACGTATAAATTGAACTGTTAACCAGCAGATTTTTTCGCCTGAAAATTCATCCTAAAAGCCGCGGTAAACGCTAGTAGCATCTGTGGCATCACTACTATCGTAAAACGTCAATTAGCCGAACTATAATAATTAGGAGAAATGGATGTTTGGATTATGGAAATGTTCAATAGAAAACCATTTTCTATTATCTTTGGCAATGAAAAAATTATCCTACGGAACGAGTCTATGCAATGTTTACGCAGAAGAAAGTGCAAAAGAAACGCTTCGGAAGCTGTTCTGATAATTGACGTTCTATTATAATGAGACAAAGTGCGCAAACCTTAGTCAGTGATGCTCAACTTTCACAATCCATGTGTAGCTCGGGGGAGTTTATACCTAATAGTCGCATGTTTTTGAACAATTACTTTAGACGTTTCGCTCCTTGGCGCATTGTCGTGTCTTGAATGCTTGGTGCAGATTCTAAAGTAGGTGGCAAATAGTAGAAATAAAATTTATTCGCTTCCGTATATGCTATTGAGATCCACTGAGGCCTGGGATCCAGCAATAATTCTAAGGTGTACGACAGCGTGCAAATGAATTGTCAACTAAGCTACTACGCGCATGTTTTCACGCTATGCCACTGCGCACGATAGCACACGGTCAACTACAAATTCACCGATCACTACGGTTCCCACTTAATACTCATACAGAGTTAATCAGTACAAACCCACCAACTGAGGTGGCCTTTTCAAAAAATGACATCTAGGCTCGACAGATAAGCACGCACTGACAGTTCGCATAGCAATACGTTAGGTTTTCGAAATATTTCAACAGTTAGGTTGCTGAAACTATTAATAACCTCCTTCTGCCATTGACTAACAATAAGGGAGGGGTGAAGACAATAAAATTGAACAAACCCAAATCCTCAGATTCTCCATCTTTATCTGGTAAGCCTCTTCTGGGTCCATACCCTATTTATAAATTTGTAACAATTCCCAGAAATATCCTAACGCTCCTGTGAATCTTTTTAGGTACCTTAATACAATCCAAAGAGTGATCTTGCTTCACCTCCTTCTGCCATTGATTAAGGGAGGGATGAAGATAAGAAAACTAAATAAACCCAGACCCTCAGATTTCCCCAACACTCTTTGGTAAGCCTCTCCTATGTCCCTACCACACTGCTAAATTCCCAGTCTATCCTAACACTCCTGTGAATCCCTTTTAGATATCCTGAGACTGTTCTGACAGTTATTGTAATCTGTAGTAAAAATGAATCTTAACTGATATTACATTTTGTCATTACAACAATAATATTAATTAATTATTTCAGTAACCTAACTATTGAAATATTTCAATAGCCTCATATTGATATGCGACCTGTCAGTGTGCGCTTATGTGAATCATTCACGGTAAGAAATTAAAGATGTTTAAGACAATCAGTTTTTGTTAAAGAAAACAAAAATACAATACGTATTTACAATTGCAATGCGAGGAACAAATAACTTTGTACGATACTGTTAAAAGAAATTACTTCCTAAATAAATACGACATTTCCCTTGAGTTAAACAGTTAAAAGATCAGAAGAAAAATATGTGAATTAATCAACTAGAAATCTGTAACCTAAATTGTAAATGGTCAATGTTGCCCTATCATGCTGCGATTTAAAAATAGAAGATCCTATTGGATACCGTGTTATAACGAATTCACCTGACAATTCTTCAACCACTCGATCCCGTTCCATAATTTAGAAATAGGATTCATTTCGACATATCATACATATATGTATGTGTGCATTATACAGAACATTGTTAAAATTTCGATAATATAGACATTTGAGGCATCGATAAAATAGTTACGCTATATAGGGCACGGCTATAGTGCACAGTCATTGAACACAGTAACATATTAGAATACTATCCGGATACAAATTTTCTCAACCAAACTAGGAGTTCGTCGATCACTACGGTTCCCGCTTAATACCTACATACATATGATTTTCATTAGTGGGAAAAATTAAATATTATAAAAACATTCCATTTTTTGTTAAAGGAAATAAAGAATACTGCAAATACCTACAATTTTATTATGAACAATATCTGTACGATACTATTACAGCCACGTAGGGTAACTAAGTCCAGACAAAAAATGTATATCCAGACAATAATCGATATAGTTACAAATCAAGTTCAATAACTCTTTTATACTTCGTGCAATAATTTTTTTTTGAATTAATGACACATAAAATCTATTAAAACAAATACAATTACTTTATCCGATTTCCATATAGTTTACAGTAGCTTCGAGCTACTATTTTTAACATTATTACTTCTTATACACCAGTACATGTTCTATATTATCAATTGAGAATTGGTGCGATGCACGTGTTAATACGGAGTCACAATAAATTCGCCAATGTTGCGGAAATGCTACAGCTTTATTTAACTTGAGACAATATCTAAAATATCACGAGCACGACTGATCGCCATCACAGCGTGTCTCCGACTAACTGTCGCCGAGCCTTTCCCACCTTAACTGTCGTCACTACTGGCACGTTCAATACCCGAACCATCGTAAGAATTCACGCGTTAACTCTTTCAAAAATATAAGTTTCATGAACAGTGCATGTTATGGGAAATTTATATTTATATTTTACTTTGACCCAAAGCCTCTATTATCAACTTCCATATAGTGACATGTTAAAATATGCGAAGGCTAAAGCTCCAGCTATAAAAAACTTGAACCGACTTTAACCTTTTCTTAGACCTTCTCATAAATAACTTTTCATTCTCGAGGAAAACGGATGAAATAAGATTTTAAAAATCTATCTTAATATTTATGTACTTGTACGGGCCCGTTTACACTTCCTTATTAGACATATAATTAAATCAGACATTCGAAATAAATAATTGTCGTAATAAGCATCCTTGCTCAAAAAGGCTTAAACAATGTTTTTGCGCATAGTAATAACTTAATAACTAATAACATATGTTCTCTGCTGCACTTCCTTATACTTTCGAGTGAATTAATCAGAAATATCACGCGGGTAACTATGACAACTGATAAACGTGAAAATCTTTAAACGTTTAAAAAATACGAGAAAAATGACTGGTAATATTTTTTTTTAATTATAGGCACAGTATCTATAACGTTTAGGAGGTTAAGAGCTAGATAACGCTAGTATAATAAAAATTAAGAAAATAGGAAGAAAGACTTACCACCATGTCAGAGCCAGTTTTGGAAGCGTCGCTAACAGCGGAGGGACTTCTTTCGACGACAAGACCTCCGGGAACGGGTGTTGAGGTTGGCGTAGGAGTAGGAGCTGGGGTAGCCGCTGTAGTGGTACTTGATTGACTAGGAGTTGCTGCGACAGGAGGTGTCGCAATCGAGGAAACCGAAACCGAAGCTGAAGCCGAATGTTCCTTATCGGAGCTCGCCTGGCTACCTGCGACTCCAGCACTGATGATTGCTCCAACTCCAGCCGCTCCTCCTGCTGCAGCTGTCGAACACGATGCCCCGAACAATTCATCCGTCGGCAACGAACTCCCAACGTCTTGTTGGCCATAACAAACAATACAAAATTCAAATTCAAATGGGAAATAAATAAGTATAATTCAAGGTATTATTAGCTTTAAATGATTTATTGACTATATTGACTTTAAATATTTCAGTTGCCTTGAATAAGTTATATTGCAAAAAATCAGTCAGTTAATTTTTAAATTGACGTTGAACGATCAATATAGTAATAAAATTATTATCGAAATAAAATAATGACAATAATATGTTTCAGTGTATTCGACCAAAATAATGCAATATTATTTAACTGAAACAAAATATTTTATTGACGTTACTCAAGATCTAACAAAATTTTGTTAAATAGTAAAGACATTATTTCCTCTTCGAAAGCACATTAATTCTTATTAGCAGAAGAGAAATTTGAAAATTAATTAAAAAACTTATTCCATAAACTAATGTTTTATAACGAAAATAAGGCTATCGATTCTTACTTAGATACATAAAATACATTATTACATCAAAAGTATTATTAAGACAATAAAAACAAATAAGGACAAAGTAGTAAGAAACAAAAGATGAAATGTGCTAGCTGATAAAGTAGAAATTTAAGAAACGACAAAATCCAATCAGACATTGATATGTGTAGGTGAAAAATCCTTTAAAATAAATAAAATAAGAGATAAAATCAAAGCTTCGGATTGGTACAAGTATGTTTAATTAAAACAGTGTAATCACCTTGGGCACTTCTGGCAACAACTAGCTCAACAAGGCCACGGGCCTTCTGGAGGATTGAAATCGCCTGCTCATGGGATATATTCGAGTCCAAGGGTTGTCCATCTATGGCCAGTATTTGATCACCCTCCACAAGACGACCATCGCTGAAACACATGAAATGCGCTAATGAATATCACATATTATTATCTGAATTATCATACTATAAGATGTTTACAGAGGCAACAGATGTATTCTCTGGCTTTTATTAGAGGAAAAGGGAAGATTTTATAATAAGAAATAAGTTGAGCGATGAGAATAACTTACGAGAGAATCAAAAACAGTTACTCTGCAGATAATATACGCTAGTTCTTATCACGCGATATTTATAACGTAATGAATGAGCGGATTGTAATTAACGAGAGAATTACCTGCTTCGTATAGTTCAGGATGTAACCCGATGCTCATTCGAGTAGATTTTTTTTTAATTTTCAAGTAAACTGGGCTAACTCGAACATCTTCACATTGGTTTAGTGTGGATCAAGCTTAAGATTTATGACTTCTAAAGATCTTGGCATCGGTATTCTACAGACGTCGCACGTCGCACGTCGCACGTTGCAGAAATAAATATAATATATGAGTACGTGGATGCAGTAATCGGTCGGACGCTCGAAAACGCTGAAAACTATTGTCCAAATGGGTGATAAAATATGA
>JARQSW010000080.1:291149-315527 GCA_030142375.1 Calameuta pallipes
AATTTGGAAGGAGTATCGAGTCAATTGTAATCGAAAGATCGTGTCGTATCTTAGAGCATCTTCCTAGCTTCCTTCTCGTAGATATTTTTGTCGTTTTTTTCTTTTTTTCTTTCGTTACAACATATATGTATGTATATGTACAAAAATCGAAACACAGTGGAACAATTTTTGTTGAGATATCTTGCTCATAAATTCGAAAAATGCTATTTCAAGAAAAACGCGTTTAAAGTTTCGACTTTTACGTGGCCTAGTCGCTCGAGTTGTATCACCAATCTTTCCTTTCGGATACAATAGCATTTTAAAAGCCTGTTGTACTACAAGACGCTACAAAGTAACTCAACTTCGAGTAAAATTTTCAAAAATGACAATAGTAGGGACAAATAAATCGGTACTTCGCCTCTAGCGCTCTTAACTAAGGGCTCATTCAGACTGCAAGCAGCGGGAAGCCAGAAGCGAGCAGCGGAATCTTAGCTGTGAAAATACATTTTCTGCCTTTTTATGTTAGGTAGTCAAATGAAAATATTAAGAAGTAAGTTATTTTACCTTCATTATGTATATGGAGTCAAGTATACTACATTAAAAATAGTAATACATAATTTCTCCTAAAACATAACTTCATTACTAAGTAGATTCCAATGCTTGGACTGCGATTTTGGAAAGTTGAACAACGTTCAACTTTTTGTAGCAGCGACAAAGTAAAAAGATGATGGCAACTCTACGTCACGTCATAGTTCATGTTTGAAATAAGTTTTGAATTCGGCTTCAGACGAAATGTGTATAGCCTCGTTGTACGTTACATGTTAAAAAGGATGGCATTTAGGAATAACATCCAAATGTCTTACAATTATCCGAATGGTCATGCGCGAACAGAGTGGATAGACGAAAATATGTTCAAAAAATTACAAGGTAAATATTATAAAACTGGCTGCAAACTGCTATGTGTCGTAAAATTGTGTAAATGCAATTGAATTTTTAAGTTATGTTTTTTGTCTTTATTATAAAGTGATGTTTAGAATTGCAGATGCAGAGTACAGAAAACATTATTTTGACATGGGACTGTTTCATGAGAATGAAGTCGAAGGCACAATTTCTTTCAACCGCATTGAAAGTTCAGGCGAAAATGTTATGCCGATATGTACAACTTGTTTATCCTTTGTCACATATAACAATATTTCAATTGTAAATAAGTATATTTATTTTTGCTGGATAATCTGAATCTTACTGAAATATGCATCAAATTGATACATTACCTTTCGATTAATAAATTTGCAGATTTCGCAGAACAGTCTGAAGTGATGGTGAGTAAAAAGTCAAAGCAATGCACTTATATATTTCAATTTGGTATTATAATTACATCATTGCAATAGATATATGATTGGAAAATCTTGTGATTATCAGTAATAGTTTATGGGTTCAGGAAATAGTGTTTAATAAAAATATTGTTGTTTGATATAGTTCAATGATTCTGAGTCTACTGTTGACATGTTGCTGAATAATGAATCTGCTTTGGATAATTAAAAGCAAGGCCACTTAATTGATTTAAAGTTACGTGCACCAGATATAATAGTCCGATTATGGCAAGAAATAGCCAGTAACCTTGGTAATGAAATTTATGTGAATATTATTCAAGTTGCTACTTCTGATAATCTTTAGCAGAAAGATCTTATGATTACATTTATGAGCTAAAACGCGTTACCAATATTACCATTTTTCTTTGTATTTCAAAGGAGTAGAGGTAGGATTATGCAAAAAAAAAGGTGGAAAAGTTTTCGAAATACTTATTCTCATAAACTGGCTGAGCAGAAAAAATATGTATAAAGCGGCAGTGAATCTGATGCAGCACAGAAAATGGAGAAATGTTTTTTTCCCATTTATTAGTATTTCTTAAACCTACAATTGGTTATGGAAGATAAAATTTAATTTCCCACTAAGTTATCCGTATTACATATTATAATATAATCTTCATAAATTATTCTACGTTCATATCGAATAATAATTTTCCCAAAACATTCGCAAATAAAAGCTTAAGTAGACCAACTAGTACTATAGAACCAGGTGGCAATGTACAAATGATATCAAACATAAAACGTAGGTTCGCCTCACTCTCGGAGTATCACTGCACGTGAGTGAATGAATTATTTTGAATGAGTGCGTGAATTATTTTATTAATTAATTTTAATTATTAATTTAAAAATTAATTTATTTTAATTATTTCATGCAGGTAAGAAACGCGGATTCAATTTGCCCGATACTTCGGGATTTGAAAGTGCTCTGTTGGAGAGTATTAACAGAACTAGTAAACCAAGAGATGAGTCTGCTACATTTGCCAATTTTCTGGAGTTACGAATGAGAGCGCTACAGCCAAAATATTATGCGCGACTATCGCACAGATTCATGTTTGATTTGATGTAAATCGAAAGGCAGCAAGCTAGAGAGTACGATGATTTTTTACAAATTGATTTCTGCACTGCTTATTACATTTCCAGATTATATTTAATATATTTGTGATTCATATTTACCGAGTTTGTGATTCAAAAGCTATTTGTACAATTTTTATGACAGGAATATTTTCAAATGATTTCAGGATAATGTGTAGAAAATTCTATTTAGTGAAACAAATTTATCAATTATTAAACAATATCTTAATTAGCTATTTCATTCATTTCAAAGCTTTGGCAACTGTCTCATCAGTGTCTGTTCCTGCCTCTAAGAATGCATGAGTTAATTTCCTCATCCTTCTCGATCACGTTGACTAGATTATTTTCACTTTCCTAAATTAGTATTTCACTATCTTCAGTTTCTATGTTATTTCTTCTACCTTATTTTCATTTTTATTATCATATCTTATTATTGCTATAAGACTTTATATTATTCTTTTATTTATATTATAATAAAATGTGCCATCATATTTTTCTAATAATATAGTCCTAGTTACCTTTTGCTAATTTTCATAGCTCATCGGAAATATTTTTATTTAGATAATAGTGTAATTATTAAATAAAAATAATATACCTTTCATGAAACACTACACGAACGTCATCAGTTCTTCTAAATTGATAACAAGCATAAGTTTGTACTATGTGTTGTTTATAATATATTTTTGTTTGCCAATAAAAACTATAAATATATAACATGAACCATAAGATTTACAGGAACTTTACAATATATGTAAATTACTAAGTATGTTTACTTTACTTATTGATTGGCTCGCTGTAATTGCCAACCAACTGCTCCTTCATTATTGAAATATGCTGTAAAACAATCTCTTACTGATGCTCCGTAACGCGAGTGCATGCTGCTACCTAATGAACCAGCTGATTTCATCTGATTGTGGCCCTACTAGTCTACGCCATTCACCATTGGTAATTTGGCCGTTACGCTTTAGAACGTCAGCAAAACCTGGTTCACAATATTTACTTCTGCGCATCAAATAATTGTGGAGTACCACACACGCTTTAATTATTTTCTCTGTCGTAGCCATAGATGTTTGAATGGGACTTGAAAAAATTCTTCAGCGAACAAGAAAAATACCAAATGCATTTTCTACGACTGTTCTTGCTCTACTTAATAGATAGTTGAATATCCTTTCATCACTGCTCAGATTTCTTCCTGGATAAGGTCTAAGAGTGAACGTGTTGAGTTGAAATGCCTCGTCGGCAACTAAAACATAGGGTACTGCTCCTTTGCTCATGCCAATTGGACATGGTGATGGCAAGTCCATCTGAACTCGATGAAACCCTTGTCCTATTTGTCAATTTACAAATATTCCACCGTCACTGCGTTGTCCTTCTGCACCAATATCAACCATAAGAAATTCATAGTTGGCACTGACTACAGCCATTAGAACTATACTAAGAAAACCTTTATAATTGTGGAAGGATGATCCTGCACGAGGAGGAGCCTGTATAGAAAGAAATTCTTGTTTTACTTTTACAACTACAAAAGTATTTACATAAATGTAGTGGATAAATGCCTTAATCTGTATATGTTTCCCATCTAAAGCACCGATCCTCGAAGTCTTTTGCAATCCTTTTCCAACCCTCTACTGAAGGTTCAAATAATTCATCCTGAAATATATTCGACAATTGATCACATGTGTCTGCAATAATTCCGGAAGCTGTGCTTCTTCCCACTCGGAAAGCAAAAGCCATGGATGACATAGCATCTCCAGTAGCTAAATAACTGAAATGCAAATGCATCATTTCAATTACAATTTACAGCAATTATAGATATGGATTGTTAGAAATAAATTCTAACTTTTACCAGGATTAGGTTTATTACAAAATCAAACCAACCGTAACGTCATGTATAATTAGTGACCTGCCGCTTAATGAACGAGCTTATTCTGTTCAGAAGTCTCTCAAACTCTACGATATTCACTAGGCAATACTGAAAATAGACTTCTTCATCGGTTAACCATAATTCCATTACAAAGTTAGCTCCATCATCCTGTTCTTTACGTCGTTGATTAATAGGACGAACCCAATGATGTCTTTGCTTTCTATGTAATTCTTCCTTTTTTTCTTCGCTACAAATACAGCACACTTTTTAATAATAAGCGTTTTCTATGATCCATTTTATAACTATTTAACGCGCCATCAAAATTTAACATCACGACCAATCACAATATGCCTGTGCGTATGTACATTGGAAAGAGGTACAACCCTATTGTTAAGATTCAAGCTGCTCGCTTCTCGCTTCCCGCTGCTTTCGGTCTGAATGAGGGGTAAGGGAGGCGGCGCTACGAGGCATTGCGGCCGGAGAGGTAGGTTCGCGCTTTGGGCTATATTTCGAGAACCACATTAAATATCGATCTAAAACTTTTCTAGGAGCATTCTACGTTGAACTTAGAACATTTTAAAGCACTAACAATAATATTGAAATTTTCATAATTTTACACGATGTTCTCCCCCCTTAAGATGGTCTTAAATACCCACTCTCAATTTCCCTAACTCTAATCGTATTTGCGCGCCCAAATTCGGCGACCGAACGCCAGCGCCCTCGGGCCCCCCACTTATCGCGAAATCTCACTAAATTCATAAAGGGAATAAGTTAGCTCTTCCCATTTGCCTGTCGACTCCGAGCGAAGACACAGCAGGTATTTATAGCTAAAAACCTAGCGATTTCTTAGTAGAGCCATACCTTATCAGCACTGTATTTCCGTCAGTCTCTTAGGCTTATAGGCCAGCATATCATATCTACCACGACAATTTGGCGATTTGAACGGGAATTTATCCATATATAACTGGGCGGCACGAGGCGCGACACCACCTGAACTTCTCGGCGACACCTGATTCTACTATAAAGCAACGGCGATAAAGGTTGTAATTATTCAACGTGCGGAGCATCTTATTTAGCGAGCGTGCGTACTTTAGCGATTATTTTATGTTAAATTTATTTAGAAGACATTTATCTTAAATTAGCGATTGTCAAATCTATAGCATACGTTTCAGTGAACGAGCTAATGCTCTCTCATTTATATATATTCTTTACTCAATGTTTAATAAATAATAATTCAATTACAGTATAGATTACATACTTATAGAGTTTACATTAATTTTTCTATTACATCTTGATTCTAGTTCGCCGCCAAACGGTATGTCCTTAAAGTCAGGACTAACCCATCTTTTTATGCTGATACTTGAATAAAAAAATTTTGCGAATTGAATGGGCCCCAGTTAAAGTAATACAGCATTTTGCATCAAAATCACCTAGGTCCTTTTATAAAAACGCAAACGGAAAGCAGCAAATTTGAAAGTTGATCTTGCAGTGGTAATCGGAACTCGCAAAAACAAATAAATCCGCATCATTTACGAAACCACATATCCTGCTTTTGTGCAGGACAGTGAAAGCACTTCTCCTGTGTATTAGTCTTACACACAGCTGAAGTTACTCCAACGTCATCTCATGCTTTGGAGCATGAAACTCGCTGAAAGATTCATGTTTTGTCTAAGAATATCACGGCTTATGGCTACAGTCTGTTCTTGCTGGCCATGTATTCAGTTCATGCACGAGCTTGAAAAAGAAATTGTGCATGATAAGTTCACCATGCATTGTCGACAGTTCCCCCTAAAAAATTATGCCATGTGTTCAAATCTTGAAGAGCAACGTTGTAAATCTCACATAACAGACCTTATGACGCACGTCATATAAAATATTCCTTAGCTCTACCCTAGTGCTTGACGATAACACGTTTGAAACCGTATCCGCCCCGCTCTTACTTTTTCGCACGATGTCCTGCAAAATCAAATAACACATTCGTTGAAAACTAAGGATCGTGGGATTGCCGCTTACCTCCCTAAAAAGGTTGTTGGATAGGGGAAGTAAAGAACAATTTATTGGCTTTCTGTGTCTGTCGCTCTTTGATCATCAGGCAAATAAAAGTTCTTAGATACGAAAGACCTATGTGTACAGCTTTCGTATACTTTTCCTGCAGGTTACCGAATTTTTATTTCGCTTTCAAAAGTTTTGTCCGAGGTAAGAACTCAAGATAGCCGACCCTTTAGAATCAAGCTTTGGATTCCCAAACTTGGACGAAACTGCATCCAAGCCTTGGGAACCCGTGCCTTCAAATCCCAAGTTTGGAGCAAACTCTATTGTTCTGATCCCTTATATAATTAAGCTCGTCACCTACCAACATCTACCCCAGCAGAAATTTCGTCAGGCATACTTGCTATACTATTATGACCTGATCAAGTATTCGTAAGGGGCAACTTATCAAGCATACCTGATGTTACTCCGATCAGAGTTTGACAAGATTTATGTAAGGAATACTTACTGGAACTATGAAAGCCTTGTTCAATGTCATCCTTATTAGACTTGAATATGTTTTGCATTACACGTAATAATATGAGAACAATGAATTTTACTACAATATTAGATATTTTGTTTAAGCAGTATGACAATTCGAATAAAATTACAACTCATAACTATATTTATACGACTGAAATTTATAACCGAATAGGTATATTCAACATTTATTTTCATAAATATAAGTTTTCCCAGATTTAATCCGTGCCATTTAATCGAGTATGTCTGTAAGTTAAATGTAAATGCAGTTAAATTGGTGAAAATATATAATATATTTTTAATGTTTTTCACCCTGGAATACACTGGCAGCCACCTTGTACGGTCATGACCTTCCATTACTGGGATATTTACTTTAAAATCGTTTATAAAGTCTAAGTACAGTATATCCCACTTTGATAGACAAAAAATATAACTGTATAAAAGGATTGCATGTTTGCTCTCCCTGTATATATGTGCGACATTTGTTTTGTATTAAAAGTGACTGAGCAGTAGTATTAACTAATTTAAAAATTTAAATATCCCTTTTTCAAATAAAAGCAGAAGAACTTTCATGGTTGAAAGTCCAAATATTATGGGTGCTAATACCCGTATGTGCATTCAAAAAAAATTATAATATTTGAGAAATGATTTTCCATAAGAAGTATAGGTAAAGTTGCTGCAAATCAAGAACATATGATACGAATACAGTTTGAGTGATCATGGAAGATATTATATCTTTCTTAATTGTTTATAATTCACGATCCTGACTCAGGGGTTGGTCTTTAATCTTAGGTAGAAATTTCCTTTTATTGCCAATAATGACCAATAGCAACAAATTGGACCAGTATTGGTTGGTAGCAATGTATATTCTATCTTGGCCCAATATTGATAAAAGGATTAATAAAGTTTAGGATATACGTAAGAAAAACATATATTTTGTGTTTAACCAATGATTAAATAACCATTAGCAATATATTGGCGCCAACTTGAACCCAAACTATGATCAATAGTGCTAGATCGATTGTTTTTACTTAAAATTCAGTATTCGTCTAATCAATCGGACATGATTGGCCTGAGCATAAGATAAATTTAGTTACGTAAAAAATATATACCATAAGGTAATCATTGGTGCAAGAAGGAATTATTATAATTAAATATTAGCCCAACTGTATGAGATGTACACGAACCTTAGAACTCTGAATACTATGACCTGGATCTTTTAGACTCTGAGAACTGTGCTAACGAAATTGAGATTCAGATCTGAACTTCCAAAACTATGGACTACCAACTCCTACACATCGAAAACTATGACATGGACTTTTTAGGCTCCGAAAACTATTACGGGGAACCTTTCAGATTTCAGAAATTATGATAACGAGCCCCTGGTTTCCAAAGACAATGACGCGGATCACCTAAACTCTCAAAACTATGACAACGAATTCCTGAACTCAGTATTTTGCTATTCTTGAATGCTATACTTTTACTATAGCTATGCTAGATTTTGTTCATGCGCGAAGAGAAGAGAATAATGAGAGATGTGAAATGTCGGCTATGATAAGATAATGGATTTGAAGGAAAGTATCCTGTCAGGATGTCGGAAAGTATCCTGTCCAGATGAAGAAGAAAATAATAATGGCCACTAGTCTAGTTTGTAATGAGTCAGAGTAGTAAGTTCCATTGTGCAACAAAGTTTTCTTCACTAATAAATCCAGTAAAAATTACCTTCGAAACGGTAATGATTATTATCTTCTAAATAATGTTTACTATTCCAGTCTGTTGATCAGTCATTTTCTATGGCACCTAGAACTCGCTGCTAATCAGACTAGTAGTCATCATTAGGTATCATTCTGTTTTTCCGTGTTTTAAGGAAGCATGCCTGTAATACGCGATAGTCTTATTGTCCATATACACTGCCGTCGGAAAGTTTCTGGACAAGAGTATAAGTTGAGAAAAATTTAACTAAAACGCATAAACGCTTGAGGTATGTTTTGGGTCACAAGACAAATCTTAAATATAATTTAGTTGAATGCTGCCCGATAAAAATGCGCGCAAAAAGGTTTGAGCGCAGTTATAGGCTTTGTCCGGAAACTTTTCGACGGCAATCTAAATCTAGCAATATTTCTGAGTAATCAACCGCTGATTTTATAATTTTAACTACCTATCAAAATTTTCCCTTTCGCAATTAAATTGATGTTTTAAATTAGTAATAAGTCCAAAATGTGAAATTCGAGAAAAAAACTGATTCCTTTGTTTTTTCTTATACCCTGGCGTAATGTAGTTTGCATCATTGGACATTGATCAGCAGAAGATAAATAAGATTAGGAGAGAGTGAACGAATACCGGTCACTCTAATTTTATTCGAACGAAGAATAATATGAATACAAAACCAGTTGCAACCTTTACCTACTAGAAAATGATGGTAAAACATAGTATTTCACCATTTTAGCCCGACTCAAAAACAAATGAGGTTCGAATGAAATAATCGACGAATTTCGATGTAAAAAGACCTCATGGTTTCAATAACGGTTTACATAAGGTCAAGGAATCTAAATTTTCCAATGCTTATTGGAAAGTAAAGTTTTTTAACTTTTATTTCATCCCCTGGAAACTTTAAATGCCTTGATCAAATTTATATTTAACTGGCGAAATCGGAATCCTGTAATTTACAGATTATGCCGGCCGGTTCATATACTAGATTCAATATTAAAAACTGTATCTCTAGCGAACTGAGAAAGCTTATTATATAATAAATTATTTACATTTTTTCATCTCATATTATTTAGCTATTATCGAGGACATGCATATTCGTGTATAAAAAAAAAAAGACAACCCTTATTATCCAAAATTGACCGGCATTGCCAACTCATGTGGCTAATACCAGCCATGGGAGGATTTTCATCAATAGCTAATAAATTCAAGAAATCGGTAAGCATTAAAAATATCTGGAGCCAAAACATATCCCGAGTCGAAAATCTAACACCAATTTCATTAGCGATTAGTGCGATAATAACCATACTACTCATGCTTCCCAAAATTCATAAAAAATATCGTTATATCTGTTTTACATCTCTATAACAACATGGTATGATTATGGCTTATTACCACTCAAATACTAATTAGATATTAAGCGTAATTAGCGATTGATCGGATGCTGATCATTGCAATACAAAATATTTTTTAAGCTACTCTTTGCTACACTCATGCGTATCTTCAGTGCATCTTTCCTTGCACCACAACATGTACTAAAGCATGTATATTCATTAATTTAAAATACCGTAACAATGAAATGCAATTATATTTTATACAATTTGGTAAACTAGCTCCGGATCAGAATATGAAGTCTATAACTTATTAACGATACTTTTCAGCATCAAGAACTTTCAATATCGACATTTATTGTAAGATAAAATCTTATAGTATTTCAAGAATAATATTTGTATTTCTCTGATAGCAGTGGCTTTCAAAATGTGTTCAGAAAATTAGCGATGTCGAAAAGTATCGATAACAAGTTTCTTTATTTGAAAATTCTTAGCGGCGGATACCCACGACCGATAAAAATGTGAAAGAA
Organism: Calameuta pallipes; assembly: GCA_030142375.1. NCBI lineage: Eukaryota > Metazoa > Arthropoda > Insecta > Hymenoptera > Cephidae > Calameuta > Calameuta pallipes. Next base: position 301,507 of record JARQSW010000080.1, read on the forward strand.
AGGTGTTGCTAACGTAATAAAGGGTGAGAGATGTCAAAATGATGGCCTTAAGCAGGGAATTAATTTATCGTGTTCGCGGTGACATACTTCGGATATGCTTGAAAGAACTGGAAAAAGAAGGGTTGATCCTGATTTTCAACTGGGCGATACAAGAGGGATGCGTGCCCAGAAGGTTCCATCGAACGAAGCCGTAGCATTAGCATGGTATAAAGGGTCCATCGGCTAAATTATCATCATTTGAGCTATTTGTTCTCATTCGAGGGTAGAAGGTAATGCGGCTCAGTGAGCTAACCAGCCTGTTAAGTTATATACGAGAGATTCAACGCAGTTTGGTTCTCGGGCTCTCCCCATTGTCTCTGTACGTTAGCAATTACGCACGCATTAATTTGCAAAACCCTTGCGTCATCGGTTCATGCTGCCCCTTCGGCGTTTTCCGTTCCCTATGGCATAAATGGCATACCTAGAGGCTTGTTTGCATAAACCCTCCACGAACGAACACAAATAAATTTCCCAACGGCTTTCGTACTCCGATCGATAGCTTCATAGAATCCGTAATTTAATTACAATGTAAAAAATCCGTAATAATTATTGTATTTTACCAGTTCAGAGTAATAATAAATTAAAGAATCAAACTGTTCCAATTTTACGTGCAAAACAAAATGAAAATAATCAATATATACGAAAGTTAACGACTCTGTGAAATCGTAGACTGCGATAGCTGTGGGATATGCATGGACGAATTCGATTTATAAAATTTAATCATCAACGCATTGAGTGCGGAGTAAAAATTATTTTAATGTTTAATTATCTTAATTCAGTTAAGGTAAATTAACATTATCGTTTCCTAATGATTTTAATATAAAAATTGTTTCAGAGTACATCTTCTCTTTCCAAATGATGGCACTCTTTTTCGCTTATTTAACATAGATACAGATATTTCCCTTTATGTGGTGCAATCGATTTTTCGCGAGAAACTTAACAGCATGAATAGTATTGTCACATATAGTAATATCACCGTCTTATGACTTTTCTGATTTTTTTCATTTATTTATTATGATATTTTTTCTCTGAAGAAAATCGATCAGTCTACAAAGCTTAACATTCAATGTAATATAACTTTCGCCAAATTAATTCAGAAAGTAAAGGAGAAACCTGAAAAAAAAAGTTTTTCACGTTCAATCTAACACAGGTGGAAACTTTGTCAGATTTATTATTTGCTATGAATTATTTAAAAAATTATATTTAAATTACATTTACTACTATTTATGATGTCTATACTTGATCCCTTTCAAAATACATATATGTAATATACAATAAGATATATTATCGGCATGTATATCCAATAATTGTTAAAATCCAATATTAATTATATCAACCATTATTATTACCTTAATAGCAACAAATTATGTGCAATAATAATAGTAAATCAATATAATAAGCGTGAATACAATTTGATATTGAATTTCTTTTAAGCTTGCTATTACCCTATTGATTGCAAACTTTGTATTTTAAGCTTTCATTCTATAAATCAGTTTCTATTAATTTGAAAACTTTTTCATCCCTCATTCCATGATCATGGTATGCTAACTTTATCTTCGGTAGCATCTTCTGCAAAGTACTTGATCTTCCTCTCAAAAGTAATTATCTGCAATTGGGATATACATAAACTGGGACAAGCTTCGCACTAGCTGCGGTACTTGGCACAAGATTCGAACGAATATCTCGATTGCTTGAGACGACTATATGTATGCTTTGAATTCTTAGCTATTCTGCCTTTAAGAATTCATAAATATGTGTATAAATATTTTCTGTTTTTATCATTCACGAGGAAAACTAATATAATTTATAACAAAATAAGTCTTTCAAAAAATACCAGCTTAAAAAATCTGTAGCTTAAGCTATTAGGTTTTCTGTTATTAAAAAGTAATGCTGAAACCTATCTATGTTACATCATAGTTAAAAAACAGACGATAACTCTTTTAATATTATACTTTTTTTCTTGATATATCTACTTTAAAAATTTTTCTTGTACACTTCATATATTACTCCGTCTATTATATTGTTAGTTATAGTAATACTGTTTGGTAATACTTTAAATTAAATAATGATAATGTTACAGAATTTGTTAAAAAGAGTATACTGTACAATTTAACATCGCATACTTTCAGAAGACAGACTCCACGTACATACAACTGAGATAAGAAACAGATTTCAAATTAGAGTTTCCAACAAAGAACATGAGCAGTAATACAATCCTTTCACTAATCTAATTGAATCTCTCGCTACATTGAGTTTTACGCTGATGACTCGGTTGCAAATTGACCTAATCCTCTAAAGGCAAAGCTTAGTATTTTACAAGGGAAACAAAAAATATTGATATCGCCTTATTAAAAGCCCATATTAATTAACAATTAAATGAAAAGCGTGGAATTTGTTATTATAATTTTATAAAGTCATTAAGATCCCGATTAAATAAATTGCAGATGTTTTCAGCTCTTTTTATCATCTCCCATCTTTCTATAGGAAGTCCAACCAATCAACTGGTTCCCACAACTTGTATTCCATTTCTTGCTGATAAGATAACATTTTTATGGAAATTTCAAACGCATTTCAGAAAATTAATGACAGAGCTGCTTTTACAAGTAGTTTTGCTTCTTCATAGAAGAAGCTATGTGACGATGAAAATTTTTTTTTTCAAGTTTTTCATGTCACCATATTCAGAATGTGCCAAAATATCGAGAAAACACATTTGGAGAAAATGTCCGGATGTGCGTGCGTGCGCGTGCGCGCACGTGTGTGTGTGTGTAATGGCCTCCCAAAATTCAAACGATTATAACTCGAGAACGGTTTTAGCTACAGCCCCCGAATTTTGCAGGCATGTGCAGCGTTATAATCCCTTTGTTGACTATAATTTTCGTCATTATTTAAGCTGCGGTTCGGATTTTATGTCGTTTTCAAATTTCCAAAAAGAGGCCATTATCACTCTAACGATTGCAAATTTTGTGATACTGGTCTAAATAATTCTCGACTAAGAGATTTGTATCTATGGTTGGTTTATATTGCATTTCGGCCGAATCCATCGAGAAGTTTTGATTTTATGATATTTTGAATTTAAAAAAAAATTAAATTTATCAATATAACTCCCGTTAACTTTGACCGATTTAGCTGCAACTTTCAAAAAGTATAGAACATCATTCAGCCGTAATATACTATATGTATATCAAGTTTGGCAATCACAATCTTTTGTTTTAAAAATAGAATAATTTTTTGTAAAATTGCATCGGGAGGAGACGGGAGGAGACGGGAGTCACAAGTGTACATGGCCAACCAGTCACTACTCGTTGGAATAAACACCTCGTCAACCGACATCGACTTCATCCGTTCGTTAACTATCAGGGCTTCTCGCTAATCCTCCGCTGTTCGATCGGAGCTGGGTGCTCACTCGCCACTTTGCCCAATCAGGGCTGAGACTCCTACTCGCTCTGCTGCTCGATCAGAGCTGAACACCTTACATCAAATTGAGGACGAGCCGAAATGGACGTCGCGCAAGGGAGTTACGACTCTGAATCCAGCGGCGGGCGAAAATGGGCAGTTCGTCGTGGCCACGTTATGCGAAATTAGCCCCCGGGGGGTCTTGACCTTTAGCCATTCGACTCGGTCGGACCGTCTGACTTGCCCGAGAGGACACCTCACGAAGACCACCGGGAACCTACGGTCGCCGTTTTGTCCCGGCGGGTAACCCCGATCGGAGAAACAACCTCCCCCGCGGACCCTGGGGAAGAACCTGGAGTGGCGGCCGCGCGTGTTACGCAAGGGGAAGACCCTAGTTTGGGGACGAGTAACCCCAGAGGGGCGACCATAGAACATAACCGAAGCAGCCATTGGCCTCGACCTCAACGCCACACTGTCCTGGCTGTAGCCAAGCAATTGCAATAGCGGGGTTCGCCCGTCACCTTGTTTTTTCATAGAAAGAAGAAAGGAACAGAAGCAATATGAAAGAGCAAGCAAAGAACTAGAATTGGTGAGTGGCCTTCACTTTTTTATCAGATTAAAATGATACAGCAAACTTATAAAATTAGTAAATTATAAAGAACGTTCTGAATATAGAAACGGAACGATACATCGCAGTTAAATAAAAACGCTGAATCAGACATGCTGACATTTCGAAATGGTTAGAAAAACTCGGTAAAACTTTTTAGGAAGTTACAGTGGTATTGGTTTTTTAAGGATGCGAATAATTTACGAATTTCTGATGATAAATTGGCACTGAAAAATGAAGTCTAGTGTAACACATAACTTCATCTACGCTATTCTACTATTCAGAATTTCCAAGTTTTTTGTAAAATGTCACTCATTTCTCTAAAGAACTGTTTCGAGTAAAGTCCTATCAGAGAGCAGAAAATTACATTAAAAATAATTCAAGTACGATACTGCGTTTCTTGCGCTATTGAACTAAGAAGTCAATCTACATATCTATAAAAGAATTTTCTTTATAGTTGCGTGAACTAGTTGAGAATTACCTCGGTAGATGACACTAGTATTAGAATTATCACACAATATCTTAACAAGTTTTGAAGCGAACTCAAATCTAGAATATGGTTGGTCCACGAGTTCATGGATAATAAATATAGAAAATAATTATGATATAAAAATTAAAAATCAGAAAAAAAAGAAAGAAAAAGAAAAGTTCGTTATAGTTTTTTGACAATTTAAAAACATTGCAATCCTCAAGAGATTACACATGAGATTCCACAAAATCACGGAAATACATATGCTAGATTAGAGAAATAATATGTATTTTAGTGCAAAATCATGAACATTCATAACTTGTAACAAGAATATTATGTAGAGAAACGTATAGTATAATAGAGATTTTTTTGCTTTGCATCTGTAAGAACACATTGCAGAGAAGAAAAGTCTATGTGCCGCGTTCGCTAATGTGGCACGTGCTTATTTTCATATGATACGATTCCATGGAACGTTTACAAAACTATTATTGAATTCATTTACGTATCAACTAATCACAGAGTAAAAATTATAAATAACATATATTTTAATCATTTTATTATAAGAACTAAGGTTCACACTTTATCACTAAACATGCGACATAACAGAGTAAAAATGTATAATTACTTCCAAAGCCCTGCGCGTCTAATGTGACGCGGAGCAGCACTCTATCAATTTAATCGTGTTTGATTATTATAAAAGGTAATACGAGTTGTTTTTTCAATTAAATTATAAATTTTTTATATCAAAAAGCTCCATTTTATGATATTCTATTCGTCAGCAAAATTAGCTTTATAAGTGATACGCAATAAACCTATTTCTTCGGATCACCAAATTTGCTTTTTTATGTGAAATTTATTAATACATGTATACTTTGTTATTCGATGTCATTCAATTTACGTTTCAACTAAGAAATACAAAACCATTCCCCTTGAAGCATATCGCCTATTTGAAATACACTGTGCTTCACATTAGCAGAAAGGGCGGCTCATGTGGTGAAATGTACTCTTTTGCAAAGATAAGATGTAAAACTTGAGCTAAGAAATTACTTTATTATTATGTGCAGATGAAGACACGGTTTAATAATTTTTCATTTTACAATGGAGAATTTCCCTTAGGTGCGCCAGATTCGCTGCCTCTTTCCTCGTGAACTGACTATACATATGTAGAAGTACATCAAGAAAGACGAATCGGTATCATACACACAGAAGATTCGCATACGACGTACGTGACTTGGAAATATTTCTATATACATTCAGCAGTAGCAATTAATCTTCCTCAAGAAGTTTGATTGCCAAGTTAGATACGAATGAGTTACCATACATGCATGCATGTATACTAGGTGAACCAACTAAAGTTATCTGAATTAATGATGTATATTGCTTATTGTGAATGAACGAGGAAGTGAAAATTTTCATTGACTGTTTCAGTTATTTGAAAATTCACAGAAGTAATAGTGATTTCAAGTCTAATCCGCTGCTAAATCACTTGTTTATAATGAAACTAGCTTAATATACTAACGAACAGTAAATTGACGCAGCTACCAATATTATATAATATATAATGAATATCGTACTTTTAGTTGCGATGTATGTAAGTCATACTTGTATGTACATACTCGTACAATTACTTGTGGCAACAGTAATGTTCAATTTCCATATGTTCCGGTAAATATTTGGTGATTATAATTCTTAATCAAAATAAAATTTATTAATTGGTCTGGAGGTTCCGTAGGTAGAGCACGCACCCACTTTAAACAAAATTTATAATTGTGAATATTAATAATACAATTATCCATAAAAATAACATCAAACGCTTAAATTGCAGTAATAATAAAAAAAAAACATTTTTTCTTTCTACTGATTCAATAATTAGTAAAATGTCACTGACTGACAGTCGTTAATTTATAACTTCGACGATCAGTGAATATTGAGAAACATTATTTAAATAGAATGAAATATCGAAAATATCATCTTTTACGTGGCAATGCCGTTGTCCTGATAAAGAAAACAAATAGTAGTACTGAAAAGAGATAAAAAAATCGGACGTTTTTGTGTCATGGAGATTTAAGAAAAATAAACGTTTCTTTTATTAAGACGAAGGATCTGTTTCTTTTCGGAAAATAGAGACCCTGGACGAGTTTCAGCACCTAGGGAGTGCGACACTATTTACTGATAATCAGTGAACATTCATTAATTTATTTTAAGAGAGGATGATTCAATAAAGTGCAAGTCCAAGTGTGTTTCAGCGCATATGAAGAAGAAGAAGTAGTGTGGATGAAGTGCCTTCACAGATTTGATGGACCAATCGGACAAGATGGGTAACTCAACATAATCATAATCAGACTCCTGATTGGTCAACAGTTTTTTCTTATTTGGAAGTTTCCACCAATCAGAAATCTAATTATTTCGAGTCATCCGTCTTGTTCGACTAGTCCAGCAAAGTTACGAAGGCACCTTTAGGGAGAATGAAAGTTACTTTTTTATGTGTTAGTATATCACATGGACAAGAGCTGGAAGCGAGGAAACTTTGCACACAAAAATGTCCTTCTACAAAGCAATTCTAGTCATGTCACTCAATTGATTGCACCAACTTGAAGCCTTCCGGCAAAAAGACTTTCCCTGCGGAGCCCGATTTTTGAATCATTGCTTAGAAAATATATAAAACAAAAGTGAATATCGACAGTGACAGCCTAGAAACGTGTCGCACGACTTGCCACAATGCACGGCAGCACCATAAAAATTCGAACTTTGGCGATCAGTTCCATTCTCCTTGAAATTGCAAATAGCGGAGGTACGCTGCATAATAAAAGGGACAATAAATTAAGAGTCCTTTGTACAACAGTGTCATAATTAAACGAACTGTCCAATGCACGAATCATATAAAAGAAAAAATCTCCCCTCTACTTAAGTTTCCAAGCATCTCAGTACATAGAAGGTAGATAAACCACTCTGTATAATGTTTGTTTTTCTCGTCAGTGACAGTTTCGAATGTCCGTCCTATATTTAAATGAAAAATGCTGTAAATCATCAGCAAAATTGAAAACGAGGGCACTGAGGCTTGCAAGAAGCTTATAACAGAAGACGTATAAGAGAAAAGCTGCATCTGCAGGATGAAAGCACGAGGCAAATATGTATATTGTAAATATACGTATGTCAACCGAAACAACTGATACGTTATTTGAATTTTCTGTATTTCACTGACCTAGTTCACGAATAGTTTTCATATATAGGTTCTCATATCAAAGAGAAAATATCTACAGAAACTTTCCTATGGATATACTATACATATAGGTCCTTGCTCTTACCACTATTTTAGTGTTAAAAGACGTCTTTTAGTGATTAAAAGATACAGTTAACAGCGACTCTACTCATACCTCTCTTTTAAGACACTTTTACGGAAAAATCCTTAAAAGACCCTACAAAAGACGTATTTTAGTAGCATGAATTAAAAATTAAAAAATTCAAAATGAAAAAAGTTGCTTGATTTGGATAAAAAATAATTTATAATAAAAAAATTAACCTACAAAAATATCCAAAAAATTCTAAAATATACTTTAGGGTGTCCTGTATCTATATCGCTGTTTTGATTTTGGTAATAGTTTAGTTAGAAATTATTTTTTTCAATAAAAAGCACCTATTTCTACGATCTGTTTATTTATAGTACTATTGCAAATAAATAATGACTGCATACTTTTTTTACACTTGCTCATATTTTAGAGACACTACAAATATTTTATAAATACATTATTTATTGTCAGAAATTAGTTTGAAACGTTGAAATCTGAGCGAAAAAAGTGGGTCGATCAGTGACTCGCTGTGACGCAAAAGGATAAGCTTCTGTTAAGCCAGTTTTAGATTAACAGAGAGCGCTAGTTTCTTAAAAGTGGGTAAGGGCGCTTAATACTGCTATTATACCATCTATCAAAATGATGTCCATCAATGGCATCGCTCAGCTCGTTTACGTTTGCGTATTAATGCAATGTGCCAGGCTAATCCGAGAATTTTTGATAATCAAATTAATCTATTAGGGAAGTGAATAACGATCGTGAAATTAGTAACAGGTGCCAGAAGTGGAAGGATTGCATTTCTTGTAACTGCTGAATTGATCCAAGGGGTTAATGTCTCCAAAGGGACACTTGAATGATAGCTTGTCTCGATGGTCTGTCTATTTAAGGGGGGAACCTGCTTTAGAGGCTTCAAAAAATCGATTTTTTTTTTTTTTTTTTCATAAATGTCTTCCTAAACTATCCAAGAATGTGTCCCTAAAATTTCAGAAGCAAATTCGAAATATTTTCGGAGTTACAGAAGAAATAGTGAGCAAGCGTATTAATACGGTAAGTTCAAGAACATTACTTTGACGCGCGTTTTCTCGGTTTTCATTTTTACGCTTTTCCCTAACTGGCGGGAAAGATAGGGAAAAAACTAAACGTCCTATGGAAACAAGACAAAATGGATTGTATTCGGGATTAAATTCTCTTCTAGTTGAACCTAAAAAACCTCAAGAAAGTTAAGATTAACCCACTTTTTAAACAATCTAAAGTAACATTTTTTTTCCAAAAAAATGAATTTTTTTTTAATTTGCGAAAAATTGTTGAATTTTCCACTTTTTGTCGAATTTTCTTGGTTTAACTAGAGATTATACTATTGAAAAATAAAATTTTTTTTGGGTTCTTTGGTTCAGATGGAAATTGCGACCTGCATCTTTCCCGCCGCACGACAAATGCACACTGGAGGCGCCTCGGCGAAATGCTTGTACCAGGCATAATATGACATGTATCTTAATGAAAAAATTTTAGTAGACTGTTGAAATATATAACAATAAACCCTGAAAGTTTCGTTTCAATCGGATATATCTTTCCTTCCCAAAAAAATTCTCGAAAAAATCGATTTTTTGAAGCCTATAAAGCAGGCTTAAGTGAAATCCAGTATGCTTTTCATTGTTGCACAACTAGTGGCGTTTGGAAGACTAGTTAAATGCTAGAATAAATTTAAGAAAATTTGTTTTGCTAGACTGCAGCAGCAGACATCAATATATTTAGTTGATTACTCAAAGAATAATCTTAGGTTAATAATGATACACTTAAAATTACTGAACTTAGTAATAAAATTAATAAGCGAATGAAATGTTTGACAATTTAAGTTCCGTATTTGACCAAAATTACCTCAAACAATATTTTCACGTATTAAGAAAATTAGCTAAATTAGAAAAAGACGCCAAAAAGCGGTTATAACAGAGAGAGGTTTGAGTAAGGGCCATAATGTATTTAAAAAATCAATTACACGATATTTATATTCATATCGCCCCTAATCTTCCCAAGTCGAAATTTCTCCCTGTGAAGTATCGCGGATAAGAATAACATAATCCAAATGAATAGTAAAATTTCTGCATCAAAAATTAGAATAATTATATGTTTAATAATATTGTATCGTTCCCTATATCAATTTGATGAATTTGGTAAATGTGGTTAACCCCATGAGTGTCAGGGACGTCTATATGTGTCTGGACCATCAGTATTAAGGATATTATTATACCTTTTACGCAAAATTTCATGAGAACGCCTACAGTCAAGATTAATTAGCACTTAATATTAGGGGTACAAATAAGTTTTGAGGGATTTGCAACAAATGGTGTAACTAGTATTTAAGCGCATGAGACTATCTTGTATATATATTCTTATTAAAGCGTCACTATCTCCCTCTAAAAATAAATGTGTTTTGTTTTGCTGAAGTGCAAACTACATCGTTTTTTTTAAACCTAACCATGTCAACTTTTGTGCCAACAAAACGTCATTTGCGGGAAGCGCTGCTTTTCCGTTTTAATTTAAAGAAAGTGCAGCTGATGGACATCGGTTGCTGTATGAAGCCTATGGGGAATATGCTCCATCGATTAAATCATCCGAATTCTGGTTCCGGCGTTTCAAAAGTGGCGATTTTGACACTACTGACACAGAACGCGAGGGGAGGCCAGTAACGTTCGAAGACGCTAAGTTGGAGACGTTATTTGAAGAAAATTCCTGCCAAACTCAAGAGCAGCTCGCTGAAGGTTTGGGAGTAACTCAACAAACGATTTCGAACCGTCTCAAGGCCATGGGTATGGTGCAAAAAGAAGGAAATTGGGTTCTATATGAACTTAAGCCAAGCGACGTCGAACGCCATTTTTTCACTTGCGAACAACTGCGGCAAAGACAAAATCGAAAGGGGTTTTTGCATCGAATCGTAACGGGGGACGAAAAATGGATCCACCACGACAACCCAAAGCGCAGAAAATCGTGGGGTAAGCCCGGCCATGCATCATCTTTGACGGCCAAACCGAATATTCATGGCAAGAAGCTAATGCTGTGCATCTGGTGGGATCAGCTCGGAGTAATCTACTATGAGCTACTCCAGCCTAATGAAACCATCACTGGGAAACGTTATCAATTGATGCAATTGAGTCGAGCATTAAAAGTTAAACGCCCGCTATATGCCAAAAGACACGGCAAAGTGATTTTTCAACACGACAACGCTCGGCCATACGTCGCAAAAGTCGTCAGAGAAACTTTGGAAGCGCTTAAATGGGATGTCCTATCGCACCCGCCGTATTCACCGGAGATTGCTCCTTCCGACTACCACTTGTTTCGGTCGATGACTCACGGCCTGACGGAGCAGCGCTTCACTTCTCACGAAGAAGCCAAAAATTGGGTCGATTCCTGGATCGCCGCGAAAGATGGCACATTTTTTCGACGCGGAATTAGTATGCTGCCTGAAAGATGGGGAAAAGTTGTAGACAATACTTCGAAGAATACGTATTGTATCAATTTTTCTGAATAGACTATTGAATAGAGTATCTAAAAATATATAAATATCTTAAATAAAAAACTTGTATTATAACTGTAAGTGCATTATACGAGTTCGACTTTGAGCATTCAGCTCCCAATATAAATTCAGCAAATCAAACTAATTCGTTTTTGTAAATCATAAAAATACTACGTAAATATTTATGAGTTTCATATTCTGCCGGAACTTAAAATAACGAGGATTTATTAGCAAATAAATATTTCAGATTGAATAGATATGGAATGGAAATCTCGTTAAAAAAGCACAACGGTTTGCCGCGAATATCAATATACAATTTCGCTGGGATTGTTTGTCCATTTTCACGTTCGCAACTCGTTAAATGGCAATCGAGGATTGAAAAGCACTGGTTAATCAATAACGGGCTGAAGATATTGTTTTTCTTTCTTTTTTCATTTCTAAAATTGAAAAACCAAAGTGATCAAATGGACTAATTTCCTCAATCTCCATACAACCCACATGTTAACTGTATGTATGTACATACATACATAGCACACTATTAATTTTTCTACAAGAATGATACAGTCAAGGTGACATCTTTATTAGTGAGGACCACGTGGAAAAATCGAGGGTGTCTAATGCTATTACCATTGTTGTAGTTTTTTTTAGCCATGTGCTACAACATATTTCGCCTAATCACGACCAGTGCTCCTACACATCGGTATAATAAGAAATAAAGGAATTTTGTGATATTTTCATTACCTGTCATCAACCTCTTGTGTATCGTTTTTCAATATTCTGAATTTTCTTTCCAATTTTTTTTTCATCGTTTCCACGCACCTTACCACTGAACTACAGTGCCAAGGAATATCTCGAGCAAATAACGTACGGCCACAAAATAAGAATTTGTGTAAAATTTTAAAAAAATATTGAAAATTCGGAGGTGCGTCATCGCCCTATTCCAGGAAGTCTTGCTGCTACGTCTTCAGTAGGACACAAAGTGGACCACGAAGTAACCAGGACGAGACTCCCCTACACTTTTGCTAACCACTCAACCAGGGCATCCCTTCGGACTATCTATTATTTTTTTGTAAATATAATAGTTTTATTATTGTTTACAAAAAGATAATGAAATTATATTTTCTTTAGAGATTTTCGTAGTCTTTGATAGAGTTTGCAAATTAAATTGATGGTGTGTTCGTCGTACATCGGCACTTTGCTTGCGAAATAAAGAAAAAACAATTAGAAAAGATTCCGCCGAAGACTTATTTTAATTGATACATTTTTAAAGTAGTATACCTTCACAGAATTATTTTTTAAGGAATTTGTTAAAACTTGCCGTACACATTATTCAATGTGTTATTCAAATAGTTGTGCCATTTAAATAAGATTCACCATCCCTAAGCCAAGATATTTACCCTTGAAGTTGACATGATTTGCAGTATAATGTTGAGGATATAGCCTTGATAAGTATGAAATATTTTATATTATTAGTCATATCGGGGTGGACGAACGATCACGTGGAGGAGGAAAGGAGCGACGATCTGGCAACAGTGCACACATGGTGAGACGTTTTTTTTAGAGTACCGAAGTATTAAACAACTCCTAGGTCGCCGTTGTCATTTTCTATTTCCATTTCTTCTCGAAATCTTTTCCTCACTTCTGTATAAACCGCAAGTGACTGTTATTATTTTCTTTGACAATTTTTTTCACAAATCCTTCCTTACGTCTGTCTAATTCGACATCTTTACTCGATTTATGTCCCATAAAAGTATCTCAATCACAATACGTAAAGACGAATAAAGCATGATATAATCGTTGGTATCAACTAATGTGGGACGTTGCCACGGTCGTCGCTCGCGCGAGTATTCAACAGCAAGCGCCATCTGTATACGCAATCTGTTCCGTGTTTGGCGCATAGCGCGAGCAGCTTTAGCAAAAAGTTTATTCCTACCGACATAACAAAAATAGTTAGCGAAAGAAGTTTTGCGACGGCAAAAAATATTTCTTTTATTAACCATTAGTACCACGTAAATATTGTATATTTTCAGTTTTATAGATTTTTCTACGACGACCCGATTAAATTATCAACCTTTTAGTTCATGTTCAGTTCATGCGGAGATACTACTTTATTTCTGTGAAGCTAATAAAAACACTTGATTTATAGTGTACTTACTTAGCGGAAACCGTCATTGCTAAGGCATAGGGTCAAAATGAGACACAACACAATTCTGTGCCATATTACTCAGAAGTTGAGGACAAAGGGATGTTGCCACGCACTGCTATTGCTCAGAAACATTTTACCCATTCTTTCCACCGGGATGCCAAACCCACGAATTATAAATTTATTAAATCAAATCCTTAGAACGTCAAGAAACATTTGTGAACTTGCTGGATCAATGTGTGCAAATCATGTAAAAAACTAATTATTTTATAACCCACAAACCCAGGGCCTGAACGTAACCTGGCCTGAGTGGACCTAAATCATATTAAACATTGTGATAAATCAAATAATTTATCCTACTGCCTTCATCAACATCACAGTTGAACTACAAGCAATTGTGTGACACTCAAATATAAGTGTAGAACTCATATAGATAATCCTCATAAATTGTGGCAAGCTTTGCTATGGTTACACAGGTCGATAATCATAAAGTAGTTCTGAAGCAGATTTAGACACAGACAATCGGCTATTAGCTTTACGTTGTTCAATTGTGTTACTAGGCAACTTGTTGATAA
>JARQSW010000080.1:315627-338021 GCA_030142375.1 Calameuta pallipes
ATTTGTTCATCTCGTAAATGCGTGCTCATTTAATTTGGAACGTAAATTGACGCGAAGTCGTGACGAGAAGTGCGACAGTTCCGATGAGAATCTGAACGTCAAATATCAACCATTATGTAACACGAGATTTATTCTCTGATTTAATACGTTTTTTTACTTCTCATAATTTGTGACGACATATACAAATTAAGAGAATTTTAGACGAGGATATTTAAAATCACCGAATAAAGCCGACCATCATTCGATTTAGTTATCACAAAAGGATTTAATTATTCAGGCCATATTTCGTCTCCTGAATGTATTTGTTTAATAAACCAACCAATAAATAGTAATAAATTAGAAAATGTGACCAGAACAACCGATCCTTAATTTGTAATCGGCATTATTAGGCATGATCAGCTCGGGACAAAAATTTGTAAATTTCTTGCTGAAAACAGGCAGATCGCCATTGATGGAGTAGTGACTGAAAATTCGAGTAAAACTCGCATTCGTTTTGACGTTACTCCAAAAATCGTGATCTGCTTGTATTCACAATCAGTCAAAAATCTGTCAGAATTTTTATTTCGGGAGCTTTAGACGTAGAAAACTAATTAGACTGTTAATATTTATCAAAGTATATCAAATATGCAATTTACATTTTGACAAAGAAGTGTAATTAAAACAAAATTATTTAAAATGGATACACCTGTCACATCTATTTTGTTTGACCGGGAGGCACATTCGAACCTGCGATTGCTGGGAAGCTCGAAGTGAGGAGTGTGACGTTATTTCCAACAAGCGATGTGATCATATAGTGATCAATAACTGCATTCATGAAAATAGTAAAATTTGTCGAATTTATCAAAGAAGATAATCTATTGTGGTAAATGTCAAAATTGATTAATGTTTTAAATCTCATGGTAATAATTTTTTTCTTTTGAGAATAACAAACAAAAATTTTATTATAAAATGAATACGCAAATTTTTAATTGTTTTATATTCATGTACATATTTATTTAATATAAATAATTCAATATTTCAGTATCACGTTATCTGAAATAATCCATGTATAAATTGAAATGACAATATGAATTACTAAACAGATCGATGCTTTCATTGAATTCTGCCAGCTATCTGTTTAATGCACGATAGTGTTTCCTATGTGTTATAATTAGTTGATGAAATGATTGGAAACGTACTATACGAAATATAAAATTGTAGATTAAACTTATATTAGTCAACCACACGACGGATATCCTATAAGCTTGGACAGAGATTGAAAAATTACATTGATTAGATCGTGGATCAGGGCTGGTATGTCAAAATTTGAATAGAGATTGAGAAAACATAATTGGTACAGACTAGATTATAATTCGACTGTTAAGGCTTGGGAGTCCAATACTGAACCAAAATCTCATTACCAAGCGTTATCAGGCAGCTAAAGCTTTTGTCTGCCTCTAAGCACCATTTACAAGACAATTTTCAATCTGCCTACACCTGCCGGTAATCGGTCAATGCCGTTCAAGTTGCGTAAGAAATATTCTGCCTATAATTTGCCAAGAGCAAGCAATCTCGACTGTAACTTCCAACTTGCCAAAAATCTGCCATTTATCCACCTTGATTAACTGGCGATAAATCTGCCTAAATTTGATCTGCCACTGCCGTTAAATATCCGTATTTTTTCTCCACATTGCTCCGGAACCTGCGAGTTTGCTGCCACAAGTAAGAAAACATTTCTGTTCCAGGAGATATAACAATAATATTACTGGATAAAACTATGAGCACAACTGAATCGGATATATCAGATAAATAAAATAAACAAAAACTATGATACCCGAAAGTATCAAGTTTTTCAAATATAACAAACAAACCTTTTATTGAGAACGATGAGATGAGAAAATAATTAACGCAGATAGAATTTCACTACTCTTGATAAATCTTCCACGTGCTATTACAACACTCGAAGTTTTTCGATTCTCCTAAGTTTATACTATAACTACTCTGCGTGAACATATTGATTTCACATCACACTTCTACAAGCCTTCTCAAGAGAGTAAAAACTTTGCAGCAAGAATAAGAAACCAGATGGTTACGTGAGCACATACCGCATAGACTGTAGGAGGTGCAGACAAGAAGTGACGAGGGCGAACCTCGAAGACTAACGTCCCAGTGCTAAAGCTTTCTTCGTTCGCAAAGGCCTGTCAAACGATGAATACGGAGAAAAGTGCAGGCTAAAATGTACACAGAGCTGGATTACTTCTAGTGTCTACCTTGCAGACGTCGAAGGTCTGAAAGGGGTCTGCAAGTTTGTCAGGGTCGTTTCAGTACTGAAGCAGGTTTACAAGTGCATCCTCAGAGATTCCGGGTCACGAATAAACCAAGATAAGAGCCATGAAAAATAAGAAAGCGGAGCAAGAAAGCATAATTTATGCAAGTTTAAGTAAACTCGAGCCAGCAGCAGTTACCATTGTAAAAAGTCCTATGCACAGATATTACTATTTTTCTTTAAATCGAACAGAGCCTCACAGGAATCTTCTGAAAAAATTTATTTCTATTTAGATGTTTAAGCACAATAGAAATCATCCGATAAAGTCTCGGCAACTCCGTGACACGACTTTATGATTAACCTTTAAAAAACATAGTAAATACTGGTATATGCACTGGCAGATAAGTGAATAACGTTATATCTTTCTTGTTGCATGTCAGACACTTCGGATATTAATCTCACACAATTTTTGATAAAAATCCCCAAAAAAAGTCTGGTGAAGTATACTTATATGGTATATGAGTCGTATGGTATATGAGTCCAAGCTATCTAGATGAAGTCGCAAGGAATATTTTACGGCACTACGAAATCGAATTAAATTTGAAATAGACGCACGAATAGGTTGATATAACTAGTCGCGTGGATTCACTCATAATCCGATTGATGAAATATGAATATAATGGCTTTAATCGCATTAAAACGTAAAAGGTATTAAAAAAGCTGTAATCTAAAAAATAATCCTTCTGACGTATGAATTAGTAAATTTTATAATTTCATTTCAATACAAATAGATATTATATTTTCATATTTTGAAAACAAAAATTACTAGAATTTCATTAATTATATGCTTGAAGGATACATTTAATAACAAGATCTTGAGATAAACTTTTTTACAAGATATAGCGAATTAAAATGATGAACGGACATAAAAGTCCCTATTCGCTAGTACTTGAGCTCTTTGCCGCGATGAGATACTAGTAACAATCTGTGATGTTACGACTAGTTCCAATGTAAGCGAGCTATTTCGAATGGTCCTTATCTTTGACGAGCTATCTTTAAGTAGGCCATGCTTATACATAATGGCTACTATGTTTCCACATTTCACAACATTGCGCCTCGAGTGTTCAAAACAGATACTAATTAAAAGCGATAGGGCAAAGGACGTTTTACTTTCCTTTCTTCATTTATGTATAATATGTTTTTGAGCACTACTGAGACACGAGGTCGTAAGTTAGTTCTAGGCCCTACGACTGCCTTCAAAAGTATCCGTGCAGAAATATTCCGAAGAATCCCGAATTCCGATCGGGATTAGTTAGGGACTCTGTAAGTCGGTTATCCCCACCGGATCCCTGGTGGTTTCGATGTTTCTGATATAGTATCACAATTCGATAGCAAAGGGGGTATTTCATTTATAAATATCATCTGCATTGAAGGTATCCCGCAGGTTCCCTATGAAATCCCTACGGGATCCCGATCTCATCCCAAACGGATTTTTTTAGATATAATATTTTTTCGGTAAAGCTCCCCGCTAGAATCCGGGTCGGATCATACGGGGAATTTCAATAATGAGTTTTATTTTTGGAAACGGCGCATCTTCAGAATTTCAATTCGATCTTTGAAGCGTACACTGAAAGAAAATGTTTGCTTGTGGGCTGCGAAAAACAAGTTTTGTCATTTCATTTCTACTGATTTTCTTACATTTCCATATGAGATTGAAATAATAAAATATTGCCTTGCACATTTTTATTTATTGTCTCAATCTAATATTGAATTGTCAAAATTAGAAGTACAGTTGAAATGACAGTACTTATTTTTGGCCGCCCAAAAGGAAACTATTTTTGAATCCATGACATTTTTTTCAGTGTACTTCTAGATTGCAATAGGTACACTTTTTAATATCAACAGCAGTTATCTCATTTGCTGCATGGTAAAACTGGTGTGCGTATCCAAGAAATGTTTAGTGAAAGATGAATAAGATAATAAGTATAAATTCGAACTTTGTTTTCATTTAATTAAAAAAGTTATCACGATAACAGAATATAATAATAAAAAGATGTCCATTAACAGTGGAGAAGTGATATAGAGAAAATTTGTCTACTTCCTACTAGATTCATCGTCAATGACAATTTCATGATCTTTTTTTCGATATTTACCGAGCAAATATTACAATGGTCAATGAACAAATACCCTGCAATACCCAATGCCTAGCTTATCCGAAGAAGTAGGATATGCGAAGATGGGTCGTTTGATTTTCCATTCCGCAGCCTCCACCTTTGTATCATCTGGCGCATCTACTGAGAAAAATATCTTCGTTATTTTTACAACCCTTTTATCAGTTAGAACGAATACCTTTGTATCGTTTGGTGACTTTGTTGTTAGTACAAAGTTAGTGCAGTTCAGCTTATAAACGTTGACAATTCCGTTTACAGGAAGTTCGTTCGCTCTTAAAATTTCAATTTTATTTTTATATCTTGCCTTTCTTGCGTAAGAAATCCGTGTTCATGTAAGCGGCTGCACACTTAAGCTAATGGTCGACTTGGGATGCGTACCAGTTTTCTCAACTTATCCAAAAAACTTTCAAATGGAAAAGCACTTATAGGTATATGTCCACGGACACTCCACGTTCTTAACATCGTCAGCGATGTGAATTAATTTATGCATGTTCAAAACTTGCTTACGAGCTCCGTAAAACCGTGGCAAAATATCGAAAAACCATCGGAGGTACAATTTAGCTAGGTTATTGAATCTTATAGCAAGATCATCAGAGCATAATATTCGACATGCCACATAAAGCAGCAGAAAATGTTCGCACGTATCTCTCGATAACACTTTCTTAAATACAATCGGACCGAGGTATAATAATAGAAATCGGTATTCAGTTGCTTTCTATAAAGGGTCAAATTCGAATTTTCTCTGCTGTCGTTGAAACTCCGTTGGAAGTTTATCACGTAAATCCTCTAATCTTTGTGATAGTATCATTTTGCTTCTTCGATCGAGCCTAACTCGCAAATCACTATTTAGCCAATTTTTGACAAGTAATCTTTACATTACGCCGATGCAGCATAAGTGCATAAAATTCAAAACGAAAACCTTGACCATATTAATCCGCCGTATGATTCTAATCAGAGCTGATATTCCATTGTGATGTTCTCTGTCTTGCACACAAAGAAAAGTGCCATCTGTCCTTTCTGAACTATCAATATCCGGGTAACACAATTCGTCGTCGTTGTATCCTTTTTTCTCGTATTGCACATCATTCACAACTAGAATTCCCCCATGGCCTGTCATTTTTTTTTCCGGAGTATATTGTTACTATAAATGGTTCATATACGTCGAGAAATTCTTTGGAGAATAGTCTGCATAAAATTGGCTAGAATTGGATTTTTTACTTGAGACAAATAACGGTAGCCCATCAATTTTTATCTGTAAATTAATTATCTGTTCCGGATGCAATTCTGAGTTGGCAAAGGTCTTAAGCCCTATTCTCACTCCAAAATATATTCATGTACCGGCTGGCCTGTCGTCGTTAGCCCGAATTTCGACAATTTTATAGGGCATGGAGTTTGTTTATAAAAATGTTTTTGAACTTTTCGGCAATTCTTTATCATTATCTGCAAAATACAGTGAATAAAAAACGAACAGTTCATATATTTTATTGGAGGTCGGCATCGAGGAAGGTATCGCCCTGGACCATCTCGTTCTTCTCGTTACGACCGGTACCGATGTCCCGAAAAGGGATCCATCAACGATGTCGAAGAGTGCAAGGCTTCATGAACTCCGCTACCTAGGCGTCCCGACCTGGTCCGGACGAAGATCAACACCAGAGCAGCCTGGACATCCCGAAGCTACGGCAGCGAGCTTCAGACAGTTTTGAAGATTCCGGGTCAACCGATTAGACGTGACGTCATACCGCCGGTTTAGACGACGAACGGGATTTGTATATTTAAGTTTTGACCGACCTCCCGTGTATCGCATATCGTCGATCACCAAGAGGCTCCGGCAATTATTTATTGAGTTTGAAATTAATTTCGTAAAGTTTATATTTTGAGTTCAGTGGCATGCTTCCATATTTGCGCGTAGCAATACAAGTGAGTAATTCTTCCACGACGATGATTGGCCGAAAAGGGCCTACTTTATAGTCCAGGACCGTGCCGGTAGCGATCTCCCTAGGGTGTCACTATTCCTTTTTCGTTAGCCGTCTTGGGCTGTCTCGCTAAAGTAATTGTCTCGCGTGTGGTATCGAAATGTAACGTCTAGGTAAGCACTTTTATCTAAATGGCGAAATCTTTTCTATCTTGGCTTCCGTGCATTGGCACGTATAGATCTTTTTCGTTTCATTCCTCCCGATTTCGGCCTAGATGTTCGCGTTTTGCCAGCCAGAAAAAGATTCCGTGCCTTGCGCTATTGATATTTGTATTTTCGAAATATATCATTGAATAGACTAATGTTCCGGTGACTCTGGAAAAGTGTTAGACGAATCCGTGTTCCACGCGTCTCGTGAGTTCACATATTGTCTTTTCGTTAATCTAAGGTATACATTTTCTGTTTTCGCGTATTCTGAATTTAATGTCTCTCTGATAGTAACTATAATTTCGAGTCCAAATATTGTCAACGTGTCCTATATAGGACCTCGTGTCGCGTGTTATTTATATTGTTTTTCGAAATGACTAAATTGCTAATTGATTTTTATTGAAAGTCCCAAAATAAAAGGGCCAATTTGTTATATTTTCTGTTACTGAAGTCATGGGTTCTCAATCTGATTTTCTTCTATCTTTTCCTTTTTCTCTCCCTTAATTAACGTCAGCGTCGACCCAGCCCCTCTACCATACCTTTCCGTACGTTCGTGCTAGTCGGATCTCTTTTCATATTTTCCGGGGAGTTTTTTTAGGTATTGTGACGCACCCGATGCGTCTGGCGCCCATCCGGCATTTTGCTAATTGTAAGTCTAGTTTGTTTCGCGTCGCGTAGTCCCGAGAAATTTGGAAGGAGTATCGAGTCAATTGTAATCGAAAAATCGTGTCGTATCTTAGAGTATCTTCCTACCTTTCTTCTCTTATATCTTTTGTCTTTTTTTTTCTTTCGTTACAGTTTATAGAAATAAAATGTAATACCATCTTCGTCATTTGATTTCAGTTGCAAGAAGCTTTGGCGAACTATTACAAATTCTCTACAATAGGAGGATGCAAGCGAATAAAACAGAATGTCGTGCCTCGATTTTTTGCTTGCCAAGGACATGAAGAATGTGCAAATTTTAGGACAGAAAGTCCACCGCAAGAATTTGAAGACACGAAGAAAGTAAGTTTGTATTATAAATATTGACATTACTTCCGCCCTTTAAATTCTCGATCGTGAACTGATAAATACATAAATGACTAGCAAAAATAAACGAATAATGATTATTTTTATTAGATTAAACATTTGACTGCCTGATTTCACGTATTGTTTTTCGTTTTTAGCTACGATTGTCAGTACTTCGTCGAGATCGAATGGATCAACGGTGACGGTGAAGTCTCTCAGTACAAGAACTTTGCAGGGAACGACCAAGAAAGATCTCTGTATCACAAATGCAAGAAAGAAAACTGAACTACTACAAGATTCAATATCAGACGGGACAAGAAGCGAAAGTTCTTCGTCTTCTGAACCAAGCAGAGAAGAACAAAACATGTTTTCGGAAAAAAAAAAACGACCTCAAAGAAAATTAGTCTTCGACCTGGCACGTCATCTCAACGTGTTTTTGCCGCCAGCGCTTCAAGTGAGATTAATTTATTGGATAATAACCCCATTGATCGAGATAAACTCTTACCCTGGTTTCGACAATAAGAAACTATTTATAAATTGCATTAAATGCGTTTTCTCTTTACTCGCCGGATAATTTAAATTATGTTATTAATAATGCGACATCCTCTCAACGATCAAACGTAGAGCGCATTGCGTTAAATGCATTTGCGTTTGAGTGGTCTCTTAACAATAACATTATTACTTATATTTTATACTATCATAGTGGTTAATGAAGCAGTCTCTGATCCGACAGCTTTCGATCAATGGACCAAAGCAGATGGTTGCGCGAAGTATTCGGCACGTATATTTTCTAATTATTAAATTACATATTTGCAGCAGATTACTATGAATGATTTATCATGGATTTATTTTTTATCTAGATACGATTTTCTTAGCACGAAGATTAAAAGAACTCAGCATTGATTTGCAAAATAACACATCAGCTGTCAACGCTCTTCACGATGCTGTGAGATCGAACTGTGGTGTCGACGTGACGAGATTTACGGTAGCGAATTTTGAACAAGAGTTCAGCTTGAACTTGCCTTTCTCGGCTGTCCATGAATTTCTTCAGTTCAACAAATCTCTGCAGGAAGACAATGGTTTGCCTAAAGAGCTTGTGACTTTTATAGTTTTGATTAACAACACAAGCGATTTTGAAATACGAAAATTATTACCAAGAGATTCTATAGCATCGCAGATGATGCTGCTCCTTTTCCTAGGTTCATTCGCCACGACAACTATTCTACAAATCGAATAACATGAACAAATCCGTCACGTCGAGTTTCGTTTGATTTCGCAAGTTTTTCACACGGAAAACCATTATGAACTGCACAGCAAAGAGGCAGGTTGCCAATAAAACTTTGCTCAAAGACACTAAGTTTGCGATTGCATGATTGGTTATAAAACTTTCTATTATTCACAGTACGTTTGACGATCATGTATGAATATAACATACATATGAAGACAAACTATTTGTACACCCTCGCTTTCGTCAGGTTCAATTGCTTAGAAACTAAATTATTATCGAACCGGTACGTTTTACAGTTTAATGTGCAAATCATTGAGTATTTTGAAAGAAAAAAGTTATTGATATATTCAAAGTTATGATAATTATTAAGTGCTTAATATTGCCCTGCGCAGCTCGCAGCTTTCAATCTGTGGACGTAATATCAGGAGAACACATCATCTGAAAGCAAAATGCTTTGAGATGAGTAATTTATATGCTCAAAACTACAAGATGGAACTTTTTAGAGGAATTTCAAAGATAATTATTAAAGTTTCTTACATATCTCATTTTTTCCATTTTTACGATAAAGAATTGTCGTCAATAATTTGTATTTATTTTTCAACTTATGCAATGTCCTTGAGGAAGTTTCATGTTGTAGAGAAAGGTATTTTACAAATTCAAATTAAAGTTCAAGTGTTACGTAGGCCGTAGTGGCTAGCAAGGCCTTTAAATTTGATAAAGAAAATTTAGAAGTAACCAAAAGAAAAGGAACGACCAGAGGTAACGTGAATAAAATTTGAGTGAATTCAGAGCGATAAGAATACACTCAATGGTGGGTTTGCTGCTCGTTTAAGGTGTGTTGAAACACGCCTTGCTATTCCAACGTGGAGTGATATTCCCTGAAATGCTTATGGATAGGTGCTAGAAATTTAATACGCGAGGAAATTTGGATTTGCGATATATTGTTACAAATTAATTCGTTTCGATAAACGATTGTTGTTTACAGTCTTCGTCTGTTTGAGTAAGTGAGAATTTGTAGTACAAATTTTAATACTGAATTACAAAACCTGACTGTATATGAAGTTAAGGCGACGATACATTTTTGCGGAACAGAAAATATCTTGTATACGCGTTACTTAATTTAGAAGAGACTAGTCTATGCTGCTCAATTCTGCACGACATCCGATTCAGCTTGTTCTCTAGGGTATGTAATAAGGTAATAAGTGATAATGAATCCGTACCTAAGGCAGATTACGAATATTACACTGGATCTAATACTCTAACGGTTAGAGCCACGAGTGACAATGTGTAGTCCAATCTTTTACGTGTGAAGCTAAATGATTTTCTGAGCCTCAGAATCATGACTTTGACTGCTTTTATAGTCATTTTTCGCTGATGCTCTTAGGTATCGTTAGGACCTCAGGAATGCAGTCAACTAAGCAGATGGATCGGTAACGCGGGCAATGAATTGAGTAACGTGCTGAGTCTGCAATTCCAGTGACTGTTATTCTGTTTCGGAAATGATAACCGATGCTATATGTAACACAAGTAAAAAGAATTATTCGTTCAAGATTCATGATGTCCACAGTGTTGAAAAGTGCAGTTCCGAAATAAATAGCTTTAAAGTTTCCCATAAAAGGCGCACAGGCCCATACACACCACCGTATATCGCTTGACGAGCCTGTTACTCTCTTGCGCAATGGATGAGGCTTTCAGAAACATTAATTTGGAAGAAAAATCAATTTTTTTTTATTTCAATAATCCTGTACCCCCTTAATTCATAGATACTCTCATTAAATATCCTACCCAAGCACATGGCGCTGCGGTCAAAGCCGACGACGTTCTGAAAAGTGTGGGATGTGGTATTTCAAACGCGAAGGACTGGGAGGGACGCCGCTGACGTATTGCATAATGCTCGTAATTTAGTAAATATGAAAACAAAATTTCATAATAAATCTAACATGTTCATAATGTAATGAGAGCATCAAAGGGTTTTTATTTTTAACTCATATTTCTCTCGAAATGGACCTTGTCACCAGATAGGGATCGAATAAGTCAACTGATTATATCCAAAGAAAAATCTGTGAAGATATCTTACCAGGACCACATCGGATCATCCGA
Source organism: Calameuta pallipes (assembly GCA_030142375.1). NCBI lineage: Eukaryota > Metazoa > Arthropoda > Insecta > Hymenoptera > Cephidae > Calameuta > Calameuta pallipes. Next base: position 326,499 of record JARQSW010000080.1, read on the forward strand.
TCGGAATCCAATTTACAATCGTTACATATCCCTATTCGGATATGATCGGATGCCTGATCCGACTCCGAGTGGCAAATAGGGATTCTGACTGGAATCCAGTTGGATCCCGAAAACAATTTCTGCACGGGCAGGATCAGGGTCGGATCAACTACTGCGATGGTTTCCCTGATCCGAACAGCCGGATGTAGTTGACATCAGCGTCAAATTAGGTAACGATAAGGCATACCTGATAAGGTGAGTGAGTATTAGATTACCATCAATCAGGCCAGTTCAGGCATCGATAGGACAAACCGGATCAGGCATCCGGGACCAAATCAGGCACCTGGCTGAGACCGGATAAGGCACCTGATCAGGGCGGATACCAAATCGCGTTACATACCACAACCGGACCTGACGAGATGCCGGTTTTGGGCCGGATCAAGTTAACAAAGCAAGCCTAATCTGAGCCGGATTCTACCCTGAATAAATTTCTGCTCCGGTGTCCCCACTGCAAGAAAGAATCCAAGGCATAAGGGACTCGGGAGATTACACTCTTCCCTGTATCTCTAAATTTCACCCACGTCCTCAAGAAAAATCGTTTAAGGAATGTGACGTATTGTGACGAATTTAAAAAATCTGTTTTTCTTTTGCACTTTCTTAATATTTGGGATCTCGAAAATATGTCCCTAAAATATTATGTTGAAATTCGCAATGTTAACGAAGCTATAGTAGTTTTCTTGGAGCAGCGCTATATATAAAATAATCAACTGTAAAACTTCAAACGGATTTTTGTCAAACTATATTTCCTAGGCGCTTGTGTATCTCGATCAATTTTGAACAGAAAGTGTATTGTCTCCAATTGCACGTAGCAATTTATTCATTGGAAAATTAGTGTTTGAAAAACAATTAAAGAAATAACAACCTTTTGGGCTAAATTTCGAAAATTTTTTCTTAGAACTGTGTCATTTTGTTTGAAAGAATTATTTCAAAAAATTTTTACACTCAACTGAAACTACATTAGTATAATTTGAAATAAAATCAGATTCTTTAATTTTAGAGATCATGATCAGACGGACCACGAGCGCCTTCGCACCAATCATTTCTACACCGAAGTACAGGGCATCGCACACTGAAGGTTCCATGATTAATATTTTCCCACAATTTTTTTTAACAACATATTCAAAATATGTACTTTGAATAAATAAAAAAATTCATGACGTTTATTATTTCTCGCGGAAAAAATTTACAGAAATACGCTTTTTTTTCGGTCGTCGCAGTCGTGCCCTCCCTCAAAGAAGTTAAATTTCAGTCTTTACGAACGACAGATCATTGTAAAAATCATAATAAATAAACAAAAATACATCAATACAATCAGATTCTTGTTCCAAATCGGTTGTCGTCTCTTCCAACTAGTCGACAGGGTTCACATTTCTCCTCCGACGCATTTTACAGATGTTTTCTTACTTTTTCAAGTTTATTTCTGCATTAAAGCCAAGTATCAGCCACAGATGTGCCTATTCTATCTACGCCTAGGACTGAATTTTCTCGTAAAATTTTAACCCGATTTCTTCAGTGATTTATTCGAATTTTCGTTCACTTGTTCGCAAATCACATACTGATATATACTTTTATGCAATGTTAAATATAAATAAATACATAAAAATGGCATATATAAAACAACCTACATGATCGTTGCAATAGTCTATAAATGAGTCAGTATATCAACGACCAATACTTTTCAATATATAACTACTCTACGTGAACAAATTGATTTCACATCACACTTTTTCAAGTCTTTCCACGAGAGTCAAAACTTTGAGGCGAGAATGTGAAACTAGGTGGTTACGTGAGTACATACTGCATAGACTACAGAAGGTACAAACCAGAAGTGACGAGAGCGAAACTCAAAGGCTAGCACGCCCCAGTGCTAAAGTTTTCTTCATTCGCAAAAGTCTGCTATAAACGATGAATACGGAGAATCGTGCATGCTAAAATGTACACAGAGCTAAATTACTTTTAGTATCTACTTTGCAGACGTCGCCTTTTAGTAATTTTAATTAATTTTCACAAGTTTCAATTCAGTGATGACACTCCTTAAATTATATGTATTTTTATACAGAAGAAATCCATTTACACAGATCTGTTGAATTTATATTATATTTATTGTAATTTCTCAAACTCATTTTGTATATAATTCATTCTGACGTATCGTCTTCTGCAAAAAAAAGAATATTCGAAAAGTTATTGTATATTTGCAACCGAAGTCACAATAACAAAGTAATAAAAAAAAAGACTATCTACCATATTGTATGAATATTTTCACTAAACGTATTAAAAAAACAGTTTCATTTATTAAACACATCTTGTGCATCACATTCTAGCGAAGCTCAGAGATTTTCTACGGATTCTATTTTACTTAAGAAATCTACCTTTATAGTTTGTGTTCTACTTAAATGAAATCAGAAATATACCCTCTCGCGATGAATATAACGTTATTAAATATGAGAATATCAAAATATTTTACGGAATGTATAGCGTAGAAAAGAGACCAACCCAAAAGATAGAAAACACGAGAAACAGAAAATTTTCAACGAGTGAAAAGTGGGTATGCATAGATGCAGTGGTAAATGGTGCCACAATTCCGCCTCTCGCTTCGCGGGACACAGTATAATTTAAGTGAAACACGGAAAATGAGAAAAATCGCTAAGGGACATGCAAGTCGAAAGCACTCAAGAACTACGCTGCGAAATGAGAGACCTTTCGCGTGCCTGTTCTTATGCACGCTACAAGTTCTTTAACGAACATGCTACTTATCTGATTGGTATCAAATTTTTAATAATGTATAGTATCATAAAACTCTCTTTCGAAGTCTACTATATCACGTGTTAGCCCTAGTTTCTTACTATTGAGTCTAAAGAGACCAGCGAATATTTGAAAGCAGTAGGAATCAAGGATTAGGATGTACTGAATACGGTCCACTCAGTTCAAAATATAAAAGTGAACAACGGTAGTGACTCTCTACTCTGAGTCTACATCTGGGTCACTAGGGACCCAAGCGCAGTGTATCTACTTCACAACGTGGCGACGAAAATTTCTGTAGACCAGGAGGGATGGGGGGGGGGGGGTAAACCACAGCATGACTATTTAACCATTTGCGGCACGGTGATAAGCCAGTTTATCACCTAAATATTTGATAAAACGTGCAAAGAATCTTTCTTTTGTCCTGACAATGATATCTTCCTACGTAATTTAGTGCGCTTATCACGAACTTAAGATCAAAAATTCAAAATCTGTACATTTTACATTCAAAATTGTGGCTTTAAATTAAAAAAATTTATTTAAAACTTTAATTTGAAAAAATAATAATTAAACTGAATTTTACAAAGTTTCAGTTTTCGGCAAAAAATGACCCGTATACGTATCTTTGGGGTCTGGTAATATGAGCATGGTATTACAATTTTGTAATTTAACGTAACGGATCCAACATGGCGGATATTGCTACGTTCTGTTCGTGACTAGACAAATTTCTAAAATACGGACTGTTTTCATATTTTCAAGATTATTATACACGGGTTTTTAGGGACGCTCAATACGAATCGATTGTCAGATTCAGAAATTGACATTTGACAGATGTTAATTTTAAAAAAATAAACAATATTCTATTACCCACACACTTCAAGACCCCTTCTGCGTCTTTGTAATTCCGAGTTGCCTGCTCGCTGCCTGAGCAGAAACTTAATCGAGCGTGTCTGACATGGTACACAGCCCTCTCAGATTTTGGCAGGGGTTCCACAGTAGGAACTCCAAATTAGAGACGTGCTGCAATCCATAAAGCCTTTCATATTGACATTCTAGACTCAATCGCACTATCCACGTTGATTCTACATTAGGGATTTCAGGCTAGAGCCTTACTACACTCACAAGGGCTTCCCTAAAAAAAATCCTAGAAAAATCCAACTGATAAATTTCGAGAGGTACACTCGTGCTGGTCTTAATAACTTATCAATCTTAACATCTATTAACAATTGTAAATTCATAATGAATATGCAACCAGCAACAATTTTTAACTGTTTGTTTGCAATAACAGTTATCTAATTGTTAACCAAAATATAAAAATCTATTCACGCATTGTCTATGGAAATTCGTTTAATCCACTTGTGAAATGCTAACCCCTCAAACAATCCAAAAAATATTTATAATGTTTAGTGCATTGTATATTTTGCTGAGACGTTCCACTGTTGTAGAATTGTTACTAAAGAAATTTAGAAGTCAATAATTGTCAAAATTTGCCTTCTTCAATTCTCAATGTACATCAATAATTATTAATAAATTTTCAGCAGATTGTTAATTAACAAATATGTTGTTCATATGTAAATTTCAAATACTAAATTGTTCGAATAGATTAACAGAACTAAACATATACATATAGTCCTTCTCTCGGGTATCTTCTGAGACAGATAGTCAATAAGTGAAAGATAAGTGTCAATTCTAAAAACGAAGCCAAAAGTTACGAATCATTCGCAATCAATCAATCTAACTTCTCTCTGTGAAATGAAACAAAAAAATGTTCCAACAACGACGCGAGAGGTCACTACAGTTATAATAGATACGATTGCCATACGAAAAGAAAAATAATAATTGGAAGAGACACCTAAACTCCTAGATGACAATGAAGACTGACGGAGCCTTCAGATGGAATAACCTACAATCAGACAGTCGACGGAATCAATCTATAGGGAGGCCAGGAAAGCAATTGCCGAGCGAGAATGCAATTAGAGGACGATGGGTCTTCAGCCAATATTGCGCAACAGGCAACAATATTGCAGTACATCTCCACTTGGTACAAGCGAATGATCAAATATTGGAAGTCAGCCGAATCATCAGGTTCTCCAAGTACACAATGTACCGTGCACGAATTAAGAAGAACGTGCAAAGGGTTTTCGAAATATATTCCATATACCTTGAACCAACAAAATAATCCATAAATGTCATATAGTTCCTATGAATTAAAAAAAGGGTACACGTCGACTTTCTCGCTTTACACAATTTATCTGATTTTATAAGACTTATAATTTTGTAATCAGGAGAAAAATAATTTTTTCCTAAAATTTGAAATGAAAATGTTTATAGAAGTGTAACAGACGTAGGTCCACTTTAGATATGTAGAAATTCCTCTTGTACATGCGTTAACGTAATAGGTATTATACTCACGATAAGGTATCGGGAAGGTATAGCAACAAATCTAGTAACACTCACCTGAAACAAAACGAAAATTCAATTAAACAATGAATCACGTAGGAATAGCGACTTTTTAGAGGTTCGGAAAATATTCCGCTGTCTTTATAAAACAGTTTGTGTTCAATTGAATTTCACGTTATTCCCACTCAATTCGAATTTAATTAAAATCCAATCTTCCTGGAGAGTCCCGGAAGTTTTCCAACTGTACGCACGACAGATTTGAAAATTTAGTGTAGGTATACTAACGTTAGATCAGAGAAGTATCAGTATAAAAGAAGACAAATATGACTTAAGTATAATGTACGAGTGTCTTAATTTTTCCATTAGTGTAGGCAGAGTTCAATAATAATTGTACGATGTTGTGACCCTTCATTGTAACCCAATAATACTATTCATTGATTACTCTATCCGCGTATTACCGCGGTTCGTACAAAATATAACTAGAAGAAAAACGGAAATGGATCGGAAGAAACACGTTTATGGTGAAAGTACTAAACGAGACATTCAAAGATAATGAGACTTCTCGAAAGGGGGTTTTTATTGCAGGGACGATCTGAAAAGAGTAGTGTGTAACTATGTAAGCATTTAGGCCGGGCGGTTATAACGAAAAGGTAAGCGAGAAAGATTGTAAGACATTGCCCCTGGGACAAGGAAAATGGAGAAACAGAAGATAGAGAGAATGAAAAATAATGTAATGGCGCGCAGAGCAAAAAAGTGCGTGAGAAAAGGCAGAATGGAACAAAGTACACTTTTTATTTTTCTTCTAAGCCTCATTGATCTCTAACAGAAAAAAAAAGTAAAGGGAGAGTACGATTATTTAATGTACCTTGGGACTAAATGGAAGGGCTAAAAAGAAGTAGCGATAATATAAAAGCAAACACCTGCTTAATAAAATTCTACTTTTTGCAGAATAAATCCATTCTTACTTCTGTATTGGCTAGGCTATTTTTGATTTTCAAATTTTTATTTCAAACTCAAAACCAACAACCCAAAAAACTGTGACGTAAAAACATTTCAACCCGTATTATTGTTCTTCCAATTCCGCTCTGTCATATTGGAGCCGCCATTTTGAAATTTTGAAGTATTATTTCAAATTTAAAATCTGTGACGAAAAAAACCATCGCGCACCAATTTTCATAAAAATTAAATGAACGCAGTAATCTATGTGCTAAATACTTTCCTTGCGACTTAGGGGCTACGAAATATTGCCGGAGGTTAAATAGAATACTTTCCCGAGAATAATACTTAGCAACAAAATTTAATAACCATAACCCAATTAAAGTACAACCAAAGAATAATGAAAAAATAAACAAGGTTAATTAAAGGATAATCGGCAATATTTGCACACATTCTTGGAAAATTAAACTATCGCTATCGTTATCGACCGGTTATCGATTCGCCGAATTCTCCCCCGAAAGTCGCTCCTCTATCCCCTTGCCGTCTCTAGTTCAGATGACTTTCCTAGAGCGCACTAACATATGCTTCAAAAGGAAAAAGTTAAATAAAACTGTATTTAAATGACTTTAAATGAAAATATCGAATAAAATAAAGCTCTGTAAAATTTATTAAATAAAAACAAACACCCATAATATGAAAATTCGATGAATTTTTAGAGGAAATTTTCAGAGGACTTTATAACATCAAAGGTAAATCTTATTATTGACTTTGGGACGCGGTTGATTTTATTACTAAGTATACCAGTGAAATCAGTATAGATCATAGAACAACATTCCAATTATGGAGAGAATAACAGAGAAACCAATTATAATCTTATGCCAACATTGACAAGACTTCTTATTAATACTCAGCTCCTGCCACAGCGTTTTATTGATTTTATCAAAGGGCGCCACTGCGAGTTTAATCTAGATCGAAGAATTATTTCTTGCTAATTTTAGACCATTCATTTTTTACATAAACTGTTGCTCGTCCCTTAGAATTTGCTGCACTTAATTATTACTTCGGATTGTTATTGATTCGTGACGAATTTATGTTGCTTCCTCAATTTCATAATCCACAATCCCTATGTCATGTTTTCATTGACTTTAGCTATGACCCGATCAATCCAGAATGGAAAACAGTGACTATGAAGTTGGATAACACCCGCATCTACAATTAATTCAGAACATTTTGAAAACACAGGCGAGTTATTTGGATAAATTCAAAATAATAAGATTTCAAGTACAGAACCGTAAAAAGCACCATTGTGGTCATATCTGCTCAGTAATTGATGTCCTGGTCTACTGTTGCTACAATCTGTGCTAAGGGCAGAGATAACGATACATTAAACTCAAGCTTTACGACGATACATTCATTTCTATAGGTTTTACAAAAGTTATCTAATGACTCATCGCATAAAACGTGGCGTTAAAATCTACGAGTACTAAAATTGTACGTTACCTTAAATCATAAACAATATGCATAGGATACATTTCTATAATGCGTAACATGCAAACGAGTATATTTAAAAAAATGTATGAATATGATACCTATAATAACACGATGGTCTAATAATCTTAGCAAATTAACAAGATTTTATATCTTCAAATTAAAAATAGATTTTATCGGAGACTGCATCAAGATACACGGAGAAAAATGAATGGCTCTGGCAAGAAAACGAAGTATTGCTACATCCATATTTTTTATTATAGCAATGAATACAGTTGCATAAGCAACGCGTATTTCTATACCAGCAATAACGTTTTCTTGGCCATGTATTCGTTATTATAACCATGCGAGGCATTTCTCAGAACGATATGCTTTTACTACTGGAGAAATTTCGTTAATCGGGTGCAGTAAGAATCCCAGTATAGCTGTGGAAGCTATACATGCTGGAGCAGGAGCTACGCGGCTGGTTGAGAGAGCGACGCGTACGCTAGATTCATGCGCGACGACAGCCGGCATCGACACATCCGGCATTGTATTTCTCATTTTCTACAATTAATGAGCTAACTTTTCGTCAATGGATGAGTGTGTGAAATGTGAACTGCTGGCTTGGGGGTTGCAGAACTGGCAGAGTAGGTTTGAAAGTAAGTCATAAATTAATAACGATGTATGCGATTGACGCTAGCCATCCTTCCTAACCTTAAAATTTTCTCTATCGCTATGCCGCTTTCTACTTTCGTTTCTTTTTTTTCGTATTTTTTTAATGATTGTACAGGAGGAAGTTGACAGCCTGTCGTGCCTTGATTTAACGCCAGATCTTATTTATAAAATAGCTGAGAAATTTGGATCTTCGACGCACATCATATTGAAAGATTTACCAATCACATTCGACAGTTCTTTGGAAAAGAACGCGAAGAGATTGAATGAAAAAGTCGATGTGCTCAAATGGATCGAGCATATGGTTCTTTCTATCAATGACGCCGGACCTCGATTCGTGTCATAATTGTCAGTTAGTCACAGGTCAATTAAAAGTTATTACGTCTTCGCGAAATTATAAAAAGGAAAGATCAGTTCATTCCAGAAAGTTTTCGGTCAGCAGTCATAGAGTCAAGTTAGGAGTCGAAAAGATTCAGTCAGATGCCAAAGTAAATCGCTCTCTAAAAATTTTAACTCAAGAAAAGATCTAAGTTCGGGTTCTATATTCAATTTCCAATTCTCTAAAATCTTTCTAAGTCTTTTGTCGCTGATTCCGAGTTTGGATTCAACAATTGAACATCGTATCGACGATCTATTTTATTAAACGTAAATTTTTTTTATTTTCCATTCAAATTGAAATACAGTGTTAAGTGTTTTCTTACCCGAACTCAACCTGTCGTATAATTTCCTTCTATCAATCCTCCTATAAACCCTAAACCAACATCTTTCCTCATTCAAAAAGCACGTGAATTCCTAATTCCTAATCAAGTGCACAGTATCGTAAGTAAAAAAAATTCGGTTTCTTCATTTTCGTAATAATTTCAAATTGTGGATTTAAACTCTATCCACCGTCAGTAGCAATTCGATTTCTATGAACAGGCTCATGACCGTCAACGACATAGGGTACAAGTAACTGGCCGATCACGGGGAAATTTCCGAAAGGTTAGATTCTAAACAGGCCATTGTGACCATCCTCTCGACATTGCACATTGCTTATAAATATCCGCCAGTGGATTGGAGCGCATTTGACGTCCCATTACTACTTTACCGATAGTATGCGATCGTTCTTCGGAGGTAGTAAGTGTTAGTAAATATATTTGATAGAGTGAAATCTACCGATCCTCCAACTACCGCTACACCGACCGTGTATAATCGTCAATTCGATATCACACTTACAAATGAAAATAGATTTTAGTTCTTATATCTGATCAAAATTATAAGGGCATAAAGAAATAAACGAGGTGGGTATTTACTTATTGTTAGTATTAATGGCTAACTACTACCTTTAGCAAAAAATTATCATTTGCAGTGGTAATTTACCAAAGAGAATCAGAGATAACTAATGATATATGAGTAGGAATCCATTGAATGCCATTGATTACCAGTACCATACCAGCAAAACGTCATTACCAATGGCCATTGATAATGATAAAAAAGGGTAGCGGGTATCGAACAATAAGAATTAAATGTATTTCCAGAAGAAACGAAGGACAGAGAGAGAAATAGAGCAAAAGACAAAGAAAATTTCAGGAAGAAACGGAGGAATGTTCAGGGAAATATTGCAAAGGGACTAAAAAAAGTGTATGAAAAGTGGATGGAGATGAATTGGTCCATTCGTCCAAGGCATCAAGCACCACCTATCGGAGGAATTATGTCACAGTAACTCCCTCCTTCCTGTCGCCTTATGAATTGGAAAGGACAAGATCGATGGAAATACTTGAGAAGACGAAAAAAAGAAAAACGCAAGAAAATTGGAAAAATAAGAATGGAGCATACATGGCATTGACTTCTAAGTGGAAATTCAAGATCCTTTTATGCCTACTTGAAATTTATCGAAGACGCAGTACATGTGGCTCCTTTCCTCAGAAAAACGGGAAATCATGCGTGACATGTTCAAGCTATACGAACGATCGATGATGACTCCTATCATTCATCCTGGTGTAACGTATCATGTGAAAAAATAGAATCTCTTTAGGAAGAAGAACGTTAACCTTTCTTATTATTTATAACGGAAGATTTTCAATTATCGATAAATGAATTTAAAGAATCGGTCAAAATAAGCGAGTAACTTTTTTCTTTCGAAAAAATTATTTAATCTCATCTTATTTGATAATTTTAGTCGCCCACACATTTACTTAAAACTGCAGTATTCTACGTATTCTTACAAGTTTATGATTGATAAAAATAATATCGATTAACAATCACTTTCCCAAAGGTATTAAAAGAAGGAAAGAGGGAAAGAAAGATACAATACCGATTGTGTGGCATTGTCACTTGGCAAGGAAATACAAAATGATGGGAGAAGAATGGAAGATGGAAGATGGAAGAATTGAGAAGCAAGACACGAGATTAAGTGCATGGATATAGGATTCAGTTTAATCAGTTTAATTTCTTTTTCTTCGTCTTTAATTAGACGCAGTTATCAATTGATTGAATTTATAAGATTTTTATTTATAGAGAGATTGAAAGATTTTTATATCATATTTTCTATCAACTGATAAAAATCATAGCATACAGTATTAATCCGCTTTGTGCGATAGATAAGTTCATATCAGATTCCAGTTATATGATAATTGCGCATAACGAAGTAAAAAAAAGGGATTGAAAATTCAATAAAAATATAAATGAAAGCATATAATTTAGCTATTTCGTTATTCAACCATAAAACTGGTTCTAATGGATAACCAAAGAAAATATTAATCGTCGTATAAGACTATGTATAAACTTTGGTAAAAATAAAAAAAAACATATACGAAGTGTCTCGCTACAGTTTTCGTTGTTACTGGATGCAGTCTGTCACAACAGGCGATTGGTGCTCCTTTGAAAAACATTTGCTTTATAATGAATTCGCGTAAAGTAGGATATTTACTGTATGTAACATCTCCGTTGTGATAGCGTATTACGTTTAGACTAGACTCCCTCCATGAGTATATTATGTTTTCTTTGACAGATCAGAAACAATGCAGCAAATAGTAGAAGTCATTCAATAAAATCACTGAAATATATATATACACTAATGTAGAAAAATAAAATATTTCACTGCAAAATCATGCGCATGCACAATTCATAATAATAATTTTATGCAAAATAATGTGTAGCTTGCTGAGTCTAGGAATCAAGGGACTTCATTATTTTCGATCTGTCAAAAAAAAAAAAGAAGTGTGAGTGCCATTGTACTCACGAATGATGTGTAAACATGTTGTAGAAAGTTCAGTGCGGGAAACTATT
>JARQSW010000080.1:338121-385785 GCA_030142375.1 Calameuta pallipes
TGAAAAAAACAATTGCCCCGCCAATATTTTCATACGTGAAATGTCATTACCTGTCACCTGTCATTACCTGTCAAAATGACGAACTCTATAGACGAGGTCATTATCAATATCGTTAGAGAAATCAAATTTCTCTACGATAAAAATCATCGTGACTTTAAAAATGTTGCTAAGAAGAAGGACAAGTGATACGAGATTTCGGAAGAGTTCGGTTGTTAGGGTCACGTATGAAAATACGTGAAATGTCATTATGTGTCACCCGTCATTACCTGTCAAAATATTGGCGGGGCAATTGTTTTTTTATAGCCTATATTACATATAACCTACATGTACATACACATGGCCAGCCTGCGCGGAGACTATACGCATAAGCGCAGCACACACACACTGATGCAGTCACATCTACATGACTTACGCTTTACGTCTGACGGTCGACTTCCCATTTAGCCCCGGTCGTACACCGATAATATAGATGTTTACACATCAAAAACTATTTTACTCGTGACCCAATTTTAGATGAGATAAACAATAATTATTTAAAGAAGAAGTAATGGAATATTTTCGGTGGAAATTCCTACTTGAGTATAGTGTTACATAAAACAGTGAAGAAGATTCGAAAATCGACGAAATGGACATGAAATCAACACAAACATCTTTTTTCCTCGTGCGGCAAGACCGTCTTTCCTGACCATTGTCCAGCTACGACATTGTTCGGTTCATCAATCTCGAATCCTTCGAACTCCCTTTTCCTCTTTTGTGAAGGCGAATCCCTCGACAATTCGAGGGGAGATCATCGTTGATGGTGAAGAATCTTTCCGTACTGACAATAAAAGAAAACTTCAACGAAAAGAGAACCTATAAAGACTACCATTAAAGAAACTTGCCTTTTCTAGGTTCTTTTTTGGAGCGGTAAAGAAAAAATTCAATGCTTACACTACATCAATCGATCTCGATACAATTATCATATACCTTATTCTTTTTAAGTTTATCTTACTGTCATACTTTTTTATTGCTTATTAAAGCTTTCGTAAAAAGCTCTAACGTGTATTTACTGCGTTCTTTAATATATTTATATAGTCTGTTTATGGAAGTTACACATGCCCTCAAGGAGCCATTTTTCTATAAGATATAACGTGAGATATAATACCTCAACTTCATATTTTATATATGGGATCCTAGTCGACTTTTACATAAAGGATCCACTATCAATAGTAAGAGCTTTCGTTATCTCGTAAGAACTTGAGTCAACTATGAAGTATCAATCCATTTTTACATGAAATGTAGAACACAGTTTAAAAGACTCAACAAAACCAAGAAAGATTGTAATGAAGCATCGAGTAATTATTTACTGAACAGATTTCAGCTGCCTTTATTGCAAAAGTAGGAGGGGATATAATTGTCCCGTCTGACAAAAAATACCTGAATCTGAGAAAAGAACATAAATGAAGTCATATGAGATTCGACAAATATTTTATGACCTGAACTTGTCGAGTTTCTAGCTAGGTGTAGAGTGGCCCAGCGGGGACCTAAGCAGGCACCGGACTTAGAGAACTAATTTCAGAATTTTTCCCATTAAAATTATGCAAGTAAAATGTTTTAACATAACACGAATATAGGCAGTATTCAATGTGCATAAAGCATATTGAAATAAAAAACGCTTCAAGTCCATTTAAATAAACCGGATAAACCATATAGAGAAAGTCACTTAATGCGTCTTAATACTCAACACGCTTTTAGATATTTAAAAAGTTAATACAGCAATTTAAATGTTTAAAGTGTGTTAAAATAAAAAACTTGGATTTGCAGTGTACTTGCGTGATGCTTGAGATAAATTTTGTATGACGATTTGCAAATACAAAAGAGGTCTAGCACAAGTATGGGACAATGCCGGTAAAGCGATTTCAACTGTACTTAAACTATACATATATATAAATTTCCTAGACTTCCTGACAAACTCAATCCAAATGTGAAATAGACTCTGCCTATATATTTTCATCTAGAGCTGATATAGCCTAAATATTTCTACTTGGTTTTTTCTACTTCATCGATATTCGAAACTCGATCCTTAACGTGAATTTTAACCCAGTTTTATCGAGTTGCCTAGAATTTTCCAATGTATGTCCATGGCCAAAAAGGCTCTGCTTCTCGAGTGTCTTTCTTTAGAAATGCTCGAAATCTCTCAAGGTCGCCGGTGGCCAAATTCGTGCAAAATTTGCTTGGACTGATAAATCATTTCGTCATCTTTCCTTTAGTGTATATTAACCGAAACAATTAATATTATCTTCCAGTAGTGTATTATCTATAAGTTCCATCAACCTTACAAGCATATTAACTCTATAACTCATGTACGTGGTAGCAATCTAGCTCAAACGATTTTCGCACTGCTCTCCTGAGTTATCGGCTGAAGACCGTAACCATAATTCAATTCCACTATCTAACCGGCTTGCCAGTATCAGTAGCATCAGTTTCTGGCTGGCTGTTACGCAGGTCGGTTCTGTAGAGCGTTTAGGGTTGAAATCTACCCAAGTCTGGAGATGCCGTTAGTATTTTGTGGCGGTAAGTGAATTTTATTTTCTGTCATATATACTATTTAATTATAATTTTCATATTAGACGATAGGCATAATACAATAAACATTTCAGTATCTAAGGATACAAACAATCTTATAAGTTTTATTGTAAATTTGGAAATTACAAAATTTTGAATATGAATAGAAAGAACTTCTTATAAGGTATCGCAAAGTCACTATAATCGGGCCTCATTTGCGAGCAAGGTTACTAATTTCTAATCTGCTGCGAGATATACGCACTTCCACTGCCATGCTAAACGCCAGTAGCACAGGTGGGGCCAAAGAAGCCTACGCGATGTGCCTTCCGACCCAGGGTAAGTGAAGGTAAGGTTCAAGATTTTTGTTCAAGATGAGAACGAACCGCCTGCAGGAAGTACAGAACGTCAAGAAAAATGTTAAAAAACGCTACTAAACGGTTTGTTATTAGTTAAGTAATATTCGAGAAATGTGTACTGAAAGCTGTTCATCCAGAGCATAAGCCATTTTTTTACAATTCCCTTAATACGTTCATAAAATTGATCGAACTTAATATTTGTAATAAATTTTTGTTCGTTTGCATTTTCAAAAAGACTTAATCAGATAATACTAATTTCATCGATTAATACAAACTAATGGAAAGATGAAAACACGAATTATCAATTCATGCCAGTTTCATAGGATTCCAATCAACCAACAGCCAACTCTCCTAAAGGAGTTCAAAGTCCTATTATATTGACGCTCCGTATTACAGTAAACCGCATATATAGAGCACGCTCTGAAATTTCACTGTTTGCACAAGGAGTTTATCACGGTTTTCTCCATTAATGCTAGTGCGATAACATTTCGCACCAACCCGGATAATCCGCCTCCTTCCTCTGATCCTCCTTACCAACTCAATATCGTCAGCATTCACGTATTTCGCCCATAAGGCAGGAAGAAAACGTAATCACTAAAGACCTTTATACGTAGTACGGTAGACTGTTTTTCTATTATACAGAGATTTTTGTACAGGTTTAGTTCTGCTTTTCATTTCGAATGTTAGCCAGTTCTCGATTGCTTTTAATCGTGGTATCACTTGGTTCGCAATCCTTGGTTCGAAAAAATGCCTCAGAAAATATCGAACGGTTGAGAATCGTGTGTACCAGGCTGTTCCACTTAGTCGTGCACACGCAACTATTCCCTCTGCTCACCTTCCTCCTATTGAATTAACATTAGGCGTCCAAGTTCACGCTGGACGCAGCACGTCCCTACCCGAAATTCAAACGCGTATATCTTTTGACTCTGTCTTATGTGCAGAGCTAAACCCCCCAGCAGTGTTAGTTCAACTATTCCCCATGACGAACTTAGCAAGAGCAAACTACCCTTTGAGTCCTTAGTTTGTTTTGGCAAGCCGTCGAAGTGTAGCCCGAACGCGTCACCCCCCTAGTGTGGTCTCGGGATGGAAACCTTAATTTCGCCAACATTATTGTGTATCGTACGGTGATCACGAATGAAATTCATGTACGGTAATGTAAGTATTACGTCATGCATGGACAAGTATAATTATCAACAAGTAATTTTCAAAAAGTTGTCACAGAGTGGATTACAGCCTGCGTGAAAGTCGAATTTGACAAGCTCTGAGGGAGCCTGATGAGCAAGACAATTTCGGTGGGCAAATGTCAGAAGATGATGAAGATGTTGTGTATGAACATTCAGACGCGTCAAATCAGACTGAGATGATGAGCCAATGAAGATATAGCAGGTAGCCGAGGAGGATATTGTTGAAAGCGAGCCAACAGTAGGCAATAAATGCGCTCATGGAAGCAGAGATCGAACCGATAGACGAATGTCAATACTGCGTGGCAAAGATGACTTTCAGTGGGAACTGAAAAGATATTCACGGACTTATATTTTGATTTTAAGCACGTTGTTATAAAACAACACTGTTATTGTTTGGTATAAATTTAAATTTGCAAATTACTTCCCCGTTTTGTAGAAGGAACTGCCGAGATCATTTCAGTTCAAGTTCCTGGTCCACGTAACGAAGCGCAAAATTATATATACAACCCACGCAATTTCGCAAGTTATTATTTGATGAAAATATACGTAATGTGATTGTACAACGTACAAATACGTACCTACGAAATACAACGTGCTGTGTGGAAATCACACCGTGTTAATATAAGAGAGCTGTGGGCAAAGGAGTCTTGCACTTTCATGTGTAGATGTACAATGCCTATGCAACGATTTTTTTTTATCAACTGTTCTCTGCTTCGATTATAAACCGACCAGGGGCGCCAACGATAAGTTCGCACTCGTAAAGGTGATGTGCAAAATTTTTATAAAAATTTATGAGCGGCTTTATACGCCGCATCAATGTTGCACCGTCGTTGAACAGCTGGTTGGTTTTCGTGGGTAATGCTCGTTCCGAATGTACATAAAATGTAAACCCGACAAGTACGGGTTGAAAATAATTACGCTGAACGACGCCTCCACGTATTGGTAAATATTTGTATTATCATTTTTTATCAGTTACTGTTATATCTCTATTATCACCCATTTTTTAAGATAAATCCCTGATAGAAATTTCCTAGCTGTTTCCCTAATAACGAAAAGACTCCGACTGAGTTGAGACTATTCTTAATAATGGAAACCTAATTAGGACCTAATGCGGCACACGCCAATGCGTCCAACTTCTAAACTACATCGCGAGTTGCTCTTTCCCTATTATGAGAACCTATCGGGACCTTTTAGGCGCTCGCTAGCACCCCTATGTATGTACATACATCATATCCTGCCTAACCGAGTAATATGTAAATGCGTATACAAAGGGCGTGACGTTTATTAATCTATTGTAAGATCTTGATTAAGACTGGATATCCTTCTGACAGAGTCTTGAGAAATTATTCCTCCTCCAAGGATCAAGTGTATCAAGTGTATGAGACTTCAGGTTAACGAGACTTTATAATAATAACTAATCTCTGAAAATTCTCATGCATTATGCAAAACTTTGTCAATTTATAGAGGGCTCGTTACGAATGAGGTTTTAGTTTCGAGCACAGAAAACTCGAAATCTGAGTATTAAATTCCCAAGTTGTACGGCAAGTGTGAAGAAACTTCAAAATTTGAGCAATAATTCACTTGCCGACAAACATTAATACACAAACAATTTAATGCATGAATTAGTATATTTCGAGCATATTAGTATATTTTGATAGAGCGAAACTGCATTTTTCTCAGTGTATCGATGCATATTCTTTCATATGCAATACATATTGTTTCTTCAAAGAGACTAACACTAATTAAATTGTTTATAATGTTTATAAGTTAATTGAATGAGAAAAATAAAGAAACAGTACAATAAAAATGTGTGAAGGTGAATTTTACATTCAATCGATTAGATGAGTTAACAACTCATTCTCAGTCGTACCAGGATTGATAGATATGATGGATGTGCGAATAGCTAGAACCATGCTGCCGTAATCACAATCATGTTAATCAGAAAAATCTCTATTTTAATAAATAAGTATAATCTCAGCACATTGTATAAAAGCTGAGAATTCTAGCTGCGGATTATGTATATTTTCTATAGGCCGACCACTATCAATTAAAAATCCAATCTTTCGACAGGTCTTAAACATATCTTAGAACTCCACAATAAGTCCAAGTGTGTTATGTTATGTTAACATATTTATGTATGTGTATTATTTGAACAAGTTTTGAAGTTATTGTATTAACACGTCCAAGACACGTTAAACAATTTATTCAGCTTTACGCACCTTAAAAACATTGAAGCTACACAGTTTATTCAAAAACTAATGTAGCTTCTCTTAGTTAATGAGTATTAATACATAAATAAAATAAATTTGCTGGAACAAATGTTAATAATAATAGCAAAAATACAAAATATGGGACAGATTTACATTCTTAACAGATAAATATTTTTCACATTTTTCGTATTTCGTTTGATTGCCAATATTGGCCATCGACCGAAGTCCTTCAGCCTGGATTGTCTTTTTTTAGCGTGTCAACTATTGTTTGGATACGATTTGAATATTTATTTGGTCACTTATGATCGTTGGCCATTATGAGAGGTGGTTATATTATATGTCGTGTGTGCGGGGTATTTATGTTTACGCGTTACATTACGATCAGGTTATATTTTGCGAACTTTTTGCGAAGTTCGTGTCTTCTTACTATTATTGGTGTGATGCTCGTTCTACTGTAAAGTATCGTCTTAAACAGCGAATTGGCACGGTGAGGGATGCGAGTCAAGCGCCCCAGAGCGCAAGTTTCTACTGTTTTTATTTTCTTCAATGCCGCTTTTTGCAGTTGATGAGGATAAAGTGGCCATATTCAATTATTGGTCTGCATATGCATTTATATATTTTCGTTGAATGTTTTGCGTGTATCCTGCGGTTTTTAAATGTAATTTTTCTGAAGTGCCGTGCTCTTTGGGAGATTTTATTTTTGCAAAGTTGTAGACGTTGGTTGAAGTTCAGGTTGCGGTTTATGTTCGCTCCTAAGTATTTTGCACATTGCACCGATGCTATTTCAACGTTAGGTATTTTTTTGCGAATATGGGGTTATTTTATCGTTATACATATATGAGTAGTTGCGATTTAAATGGATTTGGCTTAATCCGCCAGTTATTAAATCATGTTGATGTTTGTTTAGCGGCATTCTGAAGGGATTCTACTGTTTCTTGTATTATTTCTTGTGCGTTATTGAAACTGTGTCGTCAGTAAACTGTAGTATATATTAGTTGTGATCAATTTATTCTTTGTTAATTAGGTTGGAACTCTTACATGTCATGGCAGCATATACTGTATAACAGTGGTGAGAGAGGAGATATCCCTGTGGTGCTCCCTCCTGTCCCGGTATGAATGAAGGTGAGGTAGCTGTTCCTGATCTGACTGTTGGTGAACGTGATTAGAGAAAATTGTTTATAACGTCGAACAGATGCTGTGGGCAGTGGAGCTGGTGTAGTTTGAATAGCACTTTTTTATGCCAGACACTATGAAATGCTTTCGCAATGTCGAGAAAAGTGCCGCTGTTTTTTTGTTTGTTTGAGAGTTTAATAGCTTCTACGTTGGATGTTAGTACGGTGAGAGCATTTAGTGTTGATTTTCCACTTCTAAATCCTAATTGATCGTTTCGTATGGTTCCGTCTACTTCTCGTTCGACTGAGGTTTTAATTATCCTTTCATAGATTTTTCAAATGGATGGCGGATGAGCAATTGCCTTGTGGTTTTGAATTGAGCTGTAGTCCTGGTTGGGCTTTCTAATAGCAATGATTATTCCAATTTTCCAGCGTTTCGGGAAAAACAAATTTTTTAGGCAGTAATTGAAAGAATCTACGATAAACTGGTGGGTTCTGACATTCAGTTTTTTAAATATTCTGATGGGAATATCGTCGATGTCTGGCGAGGTGTTTTTGCATTATTTTAAAGATTTTATCGATCGCGGCTTTCGTTACGTTGTTGATCTCTTCATATTGGATGTTCGGAATATTGAAGTAGTCCTCATACCAATTGGATACGTCTCAAAAGTTCTGTGCGATGAACTTTGGGTCGTTGTCTGTGGATTTAAAATGCTGTGCAAACGCTCCTGCCTTTTCGGTGCTCGAAGCGATGGTCTGCCCATTAACCATGACTATGATAGGTGATGCTGTATTGCAGGCTTGATTCTATCTTGAGAGTTTTCCTGACAGTTTGCCAATAGTTTTTGCCCTTTGATTTATGGATATCCTCACGGACTTTTAACTAGGTGTGGGTAATAAAGTAGGATAATCCGTTGTATATTTTTCTTGAACTCGATGATTTTCGCTTGAAATAAATTGCATCGATTCGTTTCATATTCCGTGTACATCAAGAGACTCGGTCGAGTCTCGCACCAAGTACAGGCACCCGGCTGTACAGGGCACAGCTCGCAGAGACTCTACCCGAATCGACTCTTATCTGTCAAAAAACACTTACGTCTAAAAAACTACTTGGCGGGTCCGTGTATTTTTTTACATAAATTTGATACAAAACCAGTGTCAACTTTCTATATGGAGCATATTAACAATAACTCGTCAAAAATAATTACGGTAAAAGCTTAATAACAAACATATAGTATTAGAATACTATTAGTACATGCAAAGTAAGTACTTTGGAATTCCTGGCACGGACCCGCCAAGTATTACTCGATAAGGAATCACCTAAAGTTTTATTAATTATTAAATCACCATAAATCATAATTAAATACGGGAATTAGTAGTAATGTAAAAGAGTAGTGAAAACGTTATAGGAAATTTTGAAAATATAATTAAAATGATGGACCAGTGCTAGATCATATAATAGGAAAGCATGTAGTGACTTATGTACTTGGTCTCAGTAATATGATTTCCATACTTTTTGTTAGAGGAATTCACAACACTCCTGTACTTGGCGCAGTTTTTTCACACGTAAGTGTTTTTTGGCAGATTCTCCGTTTTACCCTTATTTGACGGACAATGAATGGCGGTAGTTCGTGTCAAAAAAGTTATTTTTATACTGTCTAGTATTTAACACGATTATTCCAGCCAACTTGGTGTTAAACTTCTTAATGAGATCTTCTGATATTGGAGAGTCCATTTGATCGTCGATAAAAGTGCTCATTTCCGGGTTTATTGTTTCCATATCCGCTTTCTTAAAGTTTCATTCTTCTAGTAACGATGTTTGGGTGATTGATGCGCCGGTATCGAAGGTGAACAGTATCGCTAAGTGGTCGAATCCTATATCAGGTATACCTTCGATATTAGTGAAGTTATTTCTTATGTTTTTTGTGCAGAATACAAAGTCTGCTGTAGCGTTAAGGTTATTTGGCATAATAAAGGTTGGCGGGGTGATAATTTGAATAAAGTTGGAGCTTTGTAAAAAGTTATTGATTTGCCTACGTTTTCTTCCGTTTTGATTAAAGTCGCCACGGAGAAGTACGTACTTGAAACGTTTGCTCTCGATGAGGATGTAATCTTCTATACGAGAGTATACTAAATTAACACGTAGATGGTCCTCGAGGAACGGAATAGAAACGTAGAGTGCGCTGTTGCGTGGATCGTTGATTCTTGGAGGGTTTTCTTTTCTCATGATTGTTCCTGAATGGAATTGGAAGATTGCTCCTCCTTTCATATTCCGATTTAAAGTATTTCCATGTTACGTTATTACCGTCCAGTCTCTATAGCTAATCTTTGCACTAGGATTATTTTTAATTTCAACCAACGCAGTGTAGTCTATTCCATAGTCTTCAATGAAGATCTTGATGAGGTAGCATTTATTTTTTTAGCAGTTCATGTTTGAATAAAGGATCTTAACCCCCATTGATGATGACCGTGCAGCTTGCGGGAGCGATAGGCTGAGTCTGTATCGATATTGTACTTTGACGAATCTTCTTCTCAATTTTTGGATTATTTGCAATCTCTTCGTTTTTGATGGCTTTTTGATTTTCCGTGTATAGGTGTAGTTATGCTGTCGCGGCACCAGTCCATAGGGTCGTGTATACGGTTTTTTGTCATCTTCCTGTCAAGGTCTCTGTTCTTTTTGTTTAGTGATTTCATTCTAGTATTTGGGATGTCCTCTATTGGCTATTTGGAGCGCTATGGACATTTTGCAGATCACGCCACGTGGTCGGTCGTGCTGCAGGTAGTGCACTTTGTGGGATAGATTCGTTGTGCATCTCTTCGTTCGTTGATCTGAATGTTGTTTGGGCAGCTTTCAATTGTGCGGATTTTGCGCATGGGTGCAGTAGCGGCAGGAGAGGAGAGCTTTGTGAGGCAAAAAAATGTTTACTGAGTAATTGCAGCCCTTCGTTCATAAGTTTGCAAAACGTTTCTGCGTTACCCGTGATCACTCGTACGAGTGTTTTTGGGCTTGTTGTGGCTCGAGATATGATAAGCTTACAGCAGCGGTGGCTGATGTTGTTTTCGGTCGATGCTTGGCCGACCGTGTCGTCGTCAATCTCGTAGTCCACCTGAGCAATCACGGCTGCGAATCTTTCTGGCGGGGGGACACGCGTGCGGTCGATACTGCGAGCCACTGTCTCTCTTTAAAGCTATATGTATCTATGACCTTTCCTTGCTTGGGTGTCTTCAACATATGCATTAGTCTTTCTCTGAGAGTGTTGGTTTTTAGAAGGAATCCTTTTGTTCTTTGTAATATTACGTCCCTACACAGTGGTGCTACTTTGTTCCAGTGCTGAGCCATCTCTACTCTCATCTTGATCTGAGTTGTGTCGATAAAGAATAGTAGTTTATGGGTTACCGATTCCTTTGAGCTTGCTGCTGGTCTTCGAATGCTCTGCTTGGAGGTTCCTGCTTTTGCGTTTGGCTCTGCCCGGGACGTCTGCTTGTTGTCGTGTGGAGAATTGCGCGTTGCCCAGCCTGCCCTACCTGTCTGGCTGTCCGATAACTTGCTTAGATTTTTCGCTACCTCTTTGCTTTCTTTTGGTGGCCTTCCTCTTGGTTTCACTGGGGTAATGTCCTCGATGTTGGAGGCGTCTGCTGGAGCCTCCTCCATTGAGGATTCGTCGCCACCCATTTCCCGTACCGTTTTCCGCCCGTACAATTTTCACCGCTTATTCCACTATGTATGCAGCCTCGAAGCGCTTAGGAAATACATCTACTCTTCATTGTGGCTCGGAACAGACTATCAGACTATTATTTATATCGTTTGTGTTGAATTATTAATATTTTATAAACAGGGATTAACTTTTGGACGATCAGTAGTAACTTTAGAGCGTGAAATATGAAGTAGTAAACAATTTTTTGAGTGACAAATTTAATGAATTTTTAAATGCGTAAATAATACTTGGGGTCCCAATAAAAGTTTTAAGAAATAATTTACATTTTTCAAATATTATACTTTGGCTTTAGAAGGAGTCTCGAGCTGGTAATGTTGCATTATTACATTCCTAAGTTGCCGTTACTGACAGTCCGCTCAGCTGTTGTCAACCGTTGAGATGGACGCAAATATAGGAAGAGAATACGTGTAACACGAGCCAGGAATTTATGTACGCTACTCTGGTGTGGAAGTACAACATTCCCACTGTTCTCTAGGTTCTAAGCATTATTTGAGAAGTTTTTTATATTTAACTATTATTTATAAAAAGGAGCTTCCTAATAAAGTTAAGGCTTTGCAGATATAATCGTTTAAATGTCCTACGCAACGCTAGTAGAAACTGTATGTGGGTCCTAACCAGATACAAACTAGTTTTCCCTTGCAGAAACGTTGTATTAAACTCCATCTCTTTATTCACTTGGCTGCTTGGTCGACATCCTGACAGGATATTCTCCTGCAAACTCCAAATAGTTTTCCCTACTTCCAATTAGGCGCTGACTAGGAAAACTACCTAGTGCCCAGCCAGAAACGTAACACATGCCCCATCTGGCAACTAGTTATGTCAAATTGTCTCGGTCATAGACAGTTTTCCAGGTCAATTCCTTGCTGCCCATTTAGACATGTACGATTGATACAAAAAATTGTTCAAACTGTTTTGATATTCATTACATAAAAGCATAAAATATATAATTGCCGTAACGGCAAAATTGTATTACTGAAACAACATTTAAAAGTAGGTGTGTACGTTTAGTATCCATGCTGCCATGCCATGCTGAATTTGGCATTCTATCCACTGAACTATCAGCCCAATTGTACACGTTGCTTCAGTTAGAAGTGATAATTAACACTTTTACTCTTTAAATATAATTCTAACGTTTCTTATAATTCTTAATCAATGTACGATAGACTAAATGTTACAAACATAATTTTACGGAGTATTTACAAAAATATTTGTTAAGAATTAAAAAAAATTATATTTTTCAATAATTATACCAAATGTTATAATAAAATGTTTTATATTATCTTAAAACACGGTACGCTTGATTATTGACTTTAAGTATTAGACCGTGCGTTACATTAGCACTCCGCGGTCGCACTGCGACGATTTTGTCCCAAGCGTAATTTTACTTGAGAATTTTTTCGCTCAGATACTGATTTACAGTAAAAAAATATAATAACTTTTGTACTTAAATAATCGTGGATTCACATTCTAGAAGGGTTCAAGAGTGTTCATGAATTTTTTTAGATTTTTCAAAGCGATTTAACACGTTGAAAACTGTACGTGGACATTTTCGACCCAGTGCGACCGTGGAAGCAGCGAAATTACATTGCGACCGCCGAGGGTTAAGGATGCCCAGTCTTAACCGGGCCGGGACCTTTTCGTTGTTGGGGAAACGACTAAATGAACAACAAATTATTAGAAGTAAATCTCATGCGACTTTGCTGCGTTGGAAAATGACGCTCAATACCGGAGTATGTGAACATCGCAAATGAAGGCTCTTTAGGAAATTGCGTAGGTATATGTAGAACATTAGTGCATTTACACTGGAATGTCAATACAATCGTCCTAGCATAAAAGGAGGTCACGGGGGGAGTAGGGGGGCTCGTAACAACATTCCTGCATGTATACGATTCCGATGTACTTCGTTACCTACATGGAACATGGGAAATGTCCACTGAACTGTACAACAACCCCCCGCCCCGCATTCCACATCCATTCACGCTGACACTGTTCCTCGAATCCTGTGGTTTTCGAATGAACATGCATGTATCGTTATGAACTTATCCAATACTACAAAAGCAAGCAGCCTGAATGCAAATAGCGCGAATTAAGTGTGAATGATTCTAGAAATGTACTCGCTACATTTTTCATAATCAATAATTTCAAATTCATTTTGATAATCAAATTAATTTTACTAGAAAAAAATTGTTGAACTAATAGTAATTGTTACGCTTGTTCTGAATTATATGCTTGTACATGAAAATGATATATTAATTCTATAGATTAATAAGTACAGAAATAATGGGACTTCGTACATATGAAAATTTGGTTATCATTACGTGAATCACCTATGGTGTTTCACCTTCAGTTAACAACTAATGTACACGTCAATTATTTTCAGAGTAAATAACTGAATTAACAGGTAAACATATGCTTCTTGAATAACGAATTATATCTTAATCACAAAATATATATAACGTTTACACGAAACTTTATTAATCATAGAATATGAAAAAAGATTTGATTTTATCATAGTGGCTACGTAAATATGAACAACAGACATATTGTACGATAACAGTATGTATTTTTCGGTACATATTTGAGAAAAAAAAGTATAGATAAAATTGTAAATATCGTTTCTAGAAAGAATATAAAGTTTCCCTAGCTATAGAGAGTGATTTTAGCGATTTTCGAGTTTGTAGATATTTTCTAAATGAAGATAAAAAAATTGTAGAGAAAAAAAATTACATGGCTTACTGAGAACTAACTTCCCGTTACCCAACTTTTTTCGCAGATGCACCGATGCACCTACAAGATGTAATTTCAGTCGTACGAATCGGTCGACTAAAAATTCAGACCCCCGATCGGCCGAAACATTCCGATAAAAAATATTAACCAATGAGGAGTCAAATTTTCCAAATTTTCTGATTCATCTGATAAGATTGTTATTGTAATGTAGTATAATCAATTGTTGAATATTTCGTAAACTATTCACTTTTTGACGATTGTACCTTAATACTTTTATACGCAAAACAATACCAAAAATGTAAAAAAAAGCTGCATTAAAAAAAAAAGTAAAATTGCATCTTGCAGGTGCATCAATGTACCTGCAAAAGAGAAAGAGTTAGAAAAAATCAGACCTCGATAAACCACGTAATATTTTTCTTTAGCCTTTACCTGCACTCAGGAAAGAGCCACCGGTTGCAAGAATCACCCTATATTTATCGTACTCGTATACACAGAGATACTTATAAGCGATTATTGACCGAGCACTCTATAAGGGGTGATTCTATCGCAATCATAAAATGAAAAATAATACGAGCGCTGCTCGCTAAAGGACGGAACTACGCAGTGAAAACCAAACCACTGATTCTTACGCACGAATAACAATGCATTACATACAGTTAAAAAAATACCCATGAATACTAGTAGTAACGAAAAAAAAAATTCGAGGCTTAAGGAGTGCTGTAGAGCGCAAGGAATCTAGTTTGTTGGGATCCTCAAACTACAACAACTTGGACGACCACAGATGTCCTCTCGTTGTGCCTACTATAGATTTCGAGTCGCAATGCCAATCCGTGTATCATGAGTTATCATGTAGGTTTCTCTTATCTATAGGTATATCTCCTCGATATAGGCTTATACCCTACACATCAATAATTTTCTAAGCGATTACCGCGAACTCCCAAACGTGTTTACAGCTTCCAACGGCAGAAGGAAATGTGCAGGATCACAGGAAAATCCCTGGAGTTCTGGTACATCGAACACGAGCAACGATAAGACTAAAGGGAATTTGCCCAAATTCTGTGAACGAGCATATTTCACGGTTTATAACGTGAAAGGCTAACGATCTGTGACGAACTATAGTGTACTTTATTGAAGTAAAATATGGTGTAGCTAAAATTCCTCGTCAACAAATGTAATAAATTGTGGCTAAGTTCACTGTGGTTCAGCCAATTTAATCACAGAATTGTAGCTTAATGGCGCCAGAAACGAGGAAAGCTTTTTCATCGTTATTTTCTTGTTATTTATGATCTTCCCAAAGTATTTCTACTTCCACGTCCCTCCTGTGAGAGAGAAGTGGGACAACATCCCTGTAAACAACAGTATCCATGATGTTTTGGCAGATAAAAATTGACTTGATCTTTTCCTGATAATATTCACGTAGTACAGACAATGGGTGAAGCCAAAGTCGAGTTCGGTTCGTTTCTTCATGAAATGAGCAATGTTTGAACCAACCTTGCGAAAATCCGTGTCGAATATCAGTTCATATTTTTATCAAAAAGAACTCGATATGATAGCAACCATAGACAAAATTCGATGTAAATAGCCACTTAACGAACAAATAGAACATAGAAAAATTAATTAAAGATTCACGTGATCCGATGCAATAATCAACTTAGTTTTAATAATGAAGCTTTTTTTTTAATTTTTTTAGCGGTCAACCCAATAAGTATACTAGGGCATAATCAACTCTGGTCAGGCTTTGACGTTTCATTGAGACTTATTTTCATCTTTTTATGAAAACACAGTTTTCTGTCTTTTACTATTATAGGACAGTTATTTCTGCACTGTACGATTTTCCATCCGAGTACGCACTCTCTATTCACGTCTGTAATATGTATATACGGGGTGACCAACAATATATGAATGAAAGTGAAAATTAATTTCTTCGAGTAAGAATTCTTTTCGAAAATCTTACACGCATAGGTGTTTAGAGAATTAAATGGAATTAAAAATAAATATTTTTAACATGATCGCCACCAATTTACTTAACATATTCGAGGCGTTTTTGAAAAAAATTTAAAAACGGCTTTCAAAGTATCGAGTTTAATATTTTGTATCTCGACTGGTACTGCTTCCTTTAAATCAGAAATGTTTCTTAGAGCATGTTTATAAACTTTTTCTTTTGAAGAACCTCACACGAGGAAGTTCAGAGGGTTCAAATCAGGAAAGTAGGGTGGCCAATAGATTCCCCATCACATAATGTAGAATATCTTACGCCTGTTAGCCGAACACGAAATACTTCGAAGAGGGATTGCAAGACCTTTGAAATGCATTAAGAAGAAATGATTTCATACGAGAAAGGGGAACCTAAAGGAATAATTTTGACTGTAGCACGTTCTGATTTAGTCAGCACAGAGGGGAAGGGAGGGAGAGAGGGAGGGAGGGAGGGAGAGAGAGAGAGAGAGCCTTCTTCAAATTTGTGCGTTTAATTATTTGCAAAAACCGCTCTATTTTTCTACAGCTTGCATTATGAACGCATGAATAATTGAAATTTCAAAAGGATGCGGATCTGTAAAGTAGCGAACAATGAGTCTCACTGACTCTCTACCTAATCCCAATTGTGCAGCACACGGCCTGATGCAGCCATTTGAATTTTCAAAAAACCAATTTTTAACGCACTCAATGTTTTCTACGAAACTCATTGACACTGGTTGACTTGACTAATTTTCTCCTCTATGATTTCGCGTTCCGTGCTCAAGATATCAAAAAAATAAAATGAACCCCTTTGATACATGAGAAAGAATTTTCAAATCAGCTGCCGGAATAAAAAGTTAAGTATACTAACCGTCTAAGAGTCGAATCTGAAATCCTATTACGAGATTCATATTATGTGTGGATTATGCTTTAAAACTGCAGCACCAAATGAATCATTAAACAAATAGTACGATTTTATAAGAAACTACTCTTGCTCCAGCTTCTTGTTTCTATACGTAACCGAAAAGACGGAGATCGGACGATAGTATCAAACATTTAATCAATTTGTCCTCTGTACTGACATCTACACAATGTATTGCTACAATAGTTTGCTTTCAAAGCCGTTAAATTGAAGCTGCACTTTTTTCATATATTTTTGGTCACCTTGCACTTGGCTCGAGATTTTACCTAATCTCTTGATAATCAAATATGTATATAGATATGTGAGTGTTAAAATAATCACGTTTACTGGAAGTTCACCAGTAATTTTGTGTAAATTTCTTTGAACTCGGTAGTCGCTCAACATCTAGGCGTAGCGAATAAATTTGGTACACAAGATTGCCGAGTTTATAAACCTATATTTTAATGGATGGTACATGTGCAATAGAAATCAAGTTCTTATTCATCCAATATGTCTGCCGAGTTCTAAAAGGCCCCAATCTGCACTGTCATCAATATACTACTCTAATTCGTCAAAGGAACAGTCCAGTATAAACTTTTCATATTATTGTTCCTAAATTATCTTCCCACGTGGAAGCAGTTTTAAATGACATTCCTCTTTAAATCATTAATTTTGTTTTACGCATATGAATACTCTGTTTTACTTAGTATATCCTAAATAGCGCAGTCGACATTCTGTAAGAACGAGTGTTTGGGACTAGAATCGATCGTTCCTGGCGAATATTTGTTCCTGCAGAACGAACCCCACGTTGTACTAATGGGACGGTGTTTACGTGATATTGAAGCGTAAGAGAGGTAAAGGGAGGAAGTTCCCATTACGAGAAGTGAGGATTACAGAATTCCGTTTATCGTAGTCAGTTTAAAAAGACTTAACAGGGACATTCGGTTGACAGCGAGTGTGCTCTTAGATAGATTCAACTGTACTCGAGATTTCAAAGATTCAACCAGGCGGATCGCATTATTTGAAGCCGAAGTTAATCGGAGGACATTGTCTGCGTCGTCTTGGAGGATAATCGGATTTGCGATTTAATAAAGTTTAACAATTAAAGGGTTTCCATTTTTATAATAATTTCTTGTAGCATATACCAAAATTTTTAATTTAAATTTCGGCTCATGGAAGCAGGGCAATTCCTATTCAAACAAGTTACAATTAAACAAAATTTGAGATATCAGTAACCAGCGCTTGAATCGAGTTTTTTCTCAATTCGCAGATATGCAGGCTCTCTAGGAGGAAAATCACAAAAATTTTTTAATTAACATTTCTCGAGAACATTATTATCCATAAATATGTAGTTATACTAAAACTAATTATAGTCGAGACTGCATCTCGGCCACAGTACTTTCCTTCCGGAACCACGAGTTCTCGCACTTTTCAAAAAGTCCCAAAATGCACTATTTCACTCCAACCCCTGCCGTTCCGCCATTTTGTATCCGATCGGGATGAAACTTTTACCATTCGAACGGGAAGAAAATTTCCTAAAAAATATGTCTTTGGTTTTTCGAAATCTGTCATAGTTTCGCAGAGATGCACAAAAATGCAAGTGTTCCACTTCAATTGCGCATTACTGTATGTCGGCTAGCATCAAATGGGCCTCAATGAGGAACGTTAAAAATAATTTAATACATTACAGCCATTTTATTCACACGAAGGAAACGCATAATAACCTCAGCAACTATCACTATATCCATATTCATTTGCATTGTTTCCGACTTTCAGGTTACTTGTGCAAACAGCTGGTAAATTACACCAAATGTTCCGTATGTAGAAGCGCTATAGTGAATCCAGTTACCTACTCGACGGTGCCAAGCGCACAGTTAGTGAATTTAAAGTCGCTTGGGCGATTAATGCACCCAAATAAGACTTTTTTCAATATGATTAGAACATTAGAATCTTATTTCAATAAAAATATTAATTATCCCGATGTATATGTATAATAAAAGACCGAATGACATGTTCTCCAATTATAATTTGTCCTTCCCCTGTAGAGATTACGCCGATGATGTATTGTCCTACGCCATGCATTATTATTTAAGAATGCGTATGCGTCATTTTTCTCAACAGCATACAAATTCTAAACACGAAAAAAAAGTGCTGAAAAACGCAAACAAGCGAAATTTTATAATCATTAAAATTTTATAAATAAAAAGGCTTAAGTTATGGGTATGTATCCAAAATGTTTTGTTATTTATCGACGAAAAACGATAATTTAGTTTTTTTAATTATTAATTCTTTATTTGTCTAACTTATCAAAATTTTATTTAATTGGCATCGCATCGGTTTTTTTTTGTGGTTAATAACTTTCCTTTTGAATCGGAGATAAGAGGTTGCAGTGAATTTACGGATGCGCATGCGCTGTGTCAGCAAGCTTCTTCGACACTAGCGCTTGCAGCCACATTAGCGATTACAGCTGGAACGTGGTGGGTGTAGGGAAGTGTCCAGTCTGTATACAAGATCTTGCTCTTGAAAGAGATTATTATAAGAAAATTTTATGCGAGTATTATTCTACGAACTTTTAAAATATTGCATAATTCATCTTACGAGTAAAGGATTTATTGAAGAGGCCCTCTTACTAGGACATGAGTCATCTAGATAGGATCTTTTATTCGTAACGTAACTGTTCGATTCTCGAGCAGAATTTTTTTAATTTTTTGAAAATTTCTAGCCCTCAAGCGCTCCCTGGCGGCCCTCTGGATAAATTAACTACAGCGAGGGCGCGGTAGGCACCCTGTTATAATGTGCATACAGCATATAGTATATGGTACATAGTACACGTGGGTTGGCCCGAATGGTATCAGTCCGCAGACGCTGTCAACAATGGCTGGTTAAAGACTATAAAAAATAAAATGGAGGAAAAAAAGAGTACACTGGAGGACTATAATGGGGAACAGCCACGCGTTGCTTGATGGAAAGAAAAAAAGGGGTGGCAATACCTCATTATATACAGACTTGTCGAGCCATATTATGTATAGCTTTTATATTTTGATAACAGGACGAACTTTCTAAAACTGAAATAAACAGCGACTGATATGAATTCTAGTAATATATACTTGTGCCTCGGAAATTTCGAAGCGATCGAAGTTCCAGAAAAGTGATCGTGAAAATGGAAGGTTACAGCTCGTTCGCAGCTGCTACAGCCATTTTCGAAATACAAAACAACGATATTCGCGTTAATAATTTCGGCAATAAGAATAATTTATGTCAAGTAATTTGATATGGTAGCACGTCGGTGTTTACGCCGAAAAATAAGATACATAAGATTATTAAAGACGAACACACCACTTATGAAGGTTGTACAATAGAAATCAAATAGACAATCTATCTTCAGGTGGTTCGTTCATCGCAAATAACCTCCTGCGTTGTAACGGGTTACCGACTGATTATACTAATTCCAAAAATATCCATGATGTAGCCTGACAATTATTTGTCGTGCAAGTTCCTTCTTTCCGTCCTTCGATCGCTCAGCTCTTCCTTTTTTTCCGAATTGTCGCTGGAGGTGGACATACAGGATGGACAGAAGCACCAGCCATTGGCTACGATAGCTTACAGTTTAGACCTGTTAAAGACGAAAGGGCCATTGCATATACCAATAACTGCATCAAAGAAATAATCATGAGGAACAATCGAAAGGAAAAGAGGGATCTGCAATTTATTGCATACTACATTAACCAGCAAACTGTGCTGGGGAAATAAGCATCCAGAACTCCTCACACAGTGATAAACAAGAACAATAGGGTCATTCCACGTCAGATTTAAAACCAAATGTTTAATTGTCTTACAAATTGTTTCCCTTGTTCTCGAGGGGAAAAAAGTGAAACCTATTTTTTTATTTCAATATGATATGAAGAATTTTCGAAATATCGATTTTTTAATTTATCGACTCCAAAAAAACCGGTTCTTCTTTAAATGCGTCGTGCATCGTTCATTTTTCAACTAAAAGTACAGCACTGCAGGGCAAAATATACAATAGTGTTCACCTTAAAGTCTATATTTTAATGGTCAAAAATGCGGTCGTTTAATAATTTTTATGCAACAATTTCATAAACAATTTATATTATTCCAAAAGAGGTATCTTCAAATTGAATAATTTTTTCTGTAATTTGTTATTATAGTACAGAGAATATTGTCTGAAAATTTGAAAGTGGACCGTCGAATATTTTTTGAAATAAACTTCATAATATGTGACTGCGCACACGATTCGCGCGCGGGCGGTTCGGACGAAGCACGGATTCGAGCGGGCTTGGACATTTTCGAGTTATCAGTACTATCCTTTGATGTAGGACACTGTCTATACAGGGTGTTCCAAAATTCGCGCACTTGGAGAGCATTTTAGTGTTCCGGAGGCATCGCAGATAGTGAAAAAGACTTCCGTGTTGTTGAAACATTCTTAGTCTTTTTAAGGTGCCAGCGAAAGAAAAGCAAGAGAAGAAAACTCAGAGGTAGCAGGTGCCTATTATCTCCGTCGCCTACGCGTTTTCATTGGTTATCTTTAATCGGCTCTTATTCAAAAACTCAGCATGATCGGATAAAATTTGTGAACACCCTGTATAATCATTTACAGGAAATAATGAACACAACGAACAATTATACAAACAATGAACAATTTGCACCAACTTTTTTTTGAATATTTATTAACCGTAACTCTTCGTGAGATAATTTCGATACCAGTATGCACACATAATTAAACCAAGTTATAAGACGCTGTGCTTAAAGTGAACTTCTTGCGTCTATTCGCGTATAGCTACGAAGATATATAAGCGCTTTGTGATAATAACCAAGGGGAGGATCGAGCCTTGAAAGAGAAATAGGGTGAAGCTTATAAATGACCTAAGTCAACGGCAATGAAGATAATAATAAATTGATGGAAGGACTAGTTCGGAAGGCTGAAGAAGATATTCTACTGTATCATCGTGATAGGCGCAGGTTCTGCGATAATCAAGGAGGGTTAGAATCACTTGTAAATGCAGAGAATATCGAATATGTAGGTGCGTTAAAACGAGTTTGCTTTACGTAAAATAAAAAAAAATAGCAACGCATTCGAGACAGTTTCGAAAAGTTTGAAAAATTTCATTACACTCGTGAAGAACAACTATAACCACATTAACGAACATGCCAGTTTCATTAGGGGTAGCAGTGCGCGTTTGGAATTGGAGAACAGATTGACGGGGGTTGACTCGAGTTTCCAGTCTAACTGAATAAACAGGTCTCGTTAAGGCTGAGCGAGTTCACGAATAAGTGAATTCTGGCTTCAAAGCTCGAGGCTACACGTACCTACGAAGCTATCAAGCTACCACGATAGATTGGCATAAAAGTTTAATTAAAAGAAAAGAGAGCAAAATACACAATAAAGAAAAGCGGTCCGGCACTATTATATTTTTTAATCCTTCGAACTCGACTGTCCCCTCTTAGGCAGCAAAATATGAAAAATTGAGAAAACTGAAGTGCAAAGGGTTAAATCATGTGAGACGTATAGTCATATTGTATAATTCGCGCCAAGTATGTTTTTTAACGTTTATGAGTTGGCAGAACAAAAGGTTCCCTTTATAACGTTAATAACTGCTCCGTACTGTTGAAAATAGTCCTGGATTAAGAACCTAAGGAACTCAGTTCAGCGCGCTAATTGTGCGTTCAGATCTATGACATAAGGGATTTGCCAGAGCACAGAATGTCCAATGGGAACGTAAGAGTGTGTAGGAGTAGCTTCCTCGAATGCGAGCAGAAAGGATGAATGCGATGCTATTTTGCTCCGAATAACTCAAATACGTAGGTAGATACGTGACGGGTAGCTGGGTGGATAAGGCTATACATATATGTATATAGAAGACAGGGTGTATTCAAAGCTCCCTGAAGAGACATTTGAATGTGGGGAGAAGAAGAACACCGAGGAAAAGGGATGGGGGGATCTTTGTTCGCGAGGATCGTCGTGACGAGGAAACGAAAGCTGTAAAACACGAGTCATACGTGTGTTATACATTTCCCTAGCGATACTTTCAGATGAAATATTTTTAATGCTCTTTAACAAAACCCATCAATGCAGTCACCATAATGTTACTCTCGGACATTAACATACGAAATAGAGTCGCTATAACTGAATTTTCACAGTCGTATAACTTACTCCATGATGCAATTACTTATGCTGCTTACAAGTATGCGAAATGGATAGCAGATATGTAGTTCTTTGAGGCTGACAGTCTTAATAACTTTGGTGAGCCAGGATAACATGGTATATTGATAGAAAAATATTTCAGTCTATTGACCTATTAGCGTCCGATTGTGTCCGATTCTTGTAAATGCTCAAACCGAAGCTTTACTGCCTCTAGAAAATTGATAAAACGATTTTTTGTTTAGCCCTTTCGTTACGAGCGCTGGATATATCCGGCATCCACGCTATGACTCGTGTGTACGAAATACTGGGAAAATATTATCAAAATACAAGTCG
This sequence comes from Calameuta pallipes, assembly GCA_030142375.1. NCBI lineage: Eukaryota > Metazoa > Arthropoda > Insecta > Hymenoptera > Cephidae > Calameuta > Calameuta pallipes. Next base: position 361,321 of record JARQSW010000080.1, read on the forward strand.
TCAACATCGAACAGGCAATAATGAACCCCTGAGATTAACGGAAAGACATTTTCCTTCGCTTTATAAATCGGTAGGAAAAAACCGAAGTAGAAGGTGCATCGTTTGCAGTGCAAACGACAAAAGTCGCGACTCAAGTTATCAATGTCAAAACTGTAACGTGGGTTTGTGTGTCGACCCTTGTTTTAAAATTGATCATTCTGAATTAAATTACTGAAAATTTTTTGAATTAAATTGTATTATTATTTATAATAATTTCAAAGTTTCCAAATATGTCGTTATGTAAAACTTAAAGTACGTCGAAAATCAGTTTACCGAGGTGCAATGTGCACACTTCGCGGCGCGGTGCCCCGTTCAGTAGCGTCAGCTCTGCGAAGCGGACTGCCGTAACGAAAGGGTTAGTTAAACTATTTTTTTCAATAGCTGCCTAGCTAGATCTATTAGGTGGACAATTTGCACTGCCGTCCAAAAGTTTCCGGACACTGCCTGAACCGAACCAGGCTTGTGCCTGTCTCTCTTTAACCGAATCTGACCAAATCCTGTGTGCTGGTCGTTTAAACAAAATATCTATCGCTCTACGCATCTAGGACGTCCTTGGCGCGTGTAACCAGTGAAACATTGTTGCTATTCCGAACTTACAATTAGCCTACAGTAAACTTATACCGACCAACCCGGTAACCGATAAACTTACGTCTGAAGCAAACGTCTCAATTATAATATTCAATCTAATTTACAAAACATTATTCATTTAGACTAGTAACACAACATACAGGTAAGCATTTTAAATATTTTCGTTCTTTTTCTAAATTCAAAATATTAGATATAATGCGGTCACGTCGTTTATTTTTATTTATTTTCAAAGCAAACGGATCAAGGGCGTACACGGAATATAAAAGAATATGCTGCAGTCATTGCACTTAATGATGACGGCCGTAGTGTGCGTTATATCGCAAAAAAACTAAATATATCACGGTCTACCGTTGGGGATGCTTTCAATCGCTTCCAGAAAACCGGCTTTAATAAGGACAAAGCTCGCATTGGAAAGCCTCGAGTCACTTCTGAATCAGAAGATCAGTCCTTAGTATTAATGGCAAAAAGGAATATGAAGTTTGCTGCACCAAAAATTAAATCGCGGTTCAATAAATGTTATTAACAGCAGATGTCGGTATGTACGACCAAGAATCGTTTGCATAAAGCCGGCCTTTGGGACAGAGTTTCCACTAAAAAAATCGCTTCTACGGCGTGGGAACAGGGAAAAGAGACTATAGTATACATTGTATACATAGAATAATGTATACATTGCCCTATGTATACATTGGGCTCAAAATTACAAAGGCTGGACCGTCGAAGACTGGAAACGGGTTTTATAGACTGACGAATCAAAATTTGAGGTTTTTGGTCAAAGGCGAAGGGCAGATGTCCCTCGTGCTTTTTAAGAGAAAAAATGTATTCAGACTGCATAACATCTACCGTATATCTGTGATAGTGTGAGGATGCTTTGCTTACACATGGGTTTGGGAGATCTACACAGAATCGAGGGTATTCGAGCAGAAAGGATACCACTCCATTCTAAGTATAGGTATGCTATACCGTCTGGAAAACGCTTAATCGACCATGGGTTTGTTATGCAGGAAGATAATGACCCCAAACACACTTCTAAGTTGTGCACCAACTATTTGCAGCGTAAAGAAGAAAGTGGAGAGTTAAACCCATGATTTGGTCCCCGCAGTCTCCCGACCTAAATCCCATACAACTCCTCTGGGATGAACTGGATCGCCGAGTGCGAGGGATTTATCCCACCTCTCAGGAGCAGCTTTGAAAATTTGTGAAAAAAGCATGGAGTGAAATACTAAATTATGTGTTGGAAAAACTAGTGGAAAGAATGCCGCGATTGGTTAAAAATGTGCTGTCCGCCAAGGGGGGTTTCTTCGATGAAAAGAAAGTATGAATTTTAGGCTAAGGATTTGTTCTAAATCATGAAATTTCTATTTCGAGTTAGTCACGTGTTATAAAATAATTTTTTTTTAATGAATGGCATTTTTTTTAATTTTTCTAAAATTATTTCCTCGTCCGGAAACTTCTCGACGGCAGTGTAGTTCTCGGCCTATTTTGCATAATTTTGATGTTTGTTTAAAAAAGAAAAAATCTAACAATTAACTAACCTTCAAAATAATTCCCATTACTTTCTACGTATTTCCACTATCTTTCAGGCAATTGTTGAATTTCGCTTCGGAAAAAGGGTGGTTCTTTTCTGAAGAATGAAATTTCAATCCCTAAATCTGTAAAACCACCGTTTACAGGTACTATAAGAAGCAGCATTTTCACCTAAGGTGAAACGAAATATTTCCTTATTAAGTAGCCCAGTAGCATTTTTCTTCAGTTGGAATACGAAAAGGAGGCAATGCTTAAAATGTTGCTTTTTGAATGACTTTACTTTCACTAATGTTTTTCGATGTTATATCAGGAACACTGTCAACTATTATACCTCATTTTAAAGCTTAATGATAGCGCTTTAAAGTTACCCTACAGAAGAGAACAAATTAAGATTTGAATAAGTGCTATAATTTATTAAATTTTGGGGGCGAGAATGAATTTGTACACTTAATGAATAACTTAGATTGTGCAATGTCTAATTAAAAAAGTTTTCAAGGTAAAGGTGTCGACACTTGATCATAAGAGGTTTTTGCGGTCCCTAATGACGAATCTGAAGTAAAAATTCAAAAATTCAAAATGGCAGACCCGAAATAGGAGTCTTGAAAATTTAAATCGTCTGATCGACGGGAAAGACGTTTCTTGCAATCTTACAAGGTCGCTGGATCCAGATTTAAGATCACAATTTTATTGAAATTTTAAATTCTGAAATATTTTTCGTTTATTCGCCAGCTCATCGTTAACGTTGCACGGCTTTCACATGGTGATAAATGGTGCAGGTTCCTGCTATAATATGAGTCCAGGCATCAAAAGCCATTTTTTTACATTGTATATTTCGAATTTTTTTGTTATCATCATGTTCGTAATCAGGCATCCAAAAAACTGTCGTTACCACATTGAACTTTACAGTATCCCTAGCATGACATGTTTGCGCGTTAATGGCTTAAATTATTACTAAACAAAACTCCCTATCAATCGATAATGCATACAGATATTGGTTGTTTATGTAGAAAAACTGTGTCAGGGTTGCGTTTACTATAATAGAATTTTTTATTCTAATATTACTATCCTTTATAATGGAGCAATTCTACATCTATTCTTAGTTTAAAATTCTCGAGCATTTAAAGCTGTACTGCCGCGAAATATTTTTCGAAAGTTTTGAAAGGCTTTATTAAACTCTATCATACATAAAAAAATACAGAATTAAAAATTTGTGTATAATTAAAACATTTTTGAAATTTCAGGGCTCTGAGCTCCAAACACAATTAACCTCAAACAAATTCCATTAAATTTCTCGCCAGTCGCTGAAGACGGTGACAGCACGAATGACGATGTACAACGTTGTCAGCTATCTCGTCGCAGGAACCGCCATGATCATAAAATGAGATCGAACCTATTCGGGTACCTTTCGATAATATTTTCTGGTGAATAACATCGATGACTCCACTTTTTAAATGCTATAATTCATTTCTGAAATCCACCGTCTATTGCATATTTTATATTTTAAATTTCAAGATAATTAACATGACAAATCAGCAACTGAAACGCGGACAGGAGCTTTTTGAAATGGCTCTATAGTAAACATTCATTTTTTTAAATGATTGTTATTAAAAGGTCCTTAATCGAGCCTGATATTTTTTAAACATGATGCCACATTATGAATTTGTAATAGATACACGAAAAACAACGCTTGTCGTTCTAGTTCGAAGAATCGAAATCTGTTCTGTTTGTATAGCTCTTTCTCTTGAAAGAATCGATTTAATGGCAGCATTTACATGGGTTCGAAATAGAGATGTTTACCCAGAGTATTGACCAAGTATCGTAAAAATATCGAAAAGCTGTAATTTGCTATAGCTTAGCTATAGCATACTATTTGTGCAAGACCAGATTGAACGTAGTAGGTGCTAAGGACTTATCCACAGTATAAACTGATTTTCCAACAAAAACACTTTTCACCAAAGCAATGAGGAAATCCCCAATTTACCAACCTTACAAAACTAAACTATAAATTTAGTTAGACAAATCTCGCATTGTCATACGAATCAGATTAGTTTTAATGTACACACTTGAACACGCGATCGCCTAGTCTGGCGTGGATTTGTGATAACGAGATGTCACAATCTACCGAAGTTATAGTAACAGAAAAGCTAAAGCACAAAACGTAAGATAAATAACGGTAGAGTATAGAGAAACAGAGAATATTGTGACCGCGAGAAATTCGTGTGAATCATAACGGAAATATTATATTGCACTTATATGGTAAGAGTACTCGGGCAGCCATTATATAACTGAAGTTGAAAGTTGCTGAACTTTGAGATTGGTCAAATAAAGATAATTTCGTAGACTCAAGGGCTGTTATACATATAAATTTGCGATTACGCGAAAGAAATATAAAACTTCTGAAAAGTTGAAAGTATGTAATAATCAGAAGTTAGTAAAGTTATGTGTATATGTGCACGCACACTGCGATCTACAGCTACAGGGACAAGATTAAGAATCGAAATGCTCGGTCGGCCGCAGCTCGTGGCTCCGTGCGAGTGTCTTGGCTCGATAATTTTCCTATATTAAAGATTCGCGCGATAAGACGCGATGATAAGGTATTTGGGAAAAAAAAGAGGATCAGAGGGTTGACATAAAGGCTGCAGAGAATTAAACGAAAAGAAAAAGGTAAAAAGGGAAGTAAAAGCGGTGAAGCTGAACGAATGGGTGAAAGGAGAGAAAATATGAGAAGAAGCCGAGAAAGCGAGAAGCTTCGACGTCGTTAAGCTTCAACGGGGAACAGAGATTGGTTGCCAGTGGTAACCCAGGGGATGATGTAGCGTACATATTTCAGTGGATATCTTGTCAGATGGTGTCCCACCCATCCGGGCCCCGGGGGACTTCCGGCAACTACTTTGTGCCCACATCGGCGTACCGTAACGTGTAATACAATCGTGGTCCCGTCGTCACGGGTCGTACGTATGTACATATCTATACACATCATGATATTACGCGTAAGGTAAGGCTGGTTAGGGCGTGAATTTACGCTAACGTTGTGCAGTATCCTCGGACCCTTTATTATGACCTCCTCCCAGGGGAATTACGCGGAACACGTTTAACCTTGGTAAAATGTGAGCAGATGTTGAGAAAATCTCAGGTTATATATCAGGTTAAAGGTGAGCTACATTAATTCATTTTCACCCTTTTAAAAAAAGCTTTCAGCTGATTGAACGAAGAAAACTATTCCGTTTGTAAAAGACCTGACGCGAGTGTATCTAATTCCTATCGATGCGTATCCAGTTTCGATATTTGATTTCGTGAATTTACGCAGTGGATTTATTGATTTCCACTTGTCGTGTTTTCTTCTGAATACAACTCGCGAAATATATGTACTTGTCGCTCACTATCGTCGAATATCTTATAAGGTTTGAGATGTCAGGCAAATGCTATTTCAAATTAATCACTTATGAAATTGTAAGGGTGCTGTTAAATTAGATTTGCTTAATTACGGATCAAGTATTTCTCAGACTTTAAATTCTCGAAGGATGTAGATGTCGGTGTGAAGAACTCCCGTGATTGGATTAATTAAATATATTTACTTGGCTCTGGACCAAAAAAGGGATGATGGTATTGTGCTGAGCTACAGCGACAGGTTACGACTAATTACGTACTTCCCTGAAAACTCGTAAAGATGAGTTTAGATATATTCAAGTTACGTGTGTCTTATGTACTGTCAGCACGAGCTGGATTTCAAGTGAACTTCAAACTATCATCGTACACGGACTTAAGAAAAAAAAAAAAAAGAATGAAACTGCTTTTTATGTTGAGATAAATTGCCAAACAAACCACTGGGGAAGAAGTTTGAACAAAAACTATAAAAAGAAATAAAATTTTTTCAGATGTTGCTTTACTATATTATGAAGTGTTAAAACGATAAACTTTCAGAATGCAATTTTTAAGATTTAAATATCACCTGACAAATATCAAAAGAGTGTGTGATCCGTGTTATGCCTTTTTTGTGATTCCTTTAGCCAACAGCTTACGTACACGTCATTTCGATGAATAAAAAAAAATAAGCTGTGAAACCATAAGGGCGTACGTACTTTACGCACAAAACCATTAAGGCAAATGTGTATGTCGACGTAATTGGAAATTGTATATTATAAATACTAAAAAGACGTATGGAATTCAAAGATACACATTTTTCGTTTTACATTATCTTTTATGCAATTTTGATTATATACGCCCTTTTGCAGTAAAACCAAGCTGTTTGGTGCGTAAGACTTTTCTTATTGTATTATAGTTACGCGATTTCTTAGCTTTCGCTACATGTTGAACGTAATGCAGGCAGGAGCGGTGCTACTGAGAGTTAGTGGTGAATAATGAGACTCGGCCATACGAAGAATCTACGGGTTTAGAATTACATAATTTCTTTCTTAATACTTTTTAATAAATGTCAATTATCATTTATTATATAAAATCTTCCTCGGATAATCTTCCTTTCTCGCATAAAATTTCATTATTCTCGAAATTATATTTCAGGGCAACAGGCTTGCCGCCGAAAGAAATATAGTAATTACGTGAATGCCTTGAGGCCTCAAACTAGAAGTGATGAACGTCTGTAAATTTTAATTTTTCGCCTACATTCGAATCTTCATTCGTCAAACACGAGCAGCTTCTCTTTTTTGCAATGACAATAATTGCAATTACGCAGAGCTCTTGAAAGTACAAAGAGCTATTTTTCCTGAAGGAAAAGTTTGAACAATCAACAAAATTTCTTCGTGCCTCGTTTCACTGCGTTCATTTAATTTAACTTTAAAAATTATAAAAATAGTAACATTTGCATGATTTAAGAATTATTAAAATATTTCTTTAAAAAATATGGAATCTAATAAGAACAAAATATTAATAAATTTGATATTTAGTAAATATGCATTGTACATTAAACGTCGAATTTCATAACGTACGAAAAGCATTGCACTCAACAGCTTAAAAAAGATTTTTAAACTTTCATCAAAACTTATAATAGAAATTGTAAAAAATAATGAAAGGACAAAAACATTTTCTTGGAAACAAAACAACCTCTCATTTATTACATTTGAGACTGCAGCATACACTTACGAATAATAAAACACCAAATAAAGAAAAATAAAAAGATGACGATGTCACTCAGAAATAATCCCTATTTTTGAAATTTCCGTGAACAAAATTTACGCGTACTAAAACCGAACTTCAAAATATTTATAAGCTGAGCGCTTGATGACGGAAACGCTTCGCGTTAAAGCAATCTTGTTTTTCACGGAAAATCCCTTTACGAGCCCTGAAATGCTTCACGCTTATGCAGAAAAATTTAAAAAGCAAATTTAGGGAAAAATCTAACGTATTATAATATAAATGATATTTTATATAAAAATCAGACACGTAGATCGGTGTCTAACACGCCAGAATTCAACCCCGACATAATTATCGTAAGTTTCGAAGAATTAAAATTGATTCGCAATATCGCTTAGGACTGGCAATTTATTCGCAGAGAGAACAAAACGTCAAGAAAACAATAAAAACCTCGATTCCGTTCAATTCGCTTTGCCGATTCAGCTCTTAGTGTACAGTTCAACGGTGTTTTAAAGCACGTATAGTATATGAAGGCGAGAATGTGATAGGAAAGAATAAGTAGAAAAAAGAAAAAAGAATACGTGAGAAGTAGAACTCTTAAGGAGGCTAATAGAAGCAACAAGTAAGGAGTCTGAACCACCCTTCTGTGGCTCGTAACGTTTCCGCTACGTGATTGGCCGCCGAGCGAAAAGACTCTCTTGTTTAATATTGCTACGTGACTTGCAGCGCTGCAATGACGTCATTTCCGGGAGGTCGAGTGTAACTTTAACCCTTGTGACGTTCGTCCTTCGCGAATGCAGTCGATAAATGTTAATTGTGCGAGTCAATGTTGAATTTCCGACAAAAGGAATTACATTACACATATTACGTGATTCGTTACGCTCGATGTTACAGTCAGCCTGAGAACAAATTTTTATTCGAAAATAATAATAAATATTATAGCCCATGAATATTTCTGAATGGATTGTCGTAATACGAGATGCTATTAATTGCTATACGATAGCCTATACGATATTTTCACGTGGTTAGACCCTACAATGTAAGAATTAACTTCAGACTCATTTGAAGTGGAGCTCCGTTTTAACTTGTCGGTAGACATTTCTTTTTTGCCAAATCTATGGTACACTTATCTTATTGTTAGTCTTAATCGCACTGAAATTCGAGAGGGGTCTCTCTCTACAATTTTTCACTGTCGTCACCCATAGGGGGAAAATTTTAAACACGGGACCTCGCAATAACGTTAATTTATTTGATTGGACTCAGAAAAGAGAAAACGTCCGAAGCGATAGTGCTAACGAAAGATGCTCATTAATTTAATTACGTAAAGCATAATCGCCTCAGCTCGCACATATCGCTATACGTATCTCCCACTCAGCATGATACCGTAAGTTCTTGCCGTCTCGTGTCTAAAAATTGACTACCCTGTGACACATCCCGCTTTTTCCACGTTGTTATACCACAGCCTTCGCACGACCACACTTGGTCTCTTCGACTATACCTAACGCCGCGTCATCTGCTTATCGTCAACAGCAAACGCACGCACGTCCACGCATGCAGGTATAAACGCAACGTGCTAGCGTGCGATACTTATACGTCTCAATACTCGATATATTCATATGTATATCCCTAGAAGTCTATTGAACCGAGAGCTTTATTTAGAATTCGTGGTACTTTATGGTTTAATCTCTACGCGCAATAACATTTGACCAGCCTCAAAGTATCCATTCAATCAGACCTTATTTGGAGGTAATTACGAAAGTGAATACAAATCCATCAGATGGTTTTCCGCCTCAAAATCAAATTTCGTACGAAATCCTGGTTATTTGAGCAATCCTGATGAACCAGTAATGGCATTCAAAGCAACTGATCGATAGCGAGCAGTCTAGAACTATCGAGATTATGCAAACAGATAATCAAGTATTAACGTGAATTCACAAGACCGCGACGATCGCTCTAAATTTAGTAACAATCACTGGATAAATGGCACATCCTAAAAACCCCAACTGATGAAGAATTTCAGCTATGATGATCGTAAAGTTAAACTATCGTTCGGCCGTCCCTTTTTTTTCAATGCGCAACACTCTTTTCCGTCCAGGTGTCCCGGTCGTAAAGTCAAATGGACAATCGAGTGGAATAAGTACAACGCATAGAGCTCCAAGAAACTCATTAGAGTTAATGAACAGTCGAAAAATGATAAGAAGAGAAAAACGACGAAGAGGAAGAAACGAAGAACAGTGCGTGGAGCTGTCGTCGGCGCGGGCTAATTTAAACGGCAAAAAAAGATGCTCAATGTTTCGAGAATCCCTTTACGGACCAAAGCTACGTTGAGGACTCGGCTGGTCGATGAGGTTGGCCGAATTAGAAGGGAGAACTTAAAAGGACAGACATGTCTGCCATCGTTATAAAGGTAAGGGAGAGGGACTTGGGTCTTCAAAGTATAATGAGAGAAAAAGCAGTAGGAGAGAATAGAGGGAGAGAAAGAAAGAGGAAGAATGTGTGTGCGTGTATGTGTATCGCTGACGTCGTTACCCTAGTACAGTGTTTTGTATATATTGATCTCGGTCTTGCGAGGGGTGGTTAAACTATATTTGAACTACCAGCAGCGAGAAGGAAAGAGAGAGAGAGAGGGGGGGAGAGAGAGAGAGAGCGCAGTTTACAAGTCAGTGGGAACGCGACGTGTCGCGTGCTACCGAAATCCAGTATGGAAATAAGAGGAAAAAACCAGCATAAAGGATCCATCCTCTTCGTTGGCAAATGCATTTCAAAAACACTTCGCAGTAAATTCGTATGGAAATTGGACATCACATTGGAAAATGACAATATGCTATCCATTTCAAATAACTATTAGGCATTCATAGGGTGGATACCATAACAAATTGGATCATGTTTTTGTATTCCCATGACCAATATCGATGACCTCGTTTACATGACATACGTGCTTCCTATTAATTGAACTGATCAGAATATTTCGAACAGTTGTCAAAACTTTATCCAAAATCTGACGAAACGACGACTGCGTGATTAAGTAACTATAATACGAAGTGCCGGGCTTCACCTATTGAATGTCAATCGCATTTAACCTCCACGAGATACCGATTGTGGAAGCAGGTCAATAATGTTCAATAGAGAAACGGAGAAGTACGAGGAAAATTATTACAGCTATAACCAATTACCTCTTGTATATTCCATTGAGAATACGTAACGATAAAACGGCAGGAAAATTTTACGCTTCAACTTTCATTATTCTTTCTAAAGTGATTAACGTTAAGTTCTACATCTTACTGCTTTATATATGAAAGAACGCAAAAGTCATTGAAACACCATAATTACACGGAAAAAAGAGCGTTCAAAAGACATAGCACAAATTACCATTTCCACAGCCGTAAATACTTTTAAATAGTAATTACTGCGGTTAGTGTAGCCAAATTTAGTATGTGCAACTAAAAATTTCGGATATGAAATAATGTTTTCATAAAACACGAGCACAAACATAGCGAGTTTTATTACGTGATATTTTTCATTATTTTATGTGAACGCAGAAATTTGTTATGTGACGATTGACTTTCCTCCAGTGAACATAAAAATTTGAAGTTCCTTGCTTTTTTTACCATGTAATCAATTGTCTCATTTCACGTGGCAAAATGTACGCACATTTTTTTTGTAAATTGTGTAATACAATTTTTCCGCGTAATGAACGAAAAATGTCAAGGTGCAACCACTAGCAGATAAATATTTATTGAATGATAGTAATAATGCAAGCACAGATATTAAATTTAGGTATACAATATTAATATATTAATAAAGCTTAACAGCTACGGCTACGAGCTACCGAGATATCAGTTTTAGTTTAATATGCAAATAATGAGCGTTAACGAAGTATCTTTTTTTTAAAGAATTTTATCCCTGTAAAATATGATATAACTATTAAGTGCCTCGCGAAGTCTTGGCGAGAATATGAGAAAGTTATGAAAGAGGAGAAAGTAATATATTGTAGCTGTTACGTAGCTAAATGAAAATTAATCAATCTCAGCTCTGAAAAAAAAAGGGACGGAGGAAGTCGGAAATTCGGAAGCCAACATGAAGAAAAATGAGGTTTGATAAAGCTCAGGCAGAAAATGCACGAAATCTGATCAATGAATAGCCTCGAATTTTTAGGGCAGGGTGAAGACGCGCCAAGAGCATGTGCTAATTCGCATAGAAATAAATATTTATATGGTAACGTATAACTTAAAAATTAAAATATACCTAAGCAATTGTATAAGGGTATGATATTCCATGATACATAAAGAAATTCTATTCGTCTTAGTGAAAGCAAACTGCTGAATGGATAAAATGTGCAATTGGATACTTATCGCTCATTCGATATTCTTCGTGTAGTTTCTTTGAATTGTCTCTGACAGCCCTGATAGATTTAAAGAACAAGAAAAATAAATAGAAAACCTTTCGATCATTCAGTGCACTCGAAGACGAGTAGTCAATGTGATACAGATATCTATAAGCACCTTTAAGTCATGAACTTGTTGATTTATTGTATTAGCGACATTAATGCTGATCAATGTTAAATTACGTGAATGAGGATTTTGTAATATTTCAAGTCCGAGTAGTTTTTTAAGGAAGTTGACAGTAAAGTCAGAGTTAAAATTATTCCAAATTGCCATTTAACGTGTAAAGAGATAAGGTAGTAAGATCTATTTAAATGTTTGAAGGTAGAAAAATTCTTAAAATGTGTGTCAAGTATCAAGTCGTGCAGGGTCATAAATAATTGATGTAAAACAAGTGGTTAGCTATGTCCTGCCTGCAATTAATCGAATTACCTGAAAATAGAAACAGCGAGAGAGTCGCGATTTATGTTGTATAAATCGTACAAATGATCAAGACGTTACAAAATATAGAATTGAAATACATTTTTGGTTTTATCTTGAAATTACACTTTTCTTAAAGTGTGCATAATAAATAACAAATTTCTATACATATATCGAAAAATCAATTTAAAGAAGATGCACGAATTATCTAAATTATATTATTATGCAGCAACTAAGTTACTCATTCGACCCGCAATAAATACGATTTAACAATGAATTGTAGAATGAATCTGGTGCCGTTATCGGATGGCGCTACTGTGCAGACCCTTTTTTATTTTTAGAAGCTCTCGAAATGCATACCTTATGAGTGGGTAATCATAAAAATGGGATTGGGTCAATTTCATTTGGAACTCCGATTCAAGAGCTTTTACCTGAAAGAACATTTCGAAGCTCGACTAGGAACAGACGTCGAATTCATGACAGAGCATTTCGAAATGCATCTAGAAATGAATACACCAAAATTCTAATACGTTACAGGATTTCCGCCGTATGATATAGCGAATAAATATATAAGAAAAAAGAATCAATAATATGCAAAGTTACGCAATTTTGATTTCTCGCCAATTTAACAGCTTCATACCTACTGCCTTTAACTGTGGCTTAATTTCGGAAAAATCAATAAGTATTACAAAGTGACAGTAAGAAAAAGAACGGAGAACAATACTGTTACACGTACAAGAAGTTACTGCGATGAACGAGTCACTTTGTATCTGCTCCGAAAACGTGTTGCGTAAAAAAACGCATTTTAAAAAACATTAAAAAATTGTTAAACGACCGTTTTACCCCTAGTTCGCCACAACAGTTTTTTGAGTCTCAAACCGTCACACATAGTGACCGACAATTTCAATGCTGTATAACTTTTTAATCAATACATGTTGTCTGATTCAATTATATTATAATCAAAACGCTGGTGGCCGACTGAAATCTGACTAACAATCAAGTTCAATAGCAAAGAATAAGCATATAGTTCTAGGGCAAAAATTTGTTTAAAAATAATAATATTTACAAACAAATATCTCAGGAACAGGTGAAAAAGCTGCTGCTTTCCCGGTCCATCGGACCAGGTATAACAAATCAGGGTCAAGTATAATACAACGGAATGGAACATCTGAAAGTGTCTGCTGGGATAGCCAATGCACAAGAAGAAAGTCACATGCATGTCTGTGAATATGCACGCATCCGTGCATACGATATTGCATGTATCCCGAAATTCAAGTAGAATTGCATAAGCAATAACTATATGGGAAAAAAGAGATTAGTAATGGTTAATAATCTTGTAAGCAGTAAGTAGCAGGTAGCTCAAAGAAAAGAGTGGCGCACAGCGTTGAATATTACTGATTATTTAGAATACAGTAACCATTACAATTCCAAAGGTTATTCTTACTTCATAAATTAATGTAGGCACTCTCCAGCATCTAAAACATTCAATGCTTCACGGCACTCCCTGCTGTGTGGCTCGGATATAGGGGTACAGGATGAGCACGCAGAGAAAGATAATCGCCCAGCACTCAGAAAATTCATGACAATCCCTACTGTTCTCCCATATATTTTACCAGGAGAATTATTAAAATCATTTCCGTGTTGTACGAATGTATAATAATCATGATTATTAGTGTATTTCTTGAGATTAAAAAAAAAAATCAAATTTGATGGTTCCGGTGTTTTTGATCACAGTCTATGTACCTACTAATCGATAATTAATATTAAAAAAAAAAAAAAAAAACATTTTAAAACATTAACAAGACGTGCACTGACAGTAGGACAACTAATAATACAGTACTCGTTACTTGACTTACTTTGCTGCAAAAATGTTCGTCGCTAACCAATTCAGTAAAAATAACTTTCGGAACGGTAGTGTTTACTGTCTTCTAACATAAATAATCAATACTATTCCGTACTATTCGTCGCTCGCTTTCTATGCTACCTGAAATTCGCTGCTAACCAGACCAGCCACAGTTAACGTTCTTTTTTTGTTGATAAGTATATATCTTAAACGTTAACGTTACAGACTGCACTGCCAGTTTTAAAGCAGCGCATGCGCGAAATTAATTTTTCGTGCATCAACGAATGCATAATATATAACCACATGGTTCATGCGGTCGTCTGTCAAGGCAAACTTATATACCGCAATATTTTGAACCACTAATGGTAGATGCTAGACAACGCCATACCAGCGTTATAAAGTTGAACTTATCGATTGACGACCTCACAACCACACGACTGTATCTTGCCCGAGGTCACCACGAATGATTCGATGAAGCAGGAGGCTTTCGGTGAAAAAGTCGATACTCTTATATGTTATTTAGTGCAGCCATGAATCATTAACCCTACCGAACTTATAGATTTGACCCAAAATTGGCCGGATATTGTTATTATATTATTATTACTATTATAATACTACTACTATTACAGGGCACCGCAAGGCAATGAGCAGTAAATCAAACGAACGACTTGGTGAAGGATATTTCAGAAAATTTCTTAAAACATTAAAAAATAAAATGAACGTACTCGAGGATTAAAGGAACCACGAAAAATACTTCTGTAATCGCACAATAAAATTTAGATGCTACACTAAAATTAAAACTCGATAGGGGTTTGTCAAATTAACGTATTTGCACCATGCATGCTACACGCTAATGCATTAAAATTTTCCAAATTTCGCAATTGAACAAGCAAATACAAAGTGTTCACATGTTCAGGTAAAAGCTCACCTATATCTTTAATACCCCCAGTCCCACTCCACGTCGCTGCTTCTGAATAATCTCAGGATGTAACTGAAAGCTCGACGCATTGAAGGAGCACAATTTCTCACGCGATTATCGCACATATTTCAGACTGAAAGCTTTCCTCTTCTCCACTTTTCTTCCCACCGATTATCCTCAATCCTCGTTCAATTGCAAATTCAGAAAAAAGTCCATTCAATTGCAAAAAGTCCAAATTCACTGGAGTTCAACATACAGGACTCTCGTTACGGCGTTCCAATTAATTTGAATTCACGGATAATTTAAACGCGCATGTGAGAGCACGATTTCCACTCACGCTTCACAAGTTCCTGTAACGTGAACAGCTGTTTTCCAAATATCTTGAGCGATTTAAACTATGTTCACTCTGCCGTCTAGTGCAATAATATACATATATTGGCTTGCAGAGCCAAATACAAGAGATGAATGCAGATTTACAAGGACTGAATAAATGCGAGAATATAAGCAGTAAGAAAATAATATTCTTGTCATATGAGAAATATTTTATACATTGCGTGTGAAACACCTCCCTAAGGACCATCTGCCATAATTATTTGCATATTCAGGGAGCACTGTCGTATAACTGACGAGTAGGGGTCTCATTTATGCACGTCATAATATGCAAAGGAATAGTCCCTAAAAAAAAAACGACGAAATTCAAAGCATAGTTACATAAAAACATTACAGTCGCCCGAAATAAAAGTATTGAACGCTCCAAAGTTCAAATACGTACGATAGGCGTTGCAAGAGACGTAGTTTCAAGACATGTTTTGTCGTACTTTCTTATTATCGCTTACAGCGATATAATACGAAATAAAAGTTGCACAAGTGTTTCCCCTCAAAAAAAGCATTAAGGAAAAAGTCGAAAGCACGAACAAAGAGACGAAAGTATCGTCGCGTGAAATGTACGAAGAACCAAGTAAAGGGGAAGCGCTCGGCAAGTGTCGAACACGCTCGCGCGACAAAAATCCCTAAAAGTTATAAATTTTCAGGAAGTGCAAAACCCAGCTGTCACTTTTCCTCGAAGAGAGATGTATGACGGAAAAAAAGCCAAAGGTAAAGAAGAAATATGTATAGAGAGAGAAGAGAAAAAAAAGTGAAGGAAGATTGAGTAAGCTTCGCCAGGGAAGGCAATACGGAAGTAAAGAAAATGCAAACTGCCCACGCCGCATTGAGGCCGCCAACTTTTTGCCTAAGTCTTGCAGTGCGAAAACGTGATAAAGCTCGATCTTTTAACGTCGCGCCATATTAGAGCAAGAGCACCGGTTTCGGGGTTCGATGTGTCACGGGTGAATATCGAGCAGATAATTTCACATATATATATATCTGAAATTCCTGCGACATGTGTGCTCAACTTGTGTATCTACATAGGTTTGCACCCTCTATATTATATTTGTATACATACTTACTACCTAGGAAGGTAAATATAACAACTCGACAAATTTTCCTTTGTTCCTGCATAACCTATACCTTTCTGCAATATCTTAAGACTTTAACCTACTGCAGGTACTACCTGACAAGCAAAGCATTCGGATGAATCAATTCTCCGATTGCCCTGCGACGTCCACGATTTCCGTACAATTCCATGCCTGAATTACCTTCTTCGGTGGATTTACGACGACAACCCTGGCATTACGTGGAATCGCGTTAAGCGAACAAGAAATAGCACGCTGTGCGGACACAGCCTCTAGATAATTTCCAATAGAAATTGTGGGATAAAAATTCTTTTAAGAATGGTGCTGACGTTTATGATTTATGTGCCTTAACAATACTCGTATCTAGTACAGAAGTTTAATAATGTTACTCAGGCGATTTTCGTGCTCTTATGACAAGCGTATCAATAATTAACCCTCGGCGGTCGCAATGCAATTTCGCTGCTTTCGCGGTCGCACTGAAAAATCTTAAAAAATTCTTCAACATTCTTGAACCCTTCTACAATGCGAATCCACAATTATTTAAGTTTTTTAGGGAAGGGATCCAGGTCCTACCCCTTTTCCGTTTGTCGGGAATTCTTAAGTAAAATTTTGCTTGAGACGAAATTGTCCCAGCGCGACCGCGGAGGGTTAAATAAATATAGGTATTCATTTTAACTTAGATATCAATTTAAGATGTAGCACTGTGTGAATTCTGTGACGAGAAATGTGTCAGGGGAATTCTGAGTAAATATTTAATCAATCAAAATCCATTTGACAAGAACGTAAAACACTAAGACAATACCAGGAGAATGTAAAAGACGAACGAGTAGTAGGACAGTAGTCGTATATTAGAGTTTCAAACAAGAAGAATAATCGAGATAGCCAGTAGTATCATTTTCACGGGGATGAAGGGTGGGGGGGGGGGGCAGACGAGTTACCGCATAAAACGATCGAATTTCAATCCACGCGAGTTCTATTTTTATTGTTCAATTTTCAAACTATTTTTATAGTATTCCTTGTTAAAATTGAATAACGACGTTCCATTCGGTTTAACTGGCTCCCTATTGACCGATGCCTTTTTACCCTTAGCCTAAAAACCTGTCGCCGAACGGCAGCCTTCATCAAGTCAAAAGGTCAGCAGAAGAAATTTTTTGCGGCATAAATCCATGAAAAAAGTGAATCAACCGAAACATCTTCAAGTTTCATAAAAAGAGTTTTGATTTAGGCCGTTTTGTAAAATAACCATAAAATCCAATCGCAGTAACAAATTACTTCCAAAGTCCTTGTTAAAAGGTACCGTGCAATTCGTACAAAGCGATGGCGAAACTCAGGAACTAAGAAGTAACGAGGGACGATAAATAAATAAAACAATCGGACGATCGTGTAACTGCTATTTAATTGTCGATAAGAAAAAAAAAGTATTGGGGTGAACATGCAATAATAGAAAGTGCGTACTTTCTAGAAAGTAGGATAACCTTGCTTTCTTGATCGCATTCAGGTAAGGTGTGTCGCAATGTATTCCATATTTTTCTGCGACGAATACGGGACGAGTGATCAAGTCATGTATGAGAAGGACAAAACAGACACTGTGTACAGTAGAAGGGACAGAGGGCTTCGCGAACCTGGCACAAATTTTTTGGAGAAGGATTACCGCGCGCTACGTCAAATTACGCGAAGGTCCTTTCACGGTGAAAGTCTGTCGAGGACTGCGCGAGCAGCGAGAGGATTTCCGAAGGTGCCGTTGTCGGTCGACGGGGGAGAGGGTTCCAGGTTGTTTAGAGTGGGGGGAGCTTCCAGGTGGTGGCAACGAGCATGCGTAAAAGAGTCGAGACTCGACCCACACCTGCAACCCTTTTCCGCCATCAATTCTCTTTTTAGTTCCCTCCGGCGACGCGATCCACCTCGCACCCCTTCAGGTCCGAGCCCTTCACCCACAATATACGTCCTTTGCCTCGCCACCCTTTTTCGTCCTTTAGTCTCCTCTTGCTTCTCACCGTCTGACCCTACAACTCTTGTCGATATATATATAGATATAACCCACGTTACCAGCGGACGTTCTGTTTTTTTTCCCCAATGTCTACAAAATTTTAAACCCAATCGAGCCAATCACTTTTTTTTTTAATCAAAAACCTTTGAAAATAACAAGTTATTTTTAATAGACTTTGTGTACAGACGTTGCTTGTTGCCTCGAAGGGATGGAAAAAAAAAAGCGTAGAGAATAAAAGCAATGAGAAGGAAGGGAAAGTTAAAAAAATAGAAGACCAAAAGAAAGTGGCACGAGGGTCGAGATAAGAGAAAACCAGGCTGGAAAAAGGTATAAAAAAGGTGTTAAAAAGTCGAAGATGTTCTTTGCTGGTTTATAAAATCAAAAGGGCGCTACCTACCTCCTAATACGGAAGGGATATAAAATCGACTCGTATCATCGTCCCTCTCGACGCTGTCAGCTTTATCGGTGATTTGGGCATATCGCCTATTATAACGAAGTATACGCGATAAGCATATACAGAGACCCACAAACATTTCAAAGATACTACAAGATACGTGTGCTTAATCATTCGTGATTATATTTAGAAATTATAATTACTATACTTAATAAAAGGAATTAGAATTTCAATTGCTGTCTGTTTAAATGACCGAGCTTAATTATTGATTTACCCATTAATTGAAGAAACCCTCAAATAGTTTCTCTATCAAATAATTTATGCATGTCACAAAACTCTGAGATACTTTTATCTTACGATATTTCCATCCAAACCACTGAATTGTCTATAAAAAATCATAATGTTTGACGCTGACAATGTCGTTCAGCTACGAATTTCAGGTTTAAAAAATCTAGTTCATGGTTGTATACGTTGCAGGTCGTACATGTTTATCGATCCAGTTTAACTGCAAGCACTAGCCGGACCTTCTACCATTAAGCTTTGTACTTCCAAGAATGCAGTAAATTATATGCAGTAATTATATACATGATTACTATTATTATATGTAGCTATGATAACACGAAAGATGTCGTATCTCGTAACTTCCCCGTTCACCGGATGAGCACGTTCTTTGTTCTGGAGACGATAATGACGATCCACACTCGGCCGTGAATTCAATACGTTGGCAACACATACATATGTATAGTTGTTAAAACATATAAGATATAACATTAAAGTCTCTGCATAATCTATAGTCTTGGAAATAAGGAGTGTTGAAAGTAATATGCTAGAAATAAAAGATTTCTCCAGAGGCTTTCCCCAAACAAATTCTTTTCGTCGCCCTGTATATTATTGTATTGCGTATACTGACGGAACGATTTATTCTCAGGAATTTTTGCCTAAAGAAATTCACATTGTATTAAAAACTTAAAGATCGAGACTTGACCACGACTTCGTTTGAGAGTATAATAATAATAATAATAATAAGAAATCGTTTCTTGTAACCAGCGAGGAAACAATAAGTAGAATAAGAAATTGGAAGCCATCGGGTGTCTATATAACCACAGATTACATTTGACCCCTGAAACTAAAATATCTCCGAGTGACCTCCTCGAAACGATTCACGGGTTCACGTAAACTAGATCTTTGGTATTTATCCGCAAATAGAAGAGTGCCAGGAAGTACGCTAAATCTGGATTGCGCGCCCTGCAAGTTCGGGCGCTAAACTGAATGCTTCCACGTGTCTACATAGCTACGCTAATTCATTAATGCGATAATTCGCCTCTGGCTAATTAGGAACGGAAAAAACTTTTATATCTCGCAGTGCTCTGTTCATAGGGATGCTAATTAATGAACGAACATTTCAAAGGACATCTTTTTTTTAAACACGAGATATCGACTTACGAATTTCTAAAGGATAATTCGTTTACTGACTTGGTTTCGAACCGTAATTCGAAAGCTCTTTTAATTAGATCAGTGAAGACACTATTTCACATATGTAATGATTGTCTCCTATAAGTATATAATGTGCCGTTATTTGACGTCACGAGACTAGAAATTATTAACTTCGTACCGTCGCTTAATATCACGTCATATGAATTACCGACCAAGAATTCCAGAGTCCCAATTTTGAGATTTATCGATAGATAGGCTAACTTGTGTTGCAAAAATTTTTCATGCGTTACGAATCCGGCCATAATATTGGGTATCTTCACGTCCCTCGAGGAGAATCAAAATTTAAACTGGAGGAGAATAACCATGACTACGTATACATGATAGTCTTAAACTAGTTTAGTTAATACTGATCTAAAGGAATTGACAAATCATAGATATTTCTACTTCTGAGGAATATTTGGGATTGGTCAATTCCTTTAGATCAGTACTAACTAACCCGGTTTAAGATCGCCGTGTAAACGTACTACATGAGGATATCCGGCTGGGATAGTGAAGAACGATCCAAAAATATTAGACGCCTCCACCCCACCGACGACGGCTCCCAAATTGAGTAGGGGGTCAGCATCGAGGAAGACGTTGCCATGGACCATAATGTTTCTCACGTTATTGTCAATATCGATGTCCCGAGATGGGATCATCAGAGGTACCGAAGAGGATGGGGGACAGGAGCTACCTCGGCGCGGGGCAACATGACCTTCCGCCAACTAGCCGTCCCGACTGTTTCCGGACGGAGGTCGTCACCAGAGCAGCCTAAGCACTCCGAAGCTACGGCAGCAAGATTGTGACATTTCGATGATCCCGGGTCGACCGATCAGACGTGACGTCATATTGCTGGTTAGACCGCCAATGTAATTCACATTTCTAACAATAAGTGTGGGCCGTCCTTACAAGTATCGGCGTATCGCCGATTACAGAAAGACTCCGGCAAAAAAATTAATTGATGTTCAAATACTGGTTTTAATGGGGTAAACGACCTGCTCGATTTTGTCTTTAAATTTATTAAAAATTTGAATATCAATTAATTTAGCCCCCCCCCCCCCCCCATTCTCGCAGCTTCACACCGGCTAGAGGCAAGTACGATAGCCACTACACCATAGTAGCAGTTTTTATTATTTTATATGTGACAATTTCTTTTTAATATCTGGGTGTACTTTTCGTTACTCGTCATGAGAAATATTTTAGTTTTTGTTTCATTGAAATCGGTCCACCCCTTCTAGGTGAAACTGCATTATCACCCCTCGACACGCCAAACTTTGAGGGGTGATTTCACGGCCTAAAACCGTTTTTCCGCTGATAAAAAAATACGTGTCCCTTAGTTTTTTAAGCGCTACAACTTAGTTGAGTTTCATCAAAATCGGAAGGGGACACTAAAGTGATGTTCCTTGTAAATATTAACTGAAACGCGTCCTTCTTGTGAGGGTTTATTGATAAAATTTCGCTTCGAAAGAAACTTCGTAGTTTTAAATTTAAGTCCAACGACATGCTTCCATATTTGCGCGTAGCAATACAGGTGAGTAATTCTTCGGCGACGATGATTGGCTGAAAAGGGCATTACTTTAGAGTCTTAGCCCCGAGCCGGTGGCGATCTCACTCGCGCGTCACCATCCGTGATTCACCCCCATAACAATTTTTTGACAAATTTAACAATTTGATCTCTCATCGTGAGGAAATTTTTAAAGTTGCTTTCATTGTGAAAGATATCGCTGTTATATATAAAATTATTAAGTGGGTGTTTAGTACTCCAATTTTTATTTCTCGAATTGGTCGATAAGAAAAAAAAACGTGTCGCCGAGTTTTTCGAGTACTACAACATATGTGAAAACGAAAAAAATCGGAGGCGGACGCCATGTAAGTAATTATAATGGCTTTTTTTTAACGTGAGCTGCACACGCTTATAGTAGCACATTATTTTTTTTCTTCTTTCAAACAGCATCTGTTGTATCTTTATTAATCGGATCAGATGATGATTACCGTCAATCGTTAGAAACGAGTTCAGACGCAGATTACGATGAATCATTTTACACCAAAAACGGTAGAGGATTAAAAATCAAAATTCTATTAAATACTTGCAGTACAATCATGACAATCACATATTTTTCGGTTCCGTGTAAAAAACTTCTAAAAAGAATTCCTTTACAAGGACAAATACCGTCCCCGCTGTCATATCGCATATTCGTACCATATGAAAAGTGCCGAAACAAAAATGTATAAATCTATAAGCATTAATAAGATTGACAATAATAATAAAACTAGAGAACAATTATTGACTTCGGAACAAACATTCCACAATAATTAGTATCACTGTCGTTCACATATAGCAAATCGTGTTCAATTGGTAGATTCAACGGTACAGACTCCTATTCGATAGCAGTGGTCAGAGCCAAAGTGCTGACAGCTGGCCCAATGCCAAAGCGCCAGGTATAACTACTCTGCAGATCGCCAATAAAACTAAACTACACCATTAGCACGTTCCACGGCAGCCCCCAGGGTGCGTAAGCTGAGCTCACTATCATTTCCTAGTAGCCAGACCAGCAGTTCGGTTGTCAGACAGTTTCAAGACCACAACCAATTCGAGGACTATAAACAATTTTCATCGTTCCACAGCACCTGTTACTTCTCCTCATTCGTTTGGAACGAAGAAAAAAGCTCTGCCTCCGTTAAAACACGAGTCAGTTAATTACGACTGTGAACATCAGTCCAAGTGAATATCGTGCAGCCATCACTCACTCGGTGCACAGCCCTTTTCAATTTCATCGATGATCCACCTACATTCTCTTTTTTTTTCGGTAAACAATTATTTTTGGCAAATGTTAACAAATCACGTTCGGTCGTTGTCAAACTAACAGTTAACTGTCATTGGAACATCGACTGATTAGAAATATTTACGGCTGACGCTCTCTGCTGAATCTTTCACGTAAACATCACCGATGGACCAGCCTGATGTTTACATCCACTACCTATGCCAGTTAATGGATGTGACGTCTGTAACAAATTCTTGAATTCCACGTTCAGTGACCAAATGTCACACCGTCAACTACTTATCTTGCACTCGTCTTCAATGTATAAACTCTGAAGGTGCTCTAACGCTTAAATTCAGCTGTAGAAACTATGCGAGTTTCAATATATTACATCTTATCCGGAAGCTTCGAACATACGTGAACATATGGCAACGCCGTGCTCCCAGTTTTCTACGGTTGCTTATGTTCCATTCTCACGAGCCCCATCCACAGTTGCTGATCTGAAATTCATGGTCGGGATGCTGTGCGATTTGGAATTGCAACTAAAGGGATCGTCTATCAAGGTGAAGGTCGGAGGAATCGATCAGCTGTGCCGGCAGGTGAACTTGCTCTCGGTAACCTCCAGTAATATCTCTTCTTCTGGGGTGAATCTTACACGTTAAGGTTAATCCACCCTTTACACATGTGGTCCTACCCTAGAGGAAAATCACAGCTTTATTACAAGCCATCTCGAAGTGGCTGTATGCACTCTCGCCAGAGCCAATATAACTGCCCGCAATACATACTTGCGTTGAGGAGCTACTCAATGTACGCACAAGGCAGAGGAATTCGTTTCCGGATTAGCCGAGCAGAAATTTCATCAGGCAATCCTTAACATCTTCAGGGCCGGCTCAGGTTCTGCTACGATTTACCCTAGTCAGGCATTTACATGTGGTCCTGATCAGAGGAAAATCACACCTTTGTTACAAACCACCTCGAAGTGGCTGTATGCACTCTCGCTAGAGCCAATATAGCTGCCCCCAGTACATACTTGCGTTCAGGAGCTACTCAATGCATGTACAAGGCAAAGGCAGTCGTCTCCGGATTATCCGAGTAGAAATTTCATCAGGCAATCCTTAACATCTTCAGGGCCGGCTCAGGTTCTACTACGATTTATCCGAGTCAGGCATTTACATGTGATCCTGATCAGGGCCCTATACGTATTGACCTATTAGGACAATGCCAAACAGGTACAGATCCGGAGTTCCTTATCTCAACCATTTTACGACAATCCGTGTTGTTCCTTACCCGGTCCCAATTGGGAATTCCTGAATTACTTTTTATCATAATATCCTGATTCTTCCCAAATCAAGTCCGGATTCGGTCTACTTGATTTGAAATTGAAATACTAATTTCAAAGGATTTTTAGAATTAAACTGTCATTGTTGATAATATTAACACCATCATACTTTATTTTAACACGCTATTGGTTCTTAAGGGGGGAGCCTGGTTTAGAGGCTTCAAAAAATCGATTTTTTTTTTTTGCGTAAATGTCTTCCTAAACTATCCAAGAATGTGTCCCTAAAATTTCAGAAGCAAATTCGAAATATGTTCGG
>JARQSW010000083.1:0-84647 GCA_030142375.1 Calameuta pallipes
CTAAGCATGGTGACATGAAAATCTCAAAAAAAAAATTTCCCATCGTCACATAGCTTCCTCTATGAGGAAGCAAAAGACAAAAAAGAAAACAATACCTATACTAAAACCAGCCACGGTAACGAGTAAACGCTGAGAAACATAATAGTTGCATCTTGTACGAAAAACAAAAAGAAAAATTGTATAGTAGCTAGAATTTCAATTCGATGAAATAATACCAGTCGTTAACGACTAAAACATATTGCGCATCGAATTAAAAAGACATATATGTACAATATATATATATATTTATATATATATATATATACACACAAATTCCGCTTTATTAGATCAAACATTAGATTTAAGCGCTTAGAATCTAATCGCCTAAGAAAATATCTCTCAATTGATCATCTAACGGGACATTTGCAAGCACAGATCAGTCAATCGAGAGATGTTCTCTTAGAGAAAAAAAAAAATGAATTGATCGACAGTCCAATTGCTAGGAAACAATACAATTTATAATAATATTTGTAGAAATTAGATTACGATAATTTTCATTGGATTGCTGTGCATGCTTCAGTGTCTTTAAGGATCTCGTTTTGAAACAATCTTGTGTGCGAATACTAGCAGACAAATAAACGATCTTGAAGCAAAAAAGACAAAAATCATAAAGCTCCTGGCACTCGTAAAAGTAACTGACGGTGTTAAAGGTAGTGATCGTTTCATTCAGAATACCAAAACCAGAGCACGGCAATCTATTGATATGTCAAACTCTTACAATTGATGCGACAACAAGTGTGAGTGAAAAATGACGGCAACGATATAAAAATAAAACAATAGATTTTTTGTTGTCCATTTTGTTAGGCAACGGTTACACGGCGAACCAGCCATCGTCTGATAATAATTAAATCACTAGGATCTAGATCGCTACGCATTTTTAATAACGTCTAATTGCAATAAGTAGATTGACAATGAGGACAGTATGGAAAACGCAAAAAAATTCATCGTCAAAACATATTTTATCAGTAAGTGCATATTTGTATTGTTGAACCGTAGGCCTCATTTCGTAACGATCCAATAATTCGCGATCACACATCTCGTTCCATTGTTTACCAATGGTCCGAAAAAAAAAAAAACAATGGGACAACAACGAAACACAAATAATATAACGCTTCAAGATCCAAATCATATTTAGAATCTTTGTGTCGCTCAAACATCTATTGACTAACGGTCGTAACCAGCGATCATGATACTGAGACAGTTTCAAAGAAAAGAAACCAATTGTATTGTTACTGCTGCTATTGTTATTTACAACAGTATATTAAAGTTCTGTTCTCTTGATATTCATATTGCAGTTTCAGTTCCACAAAGGATTGATCATTTTAAAGATTAAATTAATGACTTGCGAAAGTAATACAAGTGTATATCATTTTACAGCAGTCTTTAAATATGATATTTACTAGACTGAGAGAATAATTCCAGCCCGATAAATTGCTTACTGTTATTGTTAACGGGAAACCGGAAGTAAATTCGTGAAACAATAGGGTCGCTTTCCGAGTGTATCGCGATTTTCCATACAGGTAGTATTTTGTATTGCAATTAAATATATTCCTTTATAGTTAATGAAAGAAGCCGAGGAAAAAGAAAACAACGTAAAAGCTGCACGCGACTTTAGCAGGAAAAAAACGTCGTTCATTTGAAAAGGTTCATTTGCTTTTTGACTTTAGATTGACATACGGTTATAGCTATTGATAATTAGATGATCGTAGACTATTTTGCATTTCCATAAGATCTCAGTAGCTCCGTTACAATTATTTTTGTTATTGTATCCATCAACATACAGAGTACACAGTATGAGCTTGAGTCGTCGAAAAGACTTAGTGGAATCACGGATTTGTGTCTAGAAAGTGGTTCAGCAAATTTTCGTAATGCCATTCTTATTTAATCAGTACCGATGGCTCTCTAACGCACTAACAATGCACCACGCATTCGTTAATTAATATACAATATACTTTGTAGTCATCGATTCTTCGGTTTGATCCTCCTGACTTTCATTTTGTCTTTACTCCTCATTAATCTCCTTTAATTATTCTTTTTTTTTCGTATATAACTTTTCTCACTTTTCTTGCGATAACACCTATAAAACCTAGCCTCGTCTCTGGCCAGCTTGTCAGCTGAACGATGAGGTTTACCATTTTTTTTTTGTTTCAATTCTTTTTTAAAGCTTCTTCTTTGTCTTATACAACTACAAAACTAGGATCCAAAGTAAGGCATAATCTTACATGTCCTACGAAATATGCATTAGATCCCATTACCCTTTTGCGCCGTCTTAAAAGATTCACCATTGTTTGAGTGATTGATCCGCCGCACGATAACCAATTAGAGATGAGAAATGGCTAAGGGGCATTTTGGTCTACGTCCAAGGGATGGGATTCTGCGTATTGGCTGTATTGATCACGACAGCCATCAAGTCAGATCTGAGTGGAGAAGCGAGGACGTGGTAGATCGCCGAAAACGGTATCGCCATGCACGCTTTTAGCAAGGGCTTTGATCGAAGCGCGAATATTGTGAGGATCGAGTGGATCCCTTGGCAGCTAAAATAACGTTAACTATGTAAGATCCAAGAGCATTATATAATAATGGATTAGTACGATAAACTTCTAGAGCGAAGCCAGTTTTAATGTCTTATATGAAAGCAGTTCATACCCGATCGTCGTCCTGGTCCTGCATATTTCGCCGAACGTAAGACGGGAAAGCAGGTACGCTAACAGGCAGTGATTTGGCAAGAGTGGGATGGCCTCCCCGCTGTCCTCTAGGTATATGAATACCCTCGTCATGTCCGGAATCTGAAATATCCGGAAGTCAAACAAATTTCCCAATATTCAGGTCCTTAGTGACATTTTCTGAATATTTACCATCAGTATCAGACTCTTCATCCGACTGGCGAAGCTGCTCGCAAGGTAAAGTATCATCCATTCCTTCAAGAGGGAACAAAGCTTCTGCATCCAAGCTACTTGGCTCCCTAGAGAAGACCTTTAGTGGTTCCCTTCTGTCGATGCTTCCATTCTGTTGAATTGAATTGTTTAAACATACTATTAAGATAAGGTAAATTTTGCATGATGCAAAATCCCGTTTTCAACCGGTAATCACTATTGTTTGGATACGTGAGCGTGTCTGTACTCACAATATGAAGACTAGCTGGATGCTTGGTAGCAGCTTGGTGCCTGATATTAGCGCCGGTAATGAATTTCGTGTCGCTTGACACTAGATGTGCTCTTGTGTTATTAATTTTATTGGCCATTGAGCTGGTTACAGTTTCGTTAAAGCCTTCTGGAGTGGCAGGAGGAGTTTCCAGATCATTCGGAGATTTCGCCGAATTCTCGTTGTTGCAAATTAATCTATAAGAGAGAATATAAACGATTTCGTTTGTGAAATTTTATCAAGACGTCAGTCTCAGACGTTAAACTACAAAATGCAAAGCATTAATCATGTTGATAATCTGACCTTGCCAACAGTCTATGCTCGGTATGGGCTTTCTCACGAAATTGTTCCAGAAGTTGATATTGTTTTGCTGTAAAAGCTCTAATCTTTTCCTCGACCGCAGCAGCCTCACGCTGAACAGCTTCCTCAAGTTGCTGCTGAAGACTTCCCAGTGCCAACTGCTGGCTGTTGGATAGCTGGGATACTGTGCAAATAAAATAGATGATATAAGTATTCTGGGCGAGCACAAATTTTTTCGTA
Organism: Calameuta pallipes; assembly: GCA_030142375.1. NCBI lineage: Eukaryota > Metazoa > Arthropoda > Insecta > Hymenoptera > Cephidae > Calameuta > Calameuta pallipes. The sequence goes on from JARQSW010000083.1 coordinate 3,721, forward strand.
GACTTAGTTTACGCACATATATTTATTTATTGAGAAACAATTAAAGAGAGTCTATTTGTTACAGGTATATTCAAGTACTATAAAATCTTCATTTTGAAAAGTATAACATCTAGAACGTTAAATGATCAACAACAAAATTCTAGTTTGATAAGAAAATATCATAACGAGATACGTAAACACTGCAAGCATTCCGCTTCTTCAATTGTATCTGCCAGTACCTGCAATTAATGGATCCTCGCAGTTCTTTTAAATATTACACGTTGTTACTTTTATATCCCAGAGAACCGTATCACTTCATATAATCAGGAGCAAACGTGTTTACCGGAAAACTTTGTAGATGCCTGAAGAAGGTCCACATCGGCCAGAGCACTATGATTGATTACTATCTTGAAGACCGCGCTGTAATCAGGACTGGCTCGTAATTTCTCAATTTCATCAGGTGAAACCTATAACATATTAATGATAATAATGCATTAGTCAGCGAAAAAGTATGTAAATAAAACTGCTGTACGTGCTGAGCGCCATGTATTTAATGAATCCTTAATCGGATTAACATGTTCGCCCAATAAGAGCGTTGCATTTTATCAGCAGAAAATTAATGAGTTAGGTAAATATTTTATATTGACTAGGAAAGATAACAAAGTGCTATTAAATTATTTTACTTTCAGGACTCCTTAGTAATTCATGACTAGATCGCAACACACCAAGGTTTTCTAATGAATAATACAGGCCCTCTGATCCTGCGATCCAGCATAGAAATGTGATACATATGTATGTATGTTGTGTCTCATAAAATGTTGTTTACTTTCAACAGCTAGAATACAACGTTAAGCAGGATAGCAAAATGCAAGATAAAAAAGAAGTTTAACCAGTTGCATATAGTAGCGTGTAATAGTTGGTTGGCAGCCTCTGCTAAATACCTGATACGTAAAGGAATTAAGTTATTTATACTGTATCAATTTAGTTATCTGAAAGTGTATCATGTATCAATAGATAACTAAAACTTGAAACTAATATATTGTATCATGCATCTATTACCAGAGGAATTATAAGTTCGATAGCCTGGACAAAGTGAACACCTTGGAGAATGTCTCTCTAGGTGATATTTAATTTGAGTCAGCATTTCAATAAATAGATTATTTACTGATAATAATTTTTTTTATAAAATAAACACGAATTACGTTATCTGAAGATTTCTTTAAAGTGATTAGATCTCTATTGTTAATTAGCACAGGTCTCAGACAGGATGTGACAAGAGTTCTACTACATAGAAATTAAATGATATCAAGAAGTATAAGAAAGTCATTTATGAATATATCAGATGTATTGACGTTTTAAAACGTCCTCTCTTATACAGTGTGTATTAAAAAAAAAAAAGGTTTGATATTTAGTGAACAATACATCATCTATGTTTTCCTCTCATCTGCTGCATGCCGATCTATGGTAATAAGAATTACCACAGTAGATACACCCACACAATCTTCCTTAAATGAAGAACAAGAAATTGCATCATCCATTATTCATTGCTAAGTAAAAAATGTTATTTCTTAAACAACAATTCATTCTTTGACTGTCAATATTCCTTAATTACACTTTTGATACTTACAATGAGATTGGTGTTAATAAGGACCATCCCAGCACCATACTCTTTATGTATGGCATGGGTATGTGTTGAGCAGTTGTAACAGCGGTGGACTATCCATGCTCCAACATTTCGAACTTCCAGCAAACTTGACTGCTGTTTAGTAATACCATCCAAGACTGATACACTCGCCACATTCTGGGAAATAAATTCCAGGCATGGTCTAATAAGTATATCTTACTATGTGCTGTCTTATTGTAATTGTATATCATTATATGTAAGTAATTTGATTTGACTAATAGTTATGGAAATCAAAAGCTTAATAATAAAATAAAACTGTCCTTATTGATTTTGACTTAATCGAATATAAATGATTAATTTCATACTTCTTAAGAATGTAAGAATGCAAGTAAAAAAATTGTTGAAATAATCTAGCAGTAAAGGTATTTTAGAAGATTCTATTTTTTGTATTAGTTTTCAATATTAACACTGAATCATATGAAAGCACTATCTCTAGCTGCATAAATGCTAAAGAGTATATCTTATAATCAACTAAAATATTATTGAATATTTTAGCATATGATTATATTAGGAAACTGACTTCACAACCTTGACAACATACTCATATTTGCTAGAATTTCACAATACTATAAATTCTTATAAGAGAAACATATAAGGTACATGAAAGAATCTAACAATTGTTCAATTTAGTTCATAGAGCATATTTAATTATAAATAACAATGACAAATATTCAATATAAACAGATTAACTTGCTGTTTAGTTATTAAGCATCAGTCAAAATTGTGAGATATTTTATTTCAATTCCATGCAAAATTTTCTCGTTCAAATTTGATTAAATTAAGATAACGAAAGATCAATGAACTTCCAAAAGCTTCAACGAGAATTTTAACAAAGCCAAAAAGATTCTTCAAAAAGAAAATCCTCTATGATGACTATTCAAAGAAGTGTAATCAGCACTCAGGTAAAATTCGTAAATTACCTCGCGAAAAAAGGTGTCAGCGCGTTCTAAGGCAGTCAGTTCGATATCCTCGAGGTTGACCCTCCGCAGTTCATTATCCCTGCATTTGATGAAGACATTGAGACACTTGCAGGTGACGTGCATCGTACGAGAATCCCGAAAAACACGTAACCGAGTCACCGTGATGAGAAAGGATGAAAATTAAAGAGAAGAGGCAGAAGAATCCGCAGCCTCGAACAAAGGAGACGGAAGCAAAATATCGTCCTGCTAACGAATTATCCAAAAATTCTTGTAACTCAGCGCTTTCTTAGCGACCGGCACTTTCCAGTTGGTAATCTCGTGAGCACTGAAACGTTTACTGTTCCGACATCATGTTTTCCAAGCCGAAACGATGTGTACGTGCGTACGAGAATACTAAGAAAATTATCACGTCCTCTCGGCCTCCTGCAGACTATATATCTCTTTTTGATTTAACCCACTCGCGAAAGCTGATCCAAGGTGTTGCGCTGTTGCATACTCCTCGACAAGAGAAATCTTGTAGTAGACCTCGAAAAATTCTTTTTAATATGAGTCTCGTATAAACACTCGGCACAGCCGATGCTGCCGCTGTCTAAGTTGAAACCTGATTTGTCTGAGATTCTCACTGAGATTATCGTCGAGGCTTTTCGAAATGGCTAAAGATTTCTCAAAGCAGAGTGTTATTCTGTCGCGGGTAAGAGATGTCAAGAGACTATTATACGGCCGTAGCTTCGTGAAAGCTTTTCGTGCTCAGTCCTCTCTGTTTCTTTCCCTCTTTCTTCCACGATATTATCTTTCTCTCTTATTCTCTCCTATTTATCCACCCGTTCCTCTCTCTCTCTCTTCATCACTCGCTCACCCTCTCTGCTCTTTCTCAAGCTTCACTGGTTACTACCTCGCGATAATGTATACCCTTTTTCAAGTTTCTCGGGACTCTAGACGCCTTAACTTAATATAACATTTCTCGAGCTTGCAGATAAACGAACCTTTCATTAACAAGCTTGACATGGAACGTGGTAGCACGCAAAGTTCACACTTATATTTACAAATTTTTCCGAAATTCACGGGAGGAGCACTCACTAAAAATAAACACTGATTTATGGACGCTACGTGCGGACTTAGTAAGACAAAAACATACTCCTTGGTCAGTATACAATCTAAATCAGCTGGTCCATCAATGATGATTTTTCTCAAATAATTTCCATCTCTTGTTTTACGATCATACTGTACTATATGGAAATTCAATCAGATTACACAAGGAAGTTAAAGGATACAATTGCTTTGCCTTTAAACGGCGAGAACGTGCTGCTTGACTCTAGTAGGATTTTTAAAGGCATTGCGCAATCGCACTGTTTTCCCCGGAGGCTAGTTTGAATTTATAGATATGTCTTCTTGGTGGAATGATAAATGTTCTTAATGAATCAAAGATATTGCTGTAAGATATTTTTTATTTTCTTCTATTTATTTCATACACATTGCATTATAGATTATTAAAATTATTGCACTTGATCTTAGTTTGCGCAGGAAGACTACCTTTTATCTTAAAGTATTATGATGTTATAATAGTAATTGATGGCATTGAATGCAACGGTAACAATTATCTGTTTAAATATATTTTAACAGGAATCTTTGCAAGATTTTCAAAGAATATTAACATACGTTAAATTTTTCAATTGCACCATAACAATTATCAGGTCTCTAAATAATACTGTTTTTTTTTATTCGGCAAAAACAGCATATAATCTGCAATTCGTTGTCTCTTTATTTACCTGATGCACTTCGTGAACGTACATAGTAACGCTAATAATAATTATTTATTGACACCGAATTACAGATTGTAATCATAATTGTCTCTCTATGTCAAAGTGAATTGACAGAAATTTTTTGAATTTAGAAATTATATTAACGTGTACGTTCAACCCAGATTTTTAAAATTATTAGGTAAAATTTATATAATATATCAATATGCAAACAGCGTTGACAATTATTGTCATTATGTATAGTGCTCCATTATTCAACGTTCACAATTCAACATAGTTTTTTTTTAATATCATGCATGCTAATATACACTTTAGTAATACAATAACATGGAATGTAATTATCTTCACGTGTACTTTCCACGTGGATACAATGGGAATGTTTTTCGGAAAGCGTCGTTTTGCGGATACATTAATTATAAATGATATTTTCATAACTTTTGATTATCCTTACGCAACTTACATATTGAGATATTTATGCTTCCATTTGAAATACTCGTTAAATCTCATCGCTGCGTATCTGAAACAGCCATTATGAAATTAACTTGTCAGAACTATCGTATGATTGGAACGTTAAGCATATGATTCAATCCGGTTTTTATAGTGATGGCAATTTATGCTATTAGAAACAGAGAACAAAAAATTGAATACTCACTCTAGGAAATCAAACTCTATGTTAGAATGTTGACTCTGTATAAGAGACCAACAACCCCAGAAGAAGTGGGATAAAAGTGCGAATTTATTAACACTTATATATAATTTTGTGACATCATCCTCCGACACGTTACTGCTCTTGTTGTATGTTTGGATATATATTCTGATCCAGGCTCTTTGTAGAGTCTCTTCCGGATATAATGAGAAATCCGAATTCTCTATACCTAATTGACGTTTGAAGATATTATTAAAACTTGCGTCAAGATAGCGACAGGCAAGAAAAAGCAAGGGAAAGAATAAAATGTTACCAGCAAATTCAATAAAATGATTCGCTATGTCATAAGCTTTATAATTGTATGCAGCATACTCATAATCTATAAAAGTAACTGTATTCTCTGTTTGATTATAAAGAATATTGCCCAGAAGAAGATCATTGTGAGCATAGACTACTGGATTATCCAATGTTTGAAGTTTCTCCTTCAGAAGTAAGTATTCTTGCTCCAATTCTTCATACGGTTTTATTAATTTCTGAAACCTAGAAGCATAATATCTCATGTTATAAATATTGAGACGAAACTCTATCGAATTTAAATATATTTTTACCTTGCTTGTTTTTCTGGTTCTGGAAATTCCTTTGGCATGATATGCATGAATTTTTCTGTTTTACTCCATATCATAGGATACCTTTCAATTTCAGAGTCTCCTGGATTCAGAAGATGCATCTGTGCCATCCTCTTCGCTACTAGTTGATACACTTTACTCTGTCTGACAGTTTCTACAGTGAGGACCTCCCCTTCGACAAACTGGTAGGCCAATCCGTTGTTGAATGTTGCATAAAGAGCATGAGTGTATCCAGCCTTGTACATTATCTACACCAGTTTGTTAATATCTGTATTAAGTTAGATCTGATACTTATTGTTACATGCTTAACAAAATTCAACTCTTAATTACCCTAATATTTCTAATTTCAGCCTTACGATCAATAAGTAATTCTGTCTTGTTTCCATAGACTCTGACTAAAACCATTTCATTATAATGTCCTGGATACCACACGCCGATCAGCTTGTTTGTTATCCCATTAGTAAATAACTGAAAGTCATCAAATTTCAGGTGCACATAAACATATTATAAATGCTCAAATTTTATTAATGTTAAGATTTTATACTTCAGAACAGATAAATTAGATACTAACATTATTATTTGATATCATACAGTATACTGTTATCTATGATAGGGATAAATGACAAGTTATTAGTTTAAAGCTATGAGATTATATTCAACTACTTATGCAAAGGTAATTGGTTGTTTTGAAGTAAAAAAAGCATCAACTCAGATAAGTGTATTAGCTCAGTTGTTATCAAAGATTAATTTTTATGATGATAAAAATGCTTATCAGGAAGAAATGTTATATCAACATTAATTAATAACTAAGTATGGGTAGTAATATGAATTGTTCCATTAAATAAAAGTACATATCACTAAGAAAAGGAATTCAGGTCATAGTTGATTTACTTATTGTTATAGTATATCGAGTATTGTTTCATATGATTCCAATAAATTTTATTTCATTTTACAGTCTTATATTCTTATATAACATATTATTAAGTGAAACTTTCAAATTATTACACGATACCCTTAATTCTCTCATAGATTTATAATTCCAATTTCATTAAATGTATAATAATTATTATGGCAATATATTACCTTGAACTGAAGTTGATTGTGAGGCCAATTAGGTCTAAGTTTTTTTACAATCTCTGTTGCCCCAACGTTTAATTCATTTTCATCAATCGTCAAGTCAAAATGAGGTTCCATTGATTTATCATCCATTACCATCTCATCGATTCTATAGTGGATCATTGATTGTTATATTATATATTGATATACATATTATTTTCTAATTAAAATCTTTTCTTTGCTTGTATAAACAAATAAAGTATTTTATAACTTCATATAACTTAAACATGCAACACAGTTTGAAGATAATACTGAATGCGATGCATCCATATATGTATGGCACTATTGATATAATGAAGTTTATAGACCTACATAAAAACAATAATGTATATCATTAATATATTACAGCAATACAAATTCAGGGAATATTGAAAGCGTACCTTGCTTCCTGCTGGTAAAAATAAAACTGAGTCAGGCAGACTCTATTCCCAAACTGTTAAGTTACAGTATTGTCAGTTTTATCGAACCATTATCATCATTGTAGCCTTGAGCTGTTAGCACAGTCAACGACAGTACTGTAGATAGTTGAATTCATTGATAAACTAGCATTCTAAAAACGATTTCATAATTTATTCATTGCTGGAAGAAACCCATAAGTTACACATATTCAAACTATGCATTCTTATCACTGCACATAATTGTACGCTCTTGATTTCTGTAATCTAATCAGAGAGAATGGCCTTTATCAGGAATGCTTGAAAGTTTTATCTGCAAATATAAAGAAATTATCATCGGAAATTAATCATAACTTTTCATGAATGTGTTTTAGCTTATTCAGTCATTCTGTGTCACACTTACAACGTTCCCTGTGCTCCAGCGAAAGGTATATACGGTAAAATGATGTTTGATTACTACCAGACGTCATATCGTCTCGCACAGCGCAGACACGAACTGACGTAGGCGTGGAGGTAGGTGATATTATAATAAAAGAGGGCTAGCTTTATATGTAGAACTATACGTCTAACAATTACTACATAAAGGGGACACAGGAAATACGCTAAATACAGCAGAGGGGTTTTAGAGGAAGTTAAAATGACACACATTTATTTTAAGGTATAGAATACATCTAAGGTATAAGATTCCCTCTTTAAGAATATCTGTTTTGTGCACAATATGAGCAATCGGAAAGTCTTGAATAATTGTTGTTTTTTTATGATATTAACTTTAAGAGAGTTAAATGAAAACTCAGACGAAGACTTGGGGCTGCTAGTGACGTTAGACGTTAAATAGAGGAAAATGCAACCAGTAGAAGATAAAACAAATGACAGATAGTATAAACCATGGTAAGAAACACCTAGAAGTGTTCGAAATTAAAAAATTGATCGATAGCTCATCTATCATCCACTTTTAGTGACTATTCCAGTTTATGCTTCAAGGGATCTTTGTATATTTTTTCGTATTGATTCCTATTGTTTCAGAGATGTGTATCAGCAGCAGGTATACAGCCTTAGAAGATTTGCCACTTTACAGATTTAGTTTCAAAATTGGAACACCTAAACATCAGGAAATACGGCGAAGGTTGAAATCGTTGAAAATGCTCTGAGACTTCTACTCTATTTTCGAATCTCCTATTTCTTCCTATGTCTTCATCACTCTCCTCCTAGTATATCCAATTCTTTAATTCATATTATTATAAATGAATGATAATTTAGTTGAAATTTTTGTCGCTGCAGGGGCAGCACCTCCTGGACATGTGTGGGGAACCCATCATCAACGATTCCGCAACAGTCCAATGGAAGAATTCATTGAAGCAGGATAAAGCAGGACTTGACGACAGCCAGTAAGAGCAGTGTCGATAGACGATTTCAGCAAAAGGGTCGCAAAAAATATTCATTAAAACAGAAAAAAAATTGTTTACTGCTATTCCAAATAACCAAGCAGATTCTCATATGATTTTCTTAATGAATTAATTGCTCTCAATTTGCTCCATTTTGTTCTCGCAATTTGTTTTTAATTTCATTAAAACATCTTTAAATAACAAATAAAATTTGATTTTCTCTGGGATATTAACAGTTGGAAATCAAAAATCCTGGCCAAGAATATTTAGAAGTACTGAAAGTTCCCCAAAATTGTGTGCGCGCAACTTCGTCGCGCAGGACTCGGCGAGTGAGAGGAATGCCTAAGGCAGCGCCTGAACTCTGAGCGCTCATTCTTCCTCGAGTCGATCTCCTATACTGGTCTCTTGGAAGCATCCCTCTTATCCATTTCCAACCTTCTTCTTTTTCTATATTTACTGCTTTATCCTTCATTCCTTACTTTCTTACTTATCTCTTTCCTTATTTCTTCTCTGCTTTTATAACTCTATTCTTTACTTTTCCACTTCTTCACTTTTTTATTTCTATCTTCCTATCTGTCTTCTTTTTTCACTCTGTTCCCTCTCACTTTCCATTGTGCTTGTCTTGCTTGTTCTATTCCTTTGGTCGGATCGAGCATATTCATTCGAGTAGAACGTTAACGTTTCTAACGCACCCTGTTAGAACATCTAGACATATAGACCACGGTGTCGGGGGTTGTCCTTCTGCCTCATCCGCTGAGCTTGCTCAGTTGGTCTGGCCCAAGTTGTGGCCGCAACAGGACCTTACGGGTCTCCCGACGGTAGCCTTGAGCCCTCTTAGGGTACGCTACGACCATGATCTGTCGTATAGTGAATCTAATCAGAGTGTCTAGCTCTCGCGTATTTAGTATAATTTGTTCGCTTTGCTAAAAACTCTCCAAGATGTTGTTGACATTGGAGCACTCGTGTGGGTAAAGACGATCCTAAGTGTCGGTGGGGAGGTCGTATGGGGTAATCCGTTGACTCTGTGCAAAGTCCTACTTGTGCATGTGTTCTTGGGTCGGCTTCACTTGGGGTAGGTGCGGGAGCTATTGAGCACCTGCTAGTCTAAAGTCACCCTCTGTGGGAAAAATTTTGCGCGGGGATCAATGGCTGACGGGGTCTGCCGCCGGCGGCGGACGTGGTCCCTTACGTCTAATTTACTGAGCTTGCTCGGTGGGAAGTGACGGAGGTTGTAGCTATTTATTTATTTTTTTTTAGGAGGTTGTAGCGTCAAATATCGTCCCTCGAAACGTTCTGGCGGTCGCAAGGGCAAGCAGAAGTGGAAATGGATAAGAGGGATGCTTCCAAGAGACCAGTATAGGAGATCGGCTCGAGGAAGAATGAGCGCTCCGAGTTCGGGCGCTGCCTTAGGCATTCCTCTCACTCGCCGAGTCCTGCGCGACGAAGTTGCGCGTACACAATTTTGGGCAACTTTCAGTACTTCTAAATATTCTTGGCCAGGATTTTTGATTTCCAACTGTTAATATCCCAAAGAAAATCAAATTTTACTTGTTATTTAAAGATGTATTAATGAAATTAAAAACAAATTGCGGGACAAAATGGAGCAAATTGAGATCAATTAATTCATTAAGAAAATCATATGGGAATCTGCTTGGTTATCTAGAATAGCAGTAACAAAAATATTTGAATATTTTTTAATCATTGTATAAAAGCAGTGGAGCAATTAGGAAAACATAAGGAGCATTTAAGGAGTATGTATAAACCTATTCAGTCACGTATACGATATAATAAAAGCCCAGTACATTTGGCGCCTTCGCGTTCCCTGCGATCCTTTTGCTGAAATCGTCTATCGACACTGCGCTTACTGGCTGTCGTCAAGTCCTGCTTCAATGAATTCTTCCATTGGACTGTTGCGGAATCATCGATGATGAATTCCCCACATATGTCCAGGAGGTGCTGCCCCTACAGCGGCAAAAATTGCAACTAAATTATCATTCATTTATAATAATATGAATTGAAGAATTGGAATTCAAAAAATAACTGAATAATATTTCAACGCGACCCAGTCCGAAAGTTTACAAATGCTTTCTGATAAAATAATTTTCTTTCATACTCTATGATTCTTCTCTTAGCTTAAATCATGAGACTCATGGTCCCATATTACACATATGATTGAAAAAAGTTAATTCTAACATTATTTTTAAGATTATAGATTCAGTATTAAGCCTTATGATGCTTTTCCGCCGCGAAACAAAGTTTTTATATCGTTTCAATGGAGCGGATTTTGATTGAATAATTTTGATGCTTTTAATTGACAGAGATCTACTTATTCCAAAAAGTTGGGACCCACTCAAAGAAACTGAATTTTCGTACTATAATTTGTCAACGACGATTGCATTGACGCGATACGAATACTAAAGGAAAGAAAACATATAATTTCAGTTACAGTCTGGCGAGCATGTGTTTATGTACATCGGCCAGATTATCAGGTCATCGTATGATGACCTGGATATCCGCCGATTATAAGCAGTTATCAGTGTTCCCACGAAACGTACGTGAGTTATGATAATGACCGAAGTTCAAACTACAGATTGTTTTTACCAGAAAGAAAATTTTATAACAATATAATATAAAGTCACTACTAAAGAAAAACGTGGTTCCATTTCTTGAGCTCTAATCCAGATCATTCAAAAAATCTATAATCGATCTACGTCCTTGTGAAATCATTAAAAACAATATTTTATAACGTTATAAAATCACTCTGTTCCATAACCCTGCTACACCATAAAATCCATTTAAGAATTCTTTATGACAATACTTATGGCTACTTTATTTACACAATTTTTTTTCCCCGTCAAATCACGTAAAATCGAATCCCACGCTATGTAAATTCTGGCATTGTTTTCTGCTTAAGAGTGTCAAGTCACTTGGAAATTCACGTGGCAGGTATATTCGCATTACGAATATACTGCACCCTGTTAACATTAAGGAAAATATAATAGGTAATTTCAAATTGACCAGGTCATCGAGAATCTTTATGAAAAGAGGCGTTCGTTAACTGATCGATAGTGCATAAAATAAAGGAAATGCAAAGATTGACGCTTGTAGATGACTGTCAATTTTCGGAAGCAGTCACAAAGTTCCCATCGACGTATGTATTCGATTAAATATCTAATAACGTGATGATGATATGATCTATTAGCGATTCTAATAGAGCGCCAATACATCTATGATTTATTTGTGTGAACCTCGTGAACCAAGGTGAAATGGAAGGGAGTAGCTTGCAGGTAAGGTAGTGTCGCCGATATAAGAGCCAGAGGAGCTCAGGAAGTCCAGACAGTCCGGTGGTGGTTCATCGACTGAAACTCATTAAACTGAGTCATAAATTAAGGTGGGTGTTTGGTTGCGGATTATCGATCCTCGTCAAGAAAAGTTCCTAAAGTTGCGAATAGGTTTCAGAAAGAGAATTGGTACTGTGAAAATGAGTAGTGCTGCTGCTCCTGAAGTGGTACCGGGATCGGTGGCTGCAGTGGCTGCAGCTGGCCTTTCGGCATCCACAGTTTTCTTTGCTCTCCTGATCCCAGCCCTGGTACTTTATTACGTCTACTTCAGGATCTCGCGTCGTCATCTCCTGGAACTCGCTGAAAAGATTCCGGGCCCTCAAGGATACCCCGTGATTGGAAATGCTCTGGATTTCATTGGAAGTTCTGACAGTAAGTCCCGAAGAAAACGGAAGTAGGCTTTCAGAAAGATCCTGGATTATTGAATTAACCTCTGACGAAAACACAACGACTGATCCTGTTACGTTCTTCTCATAGCAATCTTCAAGAACATTTACCAAAGGTCCTTCGAATTCGATCAGGTGATCAAGATATGGATTGGACCTAAGCTTGTCATCTTCCTGATGGATCCACGTGACGTGGAGATCATCCTCTCAAGTCACGTTTACATCGACAAATCCGACGAGTACAGATTCTTCAAGCCTTGGCTTGGAAATGGTCTCCTCATCTCCACGGGTATGTTTTCCTTCCGCTGTTATAGTTACGGTGATTATGTATTGCGAATACGATTTCCTCTGGAAAGTAACGGCGAGAAACTTCTTCCGGGATTGCAAACTCGTTGGTGCAGCAGAGGTGCATGGGGAACCAATCAGGATCGGATTGCGTGTTGTCTTGTTTTGCTTTCTCAAACTGGTACACGCACACGCGCTCCTTATCCTTTTCCTTCCTGGTATCTGAAAAGAATTCTCACATTCATAAAGACATGGTGTTCTTATGGAGTCAATGCGAAATCATGCAATGTAACGAGTAGCACCGAGAGCCGAGAGTGAAATTCATGTAACAAGTTGATGGCGAGGGGCACCGAGGCAGGACGGAGACTGCACCGGGACTGCATGACTTTCTCTCGCGTATCAGGCACAATAACTTCTCTTTTCATTTAGCTGTGCGTCACACATTTGCAGTAGGTGTATAGCGATGATATCCAAATGAAACCCATGACTTCTTTCAGGGCCAAAATGGCGCGCTCACCGTAAACTGATTGCGCCCACCTTCCACTTGAACGTCCTGAAGAGCTTCATCGATCTCTTCAATGCCAACTCTCGTGCCGTCGTCGAGAAGATGCGTCGGGAACAAGGCAAGGAGTTCGATTGCCACGATTACATGTCTGAGTTGACCGTTGAGATCCTCTTGGAAACTGCAATGGGTGTCTCTAAGACCACCCAGGAACGAAGTGGTTTCGAATATGCCATGGCCGTCATGAAGTTAGTTTGGTCATTGCGCTATGAGATCAGCTGGACCCTGTTGACGAATAATTTTCCTGATCGTTTCCTCTTCCTTCAGGATGTGCGACATTCTTCACTTGCGTCATACCAAAGTCTGGCTCCGACCTGACTGGCTGTTCAACCTGACCAAATATGGTAAGGATCAAATTCAGCTTCTTGAAATCATCCACGGGCTCACCAAGAGAGTCATCAAGCGTAAGAAGGAAGAGTACAAGACTGGCAAGCGTAGTGTGATCAATCCTGCTGTGGCTAGCATCCAATCGGAAATGAAGGCTGCTGAGAAGGGCAAGGAATCCAAGGTGGGCTGTCTTTGAAGTCCACATAGAAATAAAAATTCGAACAGAATAAAGAAAATTGTATCGTTGTCGTAGAACGCCAGTACAACTGTAGTCGAAGGATTGTCATTCGGCCAGTCCGCTGGTCTTAAGGATGACTTGGACGTCGATGATAATGATGTCGGTGAGAAGAAGAGGCTTGCTTTCCTGGACCTCCTGATCGAAGCTGGTCAAAACGGAGTTGTCCTCACCGACGAGGAAGTGAAGGAACAGGTCGACACCATCATGTTCGAGGTAGGATAGTAAAATGTTTTATCAGTAATAAAAAGAAAAAGAAAAAAAAAATTGATAATTGTTCCAGGGACACGATACCACGGCTGCTGGATCCAGCTTCTTCCTTTCAATGATGGGAACTCATCCTGACATCCAAGAGAAGGTCATCCAGGAACTGGATGAGATCTTCGGCGACAGTGACAGACCCGCCACTTTCCAGGATACCCTGGAGATGAAGTATCTTGAACGTTGCCTCATGGAGACTCTTCGCATGTATCCACCTGTACCAATCATTGCTCGTGAACTGAAGACAGATCTCAAGCTAGGTAATTATCTCTTATCAATTGATAATCTTATCGAAAGTATCCATCATCCTGGATTTCTTTCTTCGCAGCATCCGGAGACTACACCGTACCCGCCGGAGCAACCGTAGTCATCACGACCTTCAAGATGCACCGACAGCCCAATATTTATCCTAACCCGGACAATTTCGATCCGGACAACTTCCTTCCCGAGAAGACTGCAAACCGTCATTACTATGCATTTGTACCATTCTCTGCTGGACCAAGATCTTGCGTCGGCCGTAAATACGCCATGCTCAAGCTGAAGATTGTCCTCTCGACCATCCTGAGGAACTTCCGTATCAGATCTGACATCAAGGAGTCCGACTTCAGGCTGCAAGCTGACATCATCCTGAAGAGAGCAGAGGGCTTCAAGATCAGGCTGGAACCAAGAAAACCAGGTATCAAGGCCTGAGCGAGTTTATCAATAGCTTCTTTTTGCTCTCCCCGATCTTGTACATCTTGTAAATTGATCCGATTCGATCCGTATGATCGTATAATACGCCGTAGTCTGACCGCCTTTATGCTTTACCTTTATATTTATCTTGAGCAATAAATTATGCAGCTGACACGCTGCGAAATCGCAATAATCGTGGCAATCCCATTGATCCGTCGATCCTCTTCTTTTTTTACATCAGCTGATACAACATTAAATTACAATAAATAAGAATCCTGAAAAAGATATCTAAAAGGACTTTAGAGTATGGATGTCAAAGAAAAGAGAATTAAAACATTGACCAGGAGTAATCGTCGCGAAATTACTGCTGTAAAAGAACATTTTAAATCTTTGCTGCCAACGTTAACACCGGCCCAAGTTAGAAGGTAAATGATGAGATGCTGTGACTTTGATACAATTTCGTACCTCTCTTCTCCAGATCTCACTCTCTCTCTCTCTCTCTCTCTGTAACATGGTAATATCAAATGTTGGTTAGAAGATATTTGTCATATTCTTGTTTACTCTTTTAAGATTGTCAAAGTAATTACTTCGTTAGATAAGGTTAGAATAGTTATGCAATTAGATTCAAGCTATCGATATCATCTCTGATGTCAATTTTAACAGGTATCGCAAAGAGCATCACGACGCAGTGGTTCTAGAACTACAAGAAAAAAATTTACAAGACGTAGCAGATTATTTACAAGAGCTTTTCCGTCTCGACGAAGAAGCAAGAGAGAAGGCTGGTCGTGGTACAATAATTTGGAAAAGACCCAGACTCAAAAATCAAGAAGAACTACTTTGTCGTCTGAAAGCAGGCTTAATAAAGTCTCTAGAAGCTCGAAGAAATGGTACTAGACATGTAATCTTACTTGTTTCCTTAAGAATTATCATTCCTAATGTCTACCCTGTAGAACAGCCAATAACGAGTGCAGCAGCTCTCTTAGAAACTGCGTTGTACTTCCAATCAAAAACTTCAGAATGGTGGTGGGTAGCTGAACAGCTGTTTCAAAGTTCACTTCTAATTGCTGAGAATATTGAGGAAGTTGAAAATCAGACCGTTACTGTGATACGTTATCTCTATGGACGTTTTTTAGTTAACGAAAGTAAGACTTGTTGATAAATAATTTCAATGTGTAATATTTTTATTAACCTCTAGGCCTGTGGAAGTTTTTCCGCTTATTTATTTATAATTATTTTTTTAAAAATTTCAACATATGTTTTCTAATACGATATCTTAGAAGGGAATTCACAAGATGCCTTGGACCATCTGAATAGAGCGTGCGAGAGTTCGCAAGGCAAAACTTGGAACACGTCAAAGATCTTAGGTTTCAAACAAGAAAACCTGTTCCGTGAATGCTCTACGCTCTTGTACAAAGTTCTCTTGAATTTAGCGAAGCAACACAGCAAGGAGGATCCAGAATTAGCTGCGGAAACTTGTCAGAGCGCATTGAAAAAAGCCATTGATTGTTAGTAATTAATTTTTAATGAAGTATTCTAAAGATAAGTAACCTCATTGTTCGATCCAGCTGGACACGATGAATATGTCGCTAATGCACTTTATGAACTCGGCAAGACTCAACGATTGGCGAAAAGAATGGCGCAGGCTTTACAAAGTTTATCAAAGTTCCTTGCGATAACCACGAGAATACCTGATCCTGAAGGTGTTTGCGATGCTCATATGGAACTGGCCCTAGTTTACAAAGTCTGATAAGCCCGTTGTTTGCTAATCATTTAAATTTATAGTAAAGTTTTGTCTGACATTTTTAATTAGGAATTGGATGACGATTTCAACACGACAAAACATCTTAGAATGCTTAGAGAGTCCGCTTCTAAGTATGAGCTGCCTAATAAGCTTGCACAGGCACATTATTATACTGGGAAATATTTATTAAATCGAGTTTGTTTTTCAGAATATACTTCACACTGTGTTTTATGGATTGACATTGATTATTCTTTTAAGGAATTAATATTTCTGCATTAAAGGGTCATCCAAATTTGGCTACAACTCATTTGGAGTACGCTTTTACACTCTACAACAGTTTGGGTCTTATGGACGAGGCTGATAGGGCTCGATGCATAGCTGGAGTCTCTAAAGGTCGCATTTCTAATCTATGTATAATATGTATTAAGGTTAAGCTGTCTACTACGAATTTATTAGGCCAAGAGACTATCGATCGATATAATGAATTGATCTATCTCTGCGGACGGAAAGATGTGACTGCGATATTGAGTATTTGTCAGTGGAAAAATAGTAGAACGCCCTTTTGGACAAATCAACAAAGCCCAGAATCGAATTCCGGGCAGGACCTTCACAAAGAAGAAAATGCGGATGATAAGCATAGTAAAGCTTTACTGAGAAATCCTAAAGATATTTAGTTTAATTTTGTTGTGGATTTAGGATCTCAAAGAGAAGAGAATGTTATCAGTGAAAAATCGAAGGATATCACTAACAAAGAATCCGATACATCAACGTCGCCTATACACTACGAAGATGTTTCTGGTAACAAGGATGAATCGATGATCTTAGAATATTAATATGATAACTATATGTATTTCTAATAATTTCTATTTCGTTAGTACATTCAAATTTTCATATACGTTACCAAAGTTTTTAAGGTATATTTGAATAATTGAATCGCATGTATTTACAATAAAACCGGAAAATCGCATACTGTATTTTTCTTTTTATCGACATTTCTTGTTTTGATAAAAACTAATATTTTATGCATACAAAGAAGAACACGGTTTCAAGTTAATATTAAGAAGTTATGATAATTCTTTTAAATAAATTGGAAAAATGCCAGAGAAAAAAAGAAAAAAAAAAGTTGCACAAAGAAACGCGTTCTTCATTTTCGTAATGTCGCGTGTACAACAGTCTCAATATACCAATCCCATCAAGAATGCAATTAATTAAATCAGGCACTTTTATAGCACTGATTTACTTGTCGTTCGTATGTCCATGCGATGCCATTCTCATGAGAGTTTCATTTCAATGGATTTTATGAGTTCTAGGCAATATATTCTTCTTGAATCTTCTTCTTCTCGGAAGAATCATCCTTTAGAATATGAGGGTCCGAGGAACGTATTGAAGAGTCTTTTGATCCATCCTTTTCATTTTCTTGGGACTCTTTACAAATCTCTTTTGATATATTTTCCAAAGTTTCTGGTACGCCCTCTTCGGGTCGGCTAATCAGTTTTGAAGTCTGCATGTCATCATCATTCCTCGTTACTGGTGTCTCTTCTTCAAACATTTTTGTTAACACTTCTTCTATTTTTACAGATTCTTTATTGGTGTCCTCGTTCGTATTGCTATCTGCCTTTACACTGGTATCTAGTAATTCAAGTTTTCCATTTTCTTCAGATTTCCCTTCGTGAACGTCTTCACTAGCTTCTTTGTTATTTTCTTCTATCTGTTGATCTTCTTTTTCATCTTCTAACTGTAGGGATTCATCATCGTCTGCTACGTAAATACTTGTTATTATTTCTTCGTCATCATCATCATCATCTTCTTCTACGTGTTTATCTTCTTCATCTTTTGTTTCATTATTTTTTTCAGGCTTGTCGCTTGTTAACTCCTTTGATTCAGGAACCTTTGTACTGGAATCATTCAAATTAGTAAGTGTTGGTTCTGTTTCTGAGTCTTTTTCTTTCTCTTCGATGCTTCTCTCAACATCTTCCTTTTTATCAGCTTCTACTGATCCTTTCGGAGCATCTTTGGAAGACAGTTCATTTATCGTTGGACACGCTTCCGTCTGAATATCTGCTTCCACAACATCTTCTACTACATTAATGTCATTTGACGTAGGTGATTTAACATTTTCAGTTGGAGACACCTTTTTCGTCGTTTTCAAGGATTCTGATAAGTTTTTCTTCGCTTCATGCCTACTCTCGTCCACATCTGCAATAACTTCTGCTTGACTAATTTGATCAGGATCTAGGTTCAATTCTTTCGCCTCAAAAGATAACTGGAAAGCATTCTCCGATATCTCTTGTTCTTCTTCAATATCTACAGACTCTGCCTTTCCTGTTTTGCACTCTTCTTCGATGGGCTTTAGAACTTCCTTATTATTTTCTTCTACTTCTTCATTTCCATTATTTACACTGTCTACCACAGAACTTAACTCTTTCTTCTTCCCATTTTTTTGTGTCGCCTCGTCCTTGGACTTTTCAAGCCCGTTTTCTTGTTCGGAAATTACTTCTTTCTCTTTGGGAAGTTCGACTTCTGCTGACTTTTCCTCTGTTGAAATCTGATCTTCAAATTCAGGCCCACCTTCACCATCTACTCTTTTATCCTTGCTTGAATCTTCCTTCTGTTTTAATGAAACGCCATCAGTCCCACTTTCAGCAGTTTCGCGATTAACTTTTTCACGAAGAGCATCAGATGTACTACTTACATCGTGAGATTGTTCCTCCAAACTAACATCTTCGTTCACATTGCTGGTGGTTGATTCTGTGTTTGGAGTTACCTTCATCTTTTCAGGGTTACTTGTCGGTCGTATTCTGCATAATGTAACTTCCGGCTGTTTCAAGTGTGACAGTTCATGAGTCATTCCAATGAGTTTGTTTTTGTAGCCAACATTGCAAATAGTGCAGATATACTCTTCCTTGTGCTTCTTCAATTTTTCAATGGTCTTTGACGTATGTGCCTTCTTTTTCATGAGTTTACTCTTCATCTGTGAACTCTTCTTTGAGCGAGTGGACAATTTCAACTTTTCAAGACTATTGAAATCTGATAGCGATGCTGATTCCTTGCTTGATATTGAACTGGAATGAGTGTAGTCCTTCACTACATCAGCTACATTTTTTTCAAACAATTCCGTCATGGGAATTACATTAATTGATCCTTTCCTTTTACGACGCGTAGAATTGCTTTCCCCAGAAGAAGATCCACTTATCGATGCCGATAACTCTGATTGACTGACGTCAGATTTTCGTGCCCGTAAAGATGTTCGAGTAACTCTTGAGGTTATTATTTGGACGTCATCATCCGAAAACGAACTTGTTTTAGTGCGTTTCTTTTTCTTTTCGGATTTTGACTGTACTTTAGGAGCATTTCTTTTTCTCAATACAATCGTGTCGGAATCAATATCATCTACTTCTTCAATTTTTATTATTTTTTGTCTTAGAGACCTTCTTACTCTTGGATTAAAGGTTTGTTCATTTGATTCACCATCGGACTTCAATTTCTTAACAGGCTTAGATTTGACTGATGAATCATCTATATCACTTCTGCTTCTTCTGCCTCGCATTTTAAGTTGTCTGGGCACAGATTCTTTTACTTCTTTCTTTATTTTTACAGTTGAATTGTCTTCTTCTGAGCTATCGTCCATTAAAATAAATGTAGTGTTACCCTCTTCGTCTTTTTCTATTTTGTAACCCCTGTTATCTCTTAAGGATGTATCACCCATTACATCTCTTAAGAATACTGAGCATAATCTTGTCTTCTTCTTTGCAGGGGAACCCTCTACTCTTTTCTTATTTTGTGACGTCTTGGATGGATCCATCGTGCTCCAGCAAAATTTACATACAGTCACACCTGTGCTATGAAATCTGTACATGTCGACGCCACTTTTGATCGTATTATGACACTGTCCACACATTCGATTTGGTTTTTTTGCTCTTGTTTTAATATCACCATTTCTTGCCCGTTTAGGCTGCGTACGACGTGATGTAGGTTTCATGTTGCTCGAGTCAGCTTCGGTATCTGATATCTCAATTACGTCAATTTTGTCACGTATAATAGACGTAGTTTTTCGACTTACCACAAATGTTGATGTCTGTAACAAAAACAAAAAAGTTGTTGTAAGCATATCAAAAAGTTTATTAGTGAGCAACAATGGTTTTATAGTTTGCCAAACAGATATACCTTGGATAAATCCGAGAGACTCAGTTTATTTGCAGATATTCGCTTCAATTTCTCAACTGATTTTAGAGATAAAGCCTTCAAGTCGGAGAGTATATCCAAATTGTACCGACATGGCAGACATATCAATAGATTGAGTGCATGTATCTTTGGAGGCTGTAAAACAAAAGTACCAATCAATCAATATACCAATTCTCTAAAAAACTAATGACTCCAAAAGAAATACACTTTAATGACTTACATCTTGCTCAAAGCATTCATATATCTTTCTTGCAGATTTATCAACAGACTGTTCATTGTTCGCAAGTTGGAATAACTGTGCAGCCTTGTCTGTCTGTGCACAGAGACTGCAACGATTCTTTTGTTGAGAAGCTTTGGACCATGCTAAGGTATGACGAGCCTCTTTATACTTTTGTACAAACTTGTCACACTGGTTCAACTCGAAGGCGCACTTGTGGCACAGGTTTGTGGAAAAGGCATCACTTTTTTCAACCTAAAATGAAGAACCAAAAAGAAAGAAAATATTAGGGAAACATGAACAACATAAAGGCTATCAAGGCTGCTGGATTCAAGATAAGTCAGACTTTCTGTTGTTCAGAATTCTATTTCCTTAACTACTTTACTGCGGATATACTGGATTCGATCATAACCCTTCCGTTTAATATTGTTTACAATTACGTCTTTCTATTCCAAAAAAAAAAGATAAGAACGTAGTAATGCCTGTAGCTATGCCCATAGACATACTCTAACGCGGCTTTAAGCTCCGATCGTTATTACATTCAATTATAATTACTGTAAATCGTTACACTGAAAAAAAAAAAAAAATAAGACGCTCACCTTCAAGGAGAGGCATTTCTCCAATTTATCAGAATAAGTTTTGTTGCCTTCCGCGAAAATATCGAGGAAAACACCTTCATCACTCGCACAAAGACGACAATGAATGTGTGACATACTATCGCGTCAAGTTACCCTAGATTATATCCAATTGCGCAAGTACCGAACACAATTCAATGTTTACAGGACGTTCCGGAAAAACACTTCGGCATCAATAGTTTACAAGCCGCACAGGGGATAAATTACTGAAGAATAGTATTAGATTGGCGGCAACGTTATCATCGAAGGTCAAGTCATGTTTTAATGAAGTAGAGTTTCCTCTACACGACGAGTTAAATAAAAATGTTAATATAATTTACGGTACAAATATTGTTTATTATTTTTTTAAAGAAGTTAACAAAGCCGCATCAAAATTGCACTAATAAAATGATATATTTGGTGAAACGGAATCTAAAAACAGTATCGCCATCTAGTGCCTTTAGCTAAAATGGCGGCCTTATCATAGGCTTAATTTCCACCGTGCAAAGTTTAAACAGAGTTAACCAATCACGTGTAGGAGTTGAATGGAATTGACCAATGAGGTTGCTTAAATTTAAACTCTGGACGGTGGAAACAAAGCATAGATATAAAAATACCGGGATGAAATATAAACTGGGCTGTTTTGCAAGGGTTGAGAAGACAAAATGAGGAGGGGGAGATCGCTGCATGACCAATCAAATTCAAGATGGACCCTGCCTTACTATGATTGATTCTCCTTGTGCGTATAAAGAAACGGCAGCCGACGCAGCACCATCAACTTAACTTCAAACTCCTTGAACAAATGTCCGCTCGAATAGACAAAGAGGACCTGAGGTGGCGGCCAATAGCTCTCCTTTCTTAATGTTCCCATTGGCTACGTTTTTATACTCTCGTACTACAGCTGCTGATTAGAAAGAGACAGGGCTTGACTGCCACCAGCCGCCATCTTTTTCTATCAGCCAACCATTCTTCCTATGCTCATGCACAGTTCATGCTATACGTCGATGCGTAACACTTATACATCACTGCGCTTGCTCCCAATCGCCCAATAGTAACCAATCACAAGTAGGCGTAATGTTCCACGGCACCTCCCCAAGGCTCGCTAAACGGTTTCCCCGGCAAAGTTATGCTCCATTCTTATATTCCTATATCTATGATCTCTCGCGTAGCCTATTCTTATATCTGTAGTTCACCCTGACTGCAATATCGACTGGAACGATGATTATGACCCGCGCGGCTACAGCGGAATCTGTAACGTCGACAGAGGCGATGATCACAAAATTCTACTCCCGGACTCGCGGCTACGATTTATAGCACCATACTTTTGGTATCGCCTAAAACCGTAGCGTTGTGAATCTCCCTATTTATCTCTGATTTCTGTGTTACGTTTTCGTTTCTAAATTATTTTTGTATTCATTATCCGATGCGTGAAAAGGAATAAGGTTAGAATTTGGGGGCGACCGTGGCCCAGTGGTTAGGGTGGTGGATTCACGACCGAAAGGTTCGGGGTTCGCGCCCAAGCTCACAGCGGCATTTACCAATGGGTTTTCATATGAAAACTTAAGTGAGTAAATTATACGGATTTCGCCTAACACTGATCGAATTCGGTGTGTAAACTTTCTAGGTCCCTCACGCTTAGTTCTTCTTCTTCTTCTTTATGTGTATTGTCACTGGTTAGGACTCTGGTCCCTTAAAAGCGGCCACACACGCTTAGTTGAATAAGGCCCGTTTCGCAAGGTACATCGCCATCTAGTGTCAAAAAACTTCCAATCCTTGATTATTAGGACTGATTAGGACCAGTTACTGGCACATGTTCTCCATTGGGGATACAGCCATAAGGAAAGGAAGGAAGTAAGGTTAGAATTCAAGAGCATTGTAAGCAATTAAGAATTTTTCCCGGCTATTTGCAATTGTTTGTAATACTTTACGAATTTAACATCTTTGTTTAGTGCTCTTAGTACAATGAGGATATTTCAGCACAAGGTATGTGTAGATTCTGGGTGTCAGGATTGATTGAAAAGAATATCAATTTATGACAATCAGTACGTCTTATATGATTACAGTGGAAAAATACTTTATGTTTGTAGGTTATCGTGGGTACTACTAAGCAAATCAGTCGATTGTTATTACCGCGTTACTTCGCGAACGAAACATATGAAACTAATGGAATAGAAAAAAGTGAGTGTTATGAATTGGTTTAGATTTTTTTTTAATAACATGTATAATTACCTAATTTCAGCTTTGAATCAAGTGACTCTCTTAGGCCGGGTAGGATCCGAGCCACAGAAACGCGGTACTGAAGAACGGCCTGTTGTTGTTTTTTCTTTAGCAACCCACTTCAATTACAAGTATGAAAGTGGTAAGTGTACTAAATGATACTAAATAGAGTAAAGATGCTGAATCGATTGGAGAATTACATGATTACTTATCTTTATAGGAGAGTTCAAGCAGCAAACTGATTGGCATAGGGTTTGTGTCTTCAGACCCAACTTAAGGGATACTGTATATAATTACATGAAGAAAGGACAGCGTGTATTAATTAATGGAAGATTGAGCTATGGAGAAGTCCCAGATGAGGCTGGTAAAATCAAAAAGCTTACGGCTATAATAGCTGACGATGTAATTTTCTTTCATCCATCATAGATATATAGCCACGCACTCATTTCTAACATAAATACATAGTACATAAAAAACTTTTAAAATAAATTTTATAATTCATATTTAATCATGCATTAGTTTCATTCAATTCTACGTCAAAACCCCCAAAGGATTATCACTTTAATTACCTATAACACCACAAACATTCGAGAGAATGATTCTGGAAAGATATTGTAATAATTTATATGAAAACAAACTAGCATAAAATGGAACACGGAGAATGGTCCAAAGGTAATGAATGAGAAAGAAAGGCTTTCAAATGTATCATCTTAATAAGTAAATAATTCTATATTTACAATGTCCATCATTCTTCATCGGCCCATAACAAGATACATAATAGAATGGCGCTACTTCTAGAATTTTACAAGTATCATATTTTTATACACGATGATCGCACTCGACGCATAACGTCATTTTATCGAATCATCGTCATTTGCCAACTACCCTTGCCTATTACTTTCTCCTCCTCTCATTCTCATTACTCATTCATTCATTTAACCACTCAAATTATTCACACCGAGGAGTCTATTCGATAAATCATCACTCTATCCTCTCCTATGTCCATCCAAGTATAAATTATGTACACTTTGTAAACGAAACTTAAAGATATATACATTCGTATCTGCGTGTGTGTATTGTGTGGATGTGTGTGTTTATGTATGCACGTATGTATATACTATATATATATATATATATATTCCTCTTATCTCCATAATATTATGCTCTTTTAAAACGTGCATCTTGCGGCGTCCTAGTCTTACTCATATATCTCCACGTGTCGTTCATTAATTAATTATCTCATTAAACTTTATTTCGTTTACCTTATAGAGATCACAGTATACAAGAAGCCAGATATAGGTCTCGATTCTATTTAGCTTGCACGCACGCCTCCATCATTCGCTCTCCTATCATTCGATTCCTGTTAATCTTAATTCACGCGTTCCTCATTAATTAATTAATCTCCATACGAAATGACTCGACATTCAAAAACTATCACTCTCCTTGAATCACGTGCAAAAATACAGGTAAGGTCCTCTTTTTAAACGCGGTATCTCGCACTCTCTCGGCTACTTTTGGGTCCATCTCTTTCTCTGCTATCTTTTTAAAACCTTAAATCGATCGGCAATTGATTAATTGAGAGAAAAGTACCGAGGAGTTTAGAAAATGAGTGCCGACTGCAGAAAAGCCAAACGGGAGAGCGAGTCCGGTCGTGGAATGTAAACCACAATCGTGCACCGATAACATTGAAATTTCGAATATAAATTTTGGTAGTAAAATATATATTTATATATATATTTATTTTTTTCATTATATATAACTCTGGCCCCGGATTTCCATAAAATTCTTCCTATTTTTTTAATAGATTTCTTCAATAACTCTCACAGAAACATACGCGCATGTATCAAGTCACTCACTCATGATATTCAAGCGCACCATTATTCACTTAATCATTCAGTGTCTATGCGTTCCTTTTCTTGCACAACATACACCCTCATAACGTGGTAGTAACTTATGTACATTAGAGATCCTACGCACTAGAATATAGTCGATTATATTAACTTGCATCGCGTTTAACCGTCATCTCGCGCTCGTAATCTCTTCGATAACGATACTGAATCATAATGAAGATGACGATAATGATAGCCACAATAGGGTTCGTACGTGATACAGAAAAAAATCTGAGGACAAAAAGTTTGTTCCTTTGAACAAAATCTCCACTAACAATTCCATCTAGACCCGATGAAACAGTTGCAGCGGGAAGCAGAAATCAAGCGACGATACCATTGGCTCAGTGAAAACACAGAGGCCAAGATACCAGAGGAGAATGACTTTCGACCTAAATTGCAATATCCTGATGCGTTAACGAACGCATTCGTATCAGAGTCTTGATTCTGAGCAAAATTCGTTGTGTAATCGAATATGGCTGTGGGCTGGTGGATAGATTAACATAAGCATTTTGAGTAAATAGTAGTACGAAGTAGAATTGGACGTGGAAGTCGAGGATAAAAAGAGGCTCCAGGAGGAGCGCCATCGAGAGATCCGCTTCACGGAAGCGTTTGCCTCGAGATAAACACTCGACATCCAATTCTTTGAGTTTACAGAGCTAGTGTATGTCGCGAGAGGAAAGTCAATTCTGTCAATCAAGGATGTTCTGGAGCAGTCTCGTACGCAATTGCACTTGTAACATTCTCTCACTGTCTCCTTCTCTCTCACGGGCAGTAAGAGGAACGGAAGAGGATATCCGCTTATGGATTTTGAGGGACTTTCTCGCATCTACTGCGCCAAATAAGCGTGTAGAAGCGAACTCGTCGTCGAGCGAAGTACGGGCGCGAGGGAAAGGATGAGCGCGGATCGAGATTTGTCGCGCTCCTCGAGGCTTCATCTCGTAAATCGATTATCGGGAGGATCGAGGGATGAGGAATATTGAGAGAATAGTTAGGAAAGCTAGAACGATATAGAACGATTAGGATGAGGAGCGACGTCCGTGTCCCTGTGGTCAGTCAGTCTTAACTCGTAGATCGATCAGCTCCCGAATCTTGGAATGAAGACCCACGGCATCATCCGCAAGGCCAGTTACTCCATGGTGCGATTCATCGCCGATTGACCAATTATACGATTGAGCGTTCGCGTAGTTACTGCTAGGTCCCGCGTCACTTCCTCTCTTCCGGTTCTTGATTAGTTTTAACGAGATTGTACGCGTGACTCCTATATTTGGCCGGAGGGTCGTGTAGAGGCAGTGGTTCGCTGGTTGGTTGGTTCATGCTGGACATCGAGAGATCCGTTGGCATGTCGACTTCCGGTTCTATTGTTGACATTGTTCCGTCTTCTTCGGGTTCTGACTTTATCCGCATTTGCTGGCGCAGCAAGGAGATGTTCTTGATATTCTTCAGTTCGGTGGGATTGCGCAGGAATCTGAAGAAGAGAAGAAATTGAACTGGTGTTCTAGTTGGATAAAACTGGACTGGTGCGAGTGTAATGGCGCGGATACTCACTGATAGCAATGACGCTCGCCCTGGACCTTCCTGAGGATATTGACCCGATAATAATAACGCAGTGCTCTGCTCATCTTGTCGTAATTCATCGAAAGATGATTCTTCTGAATTCCCCAGAGACGAGCTAATCCTGGTGGGTCGACAATTTTGAAAACCCCAGTTTCTCGGCACTTCCACGCAATGTAGTGCGTGTATCGCTGAGAGGGGTCGTTCAGCAGTTGCTGAAGAAAGTCCCAAAGGAGTCTGCCGTCTGAAGAGATAAGAGAACCCGGGTGAACAAGAAGCAACGGTATCACCGATAGAGTTAAGGAACAAAACCAACTGTACTCACTGGTGTTTGGCTCGTGCGAATCACTAGGGAAGAACTCCCGTGCGGCGTTTGAACTCACTCTGAACGCACCAGGAGTCAGTGGCATCATCTGCGGCGGAAATGTGGGACTGGGTTGATCCTTGACGCAGACCTCACTGAGTCTCTGAGCAGCCAAGGCCGTGGGAGTAGCTGGTGGACTATTGCTACTCTGATGATTATCCTCGTCGGAGTCACTCTTGTACACTTGGGTCTGCGCGCTCTCCGTGTGTCCCGGCGAGCCAGCTTGGCTGTCGACCGAGGGCGCCGGGGAGAGTGTCACCGAATTCGCAGACATTAGGGAGGCCAAATTAGCAGCGTAGGGATTCTCGACCCACGTCGGCGTTGGCGGGTGCGAATGAGGACTAAGAGGATAGGCCGACGGCCGAGTAGGAGTGACAGGACTGCTGGGTAGGCACCTCTGAAGCTGATTGAAATCACGTGCGAGCATCGTCAGGACATTGTGGAGAACGTCTCCTGCGCCAGGACACCTCTCCCCCAGGTCAGACTTTGTTAAAAGACACAGAGCCTTCCCGTTCATTTGAAACATATCCATGTCAAATTGTGGCAGGTCGAATTCTCGTTCAGCCCAACGCAAAAAGGCAGCCACATCCTCCCTGGACCACAGTCTTGGGTCGGAAGCTACATAAAAGAAAACAACAATAAGGAACAATGACTAATCAAGGCAACAACAAAGACCAGACGCGGTCCATATAATCCCCGGTAAATTTACTGACCAAGTGTGGTGGGCAGATGTGTCTTGAAGTCGAGCAAGGGACTTGGCGGTGGATGAGCCGCGGGCGAGAAGCTCATCGTGGGTCCATATCGCCAAAGAAGATCCGATGGGCTGAATGGCAATGATATCCCGGGTGGGAGACGGGAATCCATTCCCGTCATACCGCCTCCAGCAGAAACCGGTGGTAGCTGCGGCAACTGAATCGTCGGCAACAATTTCATAACACGTCCTCGCGCCAGTACAATCTGCGACAAAAGGAAAGCACAAACCGTAAGTGAAAGCCATAAATTTTCCATTACTTCCCATTTTGAAAATAAGCCAATCGCTACTTATGCGTTCCTATAGCATACCCACGATACAAGTATACAAATAGACCAGGGCACCCATGATCTAATCAGTGAATTAGCTGGCACGAAACAAACGATCCTTAGTCACTGTTTAAGGATGCATTAGCCATTACCCGTTAGGAACCAATAAGCGAGCGGACGGCGAACAATCAAACGATGTCAGAAGCTATGTCAACATCGGAACGTCCTGCCTTCGACGACATCCACGTATCGGCCATTTGCATAGAATATGGAGGCATAAGAATGAGCCAGCACCGCAGGAAGACAGTATCCGTTCCCGTTCGTATTTACATAAAGTATTTCCATTCGCTAACCTCTCGACGCGTCCGTGGATTCCATCCGGAAATTCATCCAGAATTCGTCGCTTCGATAGAAACTCCCAAAAACTTTTATCAAAAATCATAATCCACCTGATAGTTCCGACCTTTGTAATCTATACGTCAAACAGATTTTCATCCAAACGTCGCTGCCCCACGTGGGTCAACGAGTAATTTCAACTAGGACCAATTAAAGTCAGTGGGAATCGTTAGAAAATTAAATAAAAAAAAGTCTCACCCGACCTCGCCACAAGTAAGCAAGAGATAATAAACCTGGACGGAAGTCCGCGCTTCCTGGGACGTGAGATTGCCGATGACCATGGAGGCAGCGAGCTCGCTCGAAAGAGGCAAACAAACGAAAAAAAAAAGAGGCAAAAGGAAGAGAGTAAAGATGGCGATTTCCTGGTGCGAGAGCGCCGCGCGAGACAACGGCACATCGACCTTCGCGTGCCGCGAGTCTGCCTTCTTCTTCGTGGCCTCTCTCGTGAGCTCTCTGTCTTCTTTCTTTCTCCAGGTAACTCTCTACTCCCTCTCCCTCTCTCTCTCTCTTTCTCTCTCTCTCACTACAGTCTCCTACCGGTCGAACCATACTTCTCCAACCTCCTCACCTTGTTGCTCCTTGGGCATGACCACCTTCACCTCCTGCTCCTCGTGCCGATCGTCGCTCGCCACTTCTATCGCTTACGCAAGAAAGGTAACAAACCAGATTCCCCAGCTCTGTTCGGCGCACAGAAGTCGAACGCTTTTTGCGGGCGTCTCCGCTCGATCGCTTCGAGAATCTCTTGTCCAGGCGAAGCGATCCGTGCCGCCCGGTGCCGTTCGACCTTCGAGCCATCGGGGGATCCCCCGGTGGGGACTTACAGAGAGAAGGAAGAGCAATTCACCTAGAGGAAGTAGCATCCGTCCCTTTCTTCCTTCCCCTCCCAGCAACGCTAACGAGCGGTCTTTGGGTGAGAGCGAGTGAGACGGTAAGACTTTTCGTCGGCGGAACAAGACTTCCGGCTTATGGTTGGTAACACTGGTCTGTTATAAGCTCGCGTTATACTTGCTGTGTGTGTATTTATATACATATATATAACGTACCGAGGATGCTTTTTGCCCGGGCGCTCTCGTTCTTATTCGGGTGAGCGGCCTCCTGCCAGTTACGATGACGATGTCGATGACTACGCCAACGGATGATTCGAGGGGGCGTTCTATTCTTGCTAAACGATCTCCCATGCAAGCTCACTGAGTTACCGAGCGGAGCGCGTTCACGCGAAAATCATTTAACGCCAATTAACGGAAGAGCCCGGGATTAGGAGTGGTGGATGAGATTATTAATAGAGGAGACGAAGCCGATTAGCGTGGCGGTTGGCAATGAGCGAGGGGACGGACGTGTAAAACCGGAAGTGCCTGGTAGATAGGAAGCGAGGAAGGAAGTAGGGGTCCGAGACCTCGAGAAGTCACGATGACCTCATGCCCACAGTGCCAGTCTTTTATTTATATATATATATATATATATTTACAACCAAACTCTTAAGCAGACTCCTTAATGTCAAAGGTACGTTATGCCTTATTCATAGGAGCCAAATACGTTACATAATGCATAAGTAGAGTCGAGCGCGCCTTAACGCGCCTGTGCACGCAAGGCAGGCGTAATTTGGAAATAATTTTTTTTTTCAGGTTAAGCCAATCGAACGTCTTTGACTACTTCCGGTTTTCACGATACCGCTCGTGGCTTCTTGGTATTAAAAACAAAAAAAAAAAAAAAGTGGGAGATCAATGATCGCAACCAGCCCGTGCACTGCTGTCGAGCAAGAGACGCGTCTACTGTGTGGGATTGAATAATATAGAACCAGGAAGTGAAGTCGCGCGAGAGGAAGGTCCTTGGGGTTCGCTCGACGCAGCAGGATTTAAAAATCGTGATCGAAGTAACGCTGCCGATATGCGGATGCTGCGTAATCCTCACCTCCACCATCACCTCCATCCTACTATACGTATAGACGCCTCCGCACGTTCAACACTCCCACTGTTCCGGGTTCTCTCTCACGTAAGATCTCGTAAGCCGGTCGCCAACGTATTTATCACCATGGATAGGTACCGCTAGGCTCGACTCTTTCACGCGTAAGCAGGAGAGTAAAGCAAGTAAGTAAATAAGTAAGTAAACCTCGAGTTCGAGGAAACGTCCGCCTATCTCCTGATACTTTTTAGACGTTGCCCTGGCGACGACCGCTTTCGGCTCTTTTTACTTCCTTCTGGCTCGACGCGCCGGAACGCGTGACGAATCTCACCAGGCGTAACCCTTCTTCCGCGACTAGTGCGTAGCAGAGACGATTATTATCATTACTTGGAACTTGGGTCGCTCATAGTGTAATACGTTTGTCGCACCTGATTCTATCTACGGGTGTTCGACTTGTTCATCGACATGTACAAGGCATGAAAGATCGAGGAGACTGTTATATATGGAAAGTCGTAAGGAGATGGCCCCTCTTTTGTACGAGACTCGTGAATCGATTCGTAGCTTGGATCGATTGCTTTATCTTTTTTTTTTTAGAATAAATCTTTATTCGAGTTGTTTAAATTTAAAAAAGTAAAACTACGTGCTCGTGCAAGAGCAAACAGCTTCCGTATTGACACTCGGTAAGTTTGGTGCGTGCATTATCGCTCCGAGGACAGTGAACCCATTGCGTTTCTGCAGCAGTTGCAAACGCGCGTACGTGCGGTTGACGTAAACGTCTAAAACGGCTGAAGAACTGCGTGGGTAAACAGAGACTAACTGTCGGTAATGCAGTGTGGCGGGGAGCGACTGAACTACGTTGTACCGACCGAGCTGCATGCATAAAGTCATCGTAATGATATACCTCTAGGGTTTCCGTGCACTGGGACTTGTCGGACTTTGAATAATTAAGCATTATTAATTGTTCTGAAGTGAGATTAAAAGTACGAAGGCGTAACAGAGAGAGAGAGAGAGAGAAGAGATCGGACATAGTTAAGCTGGAGGTCTGTCCCGAGAATTATTGGACGCTGAATATCAAGCGGGGCGCTGCGAGCGAAGCAAGCGAAGTACAGACTGAATTTTTGCAAGGCGTCGGCGCCGCGGTGGCGTAACGCGATAACCCGCGAGTCAACAATAAACAAAAAGGCCGTAAAGTGACACCAGAGACGGGCAGTAATTTCGTGCGGAGGAACTGCGAGACACGCAAAGATATATATATATATATATATATCTGTATATTAATAAAAAAAAAATAAAGAATCAAGTAGAATATCTAGAATATAAAAGTTGGGGTGGCCAAGAACCTAACCTAACAGACATCGATAATGAAGTAACACCCGGCGAGAAATCAATTCGCGACGGTGGGATCGGCTGAAATAGCTTGGAATACGTTGTGTATTGTTTGGCCGTCTAGATCGGCAAAGCCAAGGCAGGCGATAAGACGGGGCACACGACACACGGAAGTGGATTAGCGCGATCGCCCGAGGTATATAGAGGCAGGACAAAGGCCGTGCGATCGTAAGTGACAGAGAAGTAAAAGAATAAGGAAGGAAGCAGGAAGTAGGATTGCCGTCTTTCATAACGGTCGGAATTTATCGCCGTCGTTCATTTCCGTCGCGAAGTAAACGCTCCAATTTTATATCCGCATTATAGGCGAGACAAGGCAGTCAGAGCCAGGCGGCCATATTGCGCGTACAATTCATAACGGCAGTTGGCGACTTTGAGTCCAAGCAAATGTATAGTCGGTCCTTGAAAAAATCTTACGTCGAAAAGCAAACCGAGAAAAGAACGAAGTAAACGACGAGAATGATGAGTGAGACGTGAAAAGGCTCGAATCAGGAAATATAATGGGGGCGTGAGTGGCCACGTGTGAACGGGGACGTACCATGTGCGTCGTGTATGGCTTAGCTGATAAAGGCTCCAACGACATGTCAGTGACCTCCAGGCTTCGTACTGATAGCCCGAGGGCACCTGCTTGCCTGTCCGCTGGTTCGCGTTATTACGTGCCGGAGCACCAGATAAGGTCTGTGCTCTTCCGATCCTCCCTCTTCGTCAGTTACACCTCCACCGAACGTTCTAAGGACACTCCCATAACCTCATTGATACCCTGGTCCAATCTTCGTGAAGATGAAGTGGCGATAGAAATACTCATGGAAGCTGATCTTGTCGGATTTCACTTGTCAGGAGGATACGTGGTCCAGATACATCAGCATCCATTATTCCACGGAGGTGGATCAATGGTGTCAGAATGGCTGGTACCCCTGGTACCTAAGCACGTGATAGATGAAGGTGGTAAACAGTTGAAAAAGACACGTGAGGTCTGTGAGATTGAATTGGGCAACCTGTTACGCGTCGTTCGTTCCTTTCGAGGATGGATGAGCGTCACTGGCCCCCACAAAGAGAGCAGTGAGAGAGACTGGCGGTGCACGTGCATGCAAGTAACGCCGACCGGAAGTCGATAAAAAGCACGGTTCACCCTCGTCACTCGGCACCAGCTTCTCGTCATGGGAACGAGTCGTAAGGAGCGCGCGGTCCAGACCTAAAACCTGCCTGGTCGACTCGATCCCTGCACTTGGTACTCTCTTGGCCCTTCCCCCCGCCCTCTCCCCCGCACCCCACGGTCCCTTAGTCGTTCCTTCCTTCTTCTTGCTCCCCTCGACACTCCACCGCGTCCTTGGCTACTCCTCCAGTGGATCGGTCGGCCCTTGCAAAAAGTCCCAGAGAAACATTTCGTATCGCGAGCCTTTTTGCCGGCGGCTTAATTGAGCCGTTTACGCGTTTCCGTCTCGCCGATGGAAACGCACCGGCAGCAGAATGTTCCTTCGAAATCGCCACGAAGAGACGTGGAACCGAGGAAGCCTACTCACCCGACCGGTTTTCATGGACGCGATTCAGAGCCAGCGTTCATCGACGTCCGCCATGCGTCTTTATGGGGAATCCTCAATGACTTCGAGTTACGGAAGTTCTACGTTGCGCTAAAGCAAGTTTCCGTCGCTTCACTCCCAGAGGCAAAGTTGGGGGTGAAGAAAGGTTACGCGGCAGGAGGCGCATGAATTCGGGATCCAAGTGAAAATGGGATTACGTAGTTCCGGGAAATAGCGTTCTCGAAATGGCTCTTTAAACCTCAGTAGAAGTTTACAAGACCGGTAGAAGCTGAATGGCGTGAAGGTAAGCGGAGGTGGGTTCAAGTTGTTAGACGTTAATAGAAGTGCAGTGGCGCCACCTCGAGTCCGCGAAGGGAACTAAGAAAGTTAATTGCACGAAGCCACTATAGGATAAGGTTAAATTCCAAGAGAGGGAGACACTCTCTCTCTCTCTCTCTCTCTCTCTCTCTCTCGCGTGTACCTGCTAACCCTCGACACCCTCCGAAAATACCCTTACGGGAAAATCGATACAATGAAACGATCCCAGGTCGATACACGCGATAGAACTAATAACGGTGCAGGAATTAGTTGGCATGAAAACGCCCGAAATTAATCCCATCGAGAATACAATGGGACAGTCCGGGAAATCCTGTCAGTTGTAATATCGTCTTGACACTGTAAAGTCCACTGTGTTGTCCCAGAGTCCCTCGCTCCGTCCCCGGTCTATCCATAGTGCCTCGCAGCCATTCCCACCCGCTGAGTATAGAATGCCAAGCGACCCTACGTACGACCAAAAGCAATCAGAAAGCGACAGGTATATAGGGACAATGCCAAGAAGAATAGACAAAGGTTGTCGGAGGTGGCGGAGGATGAGACCTCGAGTGTCCCAACGGTTCGTCCGGTTCTAAATCGAGATACGTCGACGGAACCCAAAGCGGAGCGTGGTTCGCCAGTAGTGGAAGTAGAAGGAGGATAGCCCGGTATCAGGAACACGAATCTGTGTCTGGTATAAATATGCCAGTAGGAAGTGTACAATAATAGAACGGGCGGACGTCGTAGACACACTGCACGAGCTCATAAGAATAATACAGTAGCCGACGGGGTGGGATGCTGCGTGAGGTCGCGTCGCCGAGTCTCGTCAAACATTTTAGGTTAGAACGGACCACCGCGACGTCAGCTAGGAGGAACCAGGGACGTGGACTACCTAGTCCAAAGGTACTGCCGTACGAACTGGTACCCCCTCCTCCCGGATCCAATTCGTAATAATAGTTATCCGACCAAGAGGAATGCACGCGTGCGTGCGTGGAGGTGAAGCGCGTATACGCATATGTGCGTGCATCTGTACGGATGGCAGAAGCGAGAAGAGAAACCCGGAGACAGAGGAGATTCTCTCGAGTCGGGCTACATTCTCCGACTACGACGGACCGGATGCCATCCATCCTTTCTCTCTCCCCCCCCCATCCTCCCTCTCTCGCTCTCTCTCGCTCCTTCCCAGCATCCCGACCCTACACTTTGCTCCGTTTTTCGTGCGAGCCGGAGAAGCGGTCAAAAGGAGAATGAGACGAGAAAAAGAGCTACGGAGCCTCTTGAGACTTCGAGAGGTCGGCCCTGCTTCCGGTCCGCTGCGCGTTCGTCTCGAAGAACAGGAAAGGCAAACGCTCTCTGAGGTCGAGACTGTCAGGAGTAAGGCGGACATGTAATCTTGCGTAAAACCTTTCGCCAAGGCGAATCGTGTCCGGTACACTCGTGTACTGACACTGTGATACGTCGATAGAGAAATACAGTATGTATATGTTTAGTAGCCCAACATGTATGATATAGGACTATAGCATTTATATATATATATATATATATATATATATATTCTTTCCCGTTTCAAGTTTAAAGGTTCGCAAATTCAATCGACTGAAGTTGGCTGCGATCTACCAAAGTATACTTCGCAAGTCGATACAACCTCCCCTCCCGACGTCTATTTCCGTCCGGTGTCGTGACCTTGCACCTTCGACTGGCCGACGTGTCCGCACGGACGATCGCGACGGATACGAGGAAGCGATTGAGAGACACTGGTTAGGAAGAGGAATGGGGGGGGGGGGGATTATTGGAGCACTGTTCATCCTACGTGTGCGCTGCGTCAGGACAAACTCCCTTTCACCCTCACAACTTACACTCGCGGAACCCCCTTTATGATCAGAGCATTCGGTGTCGAAAAGTTCGCAGCCTCCCCCTTTATTCCGAACCCCCTCTTAGCACGCATCCCTTTAAGTCACTCTGACATCCCCTCCCATCGGGACTGATCCACCGTATTCCACCCTCCTCGACAGCGTTACTATTTTCTCGTGTTTCCTAAAGCCGTAACCGCCCGCCATCCCTTACCTTCTTAAGAAGAGATTTGGCTAATGGCTTTCAACGAGGCGAGATAAGGATGTCGGTATCAAAAGTTTCCAGACTCTGGTGGTAACGCGGTCTTTGATCGAGAGAAAGGCTAAGGGAACGAAAACTCGAGGAGATGGTAAAGAAGGGGGTGGAAGTGTGTAAAGCGAGAGAGGGGAGGGAATTTAAAAAATGGGTACGAAAGTGGAAACAGGAATGTAGGTGGCGCTAGGTGGTGAGTTTTCTTATCGAAATAAATATTTGAGCACGAAAAGAACGGGACTATCTCGATCTTAACGATGCCCGAGGCGCCGAAGCCCTAACCCTAGTTGCGAGAATCCACCCTTCTGCCTTAGTCCCACTGGCTTCCGGGTTCCGGCTCTTCCGGCCTGGCAGAATTACGTTCAAAGGTCCCTCTCTCCCGCCTACTGGGGCTCCTTCCGCCTCCGGCCATCAGCTTAGCGCTATCTCTCTCGCTCTTCAACCCTCGAAGTCACCCCCACATTATCTCCCTTAAGGTAAGCCGAAACGGAGGGTCGTCGGAATTCAGGCAAGGTCGATCGATACACCGACACCCGCGATAGCAATTCGATCCAAGACTCGGTAAACGACAGTCAGACATAGTTCCCTTGGTGATAGCGGAAGCCATTGACAGTAATCGTTAACCAGTCATCTGATAGTCACAGTTTTCTTTTTTCTATTAATAGAGGCTCGTATTCCTTCTTCAGTTTCTGCATTTCTATTCGGCTTTTTATTATCGATTAGCATTTACCCAGTAAAGCCTCGTCGTTCGAGTCCTTTACCGCTTTTCAAGCAGTGAAAAAGAGGAGAGTAAGATAAGGCTGTTTCAAAGAAGAAGAAGAAATTAAAGTGCATCGCAAAACGCTTCCGGCTTTACCGTCAAGGAGACCCAAGTATCCTCACGATGAAGTGCCAAGAGATGGCAGTGCAGCCAACAAAGGGTAGCTGAAAGGCTGAATGGCTGACTGTTCTGATAGGTAGGTAGGTAGGTATCTACTTTTACTCAGGATTGGTTAGTCCGAGTAGGAGTACGAATACCAATGCTTCCTAGTGGGCTTGTAAACAGTATAGGTCTACGATGAAGATCGAATAAAGCCTAGGCCGGTAAGCGATTCCTTAATCGATACTTAATTCGATCGCGATGACTTGACGCCAAAGTGGCGCACTTCGGTTAGGAATTTCCAGATCCGTGCTTCAGGATGTTTTTGATGGCACGTTTACGCGCCAGAAGCTATGGAAATCTTTCTGGCTCTCTTATCCCCGTATGCTAATGTACGTTTTTACCCCGTACCCCGAGGCACATAAACGAATTAGTCGAGCAGCCTGCGGCGGGTGATTTATTTCAGAATTTTTGAAATTTGACCAACGACACTTTGACCGTTACAGTAAAATGGAAGAGCGAAGAAATGACATTGAGAAGAAAGAAAAATTTAGATTGACGGCAGGAACGAGCGAACTTGAGAGGAGTCTTCCTACGTTAATGTATTCCATTCTAATATCGTCTACATTATTACGTCAGTCAATAAGGAAAAGTTACACATAAGATTCAGTACCAGTGATTCACGAATGCCAAAGAACAATGCACGAAGAATGCAGGTTGGATGCATCCATGCATCCCGGATGCGTGCGTTTGTTTACAGACCGTACTTAGGAGTTTCAAATAGTACACGATCTTGTTTTATAAAAAATTATAAGGTTAAAATGATCTTTGGTAATTACCTTTATCCACGTAAATCCTCCACAAATATCACTGGCACACGCCGCTCGAGGAAACTTCCACTTTTCCACAGTTCATTGGTCAAGTATTCACACAACCCGCGATAGTCACTGATTTTACCGCCGATTCGATAATCCTTTCACGGTAGCGACGACGTCTTCGTCGTGACAAGATAGTCGTCCACGTTGTCGTTGGCTAGTACTGTTGCTACTGTTGCTACTGTTGCTACTGTTGCTACTGTTGCTACTGTTGTTCCTGCACTCGTCGTACTCGGCGAGGAGTGAAGCACGTGAAGATACGTATATCGCCGTGGCGCGTACGCGGTTTACAACGCAACTGCGCGCGTGACCCGTATATCACAGTGAAAAATTTCGCAAAATAGCAAAATAAGAATCACTATGCAAATGCAGAACGAACGTCGCTCACGAGAATGCAGCCTGGTCTTACAGCACTGTATTTTCTTTAATAATCTTGCCGGTATATACGCGGTCCGTTTATCTCGCGTTACGCACTCCTCTGCGTATTTTGAAGAACGTCGGCACACGCGAGCAATAATTAAACATACAAATAGATACCAGGAAAGAAAGACTCGAATAACATACTCTCTGAACGAGTGAGCTCGCCGCGCACGACTGCAGAACCACGGCACGGCACGGCACAATGTACCGTCACGTCTCGAGGATAGCGAGCGACTGAGCCACGAGCCGTCACCCTGGTAAACCGTTGCCGTGGCTTTAGGAAGTGCCGAGTGGAAGGAAGGTTGCGCTCTCTACCCCTCGCACCGCCATTCCGCTACGCAGACGACGCAACGGCAAGAGAGGCCGCGATTGGCTCCCTCTAAGAATCGCTTACGCTCATTGGACGACGTAGCCCGCGCCGAAGGGAAATAGTCGAAGTCGGCTCAGCGGGGAAGAGGACGCAAGTATCAGGCAAAGTGGGGATACCCACTTCCTCGTAGCTTCCTCATACTGACGGAGAAGACCTTAGCAGCGAACGCCAGGCATTGTTCACCTACGGAGACTCTTGGCTGCGATGCTTTCCTTCCTTGTCTACTATCTTTGTCACTGCTTCGTCTTCGTACTCCGTGCACGGCCTTCTCTTTTGGCCACTGCCACTCTTATGTTATAGTAGCTACTATACAAGGATATTCAGGCCAAACGCACCGACCTAAGTTAGCCGGTTCATTTGATTTCTATAATAGAACCAACTTCGGTTGGTGCTTTTGTTACGAACTCTGTACGGAGGAACGACTTGTCGAACTCTGCTTCAGCTTCCTCGCGTTGTCGTACCGGCTACGTAGACTGGTTATCAACTACGCGTAACGCCTTGACACGTACTTATGCACGCACATATCTTTACGGCGAATGTACGTGATTCCGATGATCGCTCGCCCACCATGAAGGAATTCCCGAGATAGGAAAGCGATGTCAGTGGTAGTGGCAGCGTCGGAAGCGACGACGTTGGTGAAGGTTATCGGGAAAACTGTCTCAAGCCCCAGTAGCAGCAAAGTCAGTAAGAATTCGAACGTTAGCGGCTCTGCATATTAAAATCTAGCTTGGTCAAACATCAATAACATAACGCGTATACCGTTTAAGACCTATTTCTCCTATTAGTCGTTCTTGCTCGGCTCTCGGAGGGACACTCCGAGAGCTGATCCTCCTCGGCGTCACACTGTAAATATTTACTGTCATCAATAACAAGCGCTACAGAGACCTCGGGAACTCCTTTGAAAATGTTAACTGCACCACCAGGTGGGTTCAGTTCTTTTCTGGATAATTTCAAAATGGTTCCCTTCTCCTTCACCCGGTTTAACCGATTCACCCTGATGCTGACCACAAGAGGAACTGTGCACCCCCTGGGGACTGCGAGTTGTCGACTTTGGTTTTACACTACTCATTGTCTGGCATATATTGTCGTCCTGGTCAACCTGTAAATAGGGAAACTCATCGTTCCAACGTTAAGGAAGCGGCCGGTACCGAAACAAAAGTCTGTCCCGGGTAGACATGGTTGCGGTGAAATTCGACAGTATTATTATTGACCTGACCGAGTACGAACGACCAGCCCCGGATAATCTCCCGTAATCTTGGCCCAAGCGCAAACACTCCCTCCTCTGGTCTTTCTCGAGAGCACCTCCTTTCGCCTCCTCCCGGCAACCTCCCGGCAACCTCTTGCCGGAGGCGTTATCGCCGTCCCGAGGCAAAGTCGAAGTGCGAATAGTTAAGCGTCTTTGTAATTTCCTTCTTCTTCTTCGTGTCGCTTCCCGGAAAACAATAGATTTATTATCGATTAGATCAGAGACACGGATAACCACGATAATTCAGGAACTCAAATTCTTGGTCCCATAAAGCTCAGGCGAGACAGGGACGAGTTTGAAGCTGAAGAGTGAAAGAAGATAGCAGCTTCGAAAATTCCACTGAGTGTTCTCGAATTTCGCAACACCTGCTTCCCGCAAAGTCAAAGAAAGAAGAGAACTTTATATTAGTGCGGCTTCCCAATCTTGGTTAATCTTTGACACTCTGACCCATCTCCGATAACGACGATTTCGTTATCTGGCTGGAAACAATTCAAGTAATTAAATGTATCCGAGAACGTGATACCCCACAAGCCCGGGCTGCTGGCTGAGTCTATCGTGTTATCCCAGGAAAAGGCAGGCCGGGCCAACTCGAGTTGACTCGAGTCAAGACAATTTGAGTCATGAGACCAAAGGAGTCCCAGTAAACATCACAGCACTGTTGATAGATTTTGATGGCGACGAGACGGGTGCTGCTCCTACGTAGAAAAGAAGTCAAAGAATTAAAGGAACGAAGTGGTAAAGGGGGTGATTCCCAAGTTGTTATTTCACTTCCGACAGCCACGCGATAGAGATGCCGCCGCAAGGGGAAAGCAGAGGACGTCGAGACGACTTTTAAAATTAGCCGAGCTTCAGATAGTAGAAGCGAGCTGCGAGGACCGCGTCGTTAATTTCATCGTGAAGACGCCAATGACGTCGCTGGCGTCGTCTACGGGCGCTCGAGATTTCTAAGCAGTAACCAAACAAAATTCACCAAGAATCTTATCAGTCATGAAAACAATGAAACTTGTCGTACCTCCTAGAATGGACGACACTGCTATGAACACCGGAAGCTCTAAGACCCGGAAGGGTAGCTAAGGATGAACCAGTAAGAAAAAATCCTTGCCTGAATCTTGCTCTCACGGCGCTTTGGTTCTACAGTAATTTAGGCTGTTGGTACCCTTAGGAGAGTTTCCTGGAAAAAAAGCATAGCCTGCACCTACACCAACGGTAGCCATAAGAGTCTGAGTATGCGTGGAGACTCACGTGGATAAAGGTAAACGTAAACGTATCTATAGAGAGACAGCAAGAGCGAGTTCCGAGGCTCATAAGCCAGGCTGCCAGGACATAACAGGTAAAACAGGTTTGTGGGCGTCCTGAGCTACCTGTCCCGCTCCTCTCCTTGCTCTCTCGCACCTTCCCTCTCCTTCTCTCTCTCTCTCTCTCTGTCCATTACATTCCCTCCTCCTCTCCTTGGTAGCGGATCGCTTCACCTCGCTTTGGTGGGCGACGAACGAAGGACCCTGGCGGGGCCTTACCGGGCCCTCCAAGAGGG
Organism: Calameuta pallipes; assembly: GCA_030142375.1. NCBI lineage: Eukaryota > Metazoa > Arthropoda > Insecta > Hymenoptera > Cephidae > Calameuta > Calameuta pallipes. Next base: position 44,998 of record JARQSW010000083.1, read on the forward strand.
TCCGCGTCGCTCGATTCCTGCGGAAGAGGCTGAAAGAGAAAAAAAAGAGATGAAAAAAAAGAAAAGAAAAGATGAGAAAAAAGTAAGAGCCCCCGCATCGTACAGCGGCTCGTAACTTTTCGAAGCCGAAAGGATCCCTCGATGCGTCGCCCGATGCGCCATCTATTGTGCCGACGCGTGTGAGAAAAAAAAATATTCTCGTGGGCGTCGCTGGGACTTCTACGGGACTACCTGCTCCTCTATGATTAATGCCACGTTTATCCGGGACATTACGCGCCGTTCGGGCATCTCCCTGGACCCTCCGATCTCTCTGGTCCTTTTCCTTCCTTCTCCCTTTTATCCGGTTCCTCCCCTTCTTCGCGTTCCTACCATTCCGACGTTTCGAGGGCTTCCATTGGGAATTTACTTGGTGACCTTTTGAGCGTTGCATACCTGCAGCTCACAGAGCTCACACCCGACGACCAGTACCTCCGCTCGCCTCTCTTTAACAACCACCTGTCGTGGGGGTTGGTGTAGGTAGTAGAAATTAAGTAGGTTGTAGGTAGCAGATAATGCGCATTAAGCACCGTAGGTATGTCGCTGGTCATCTTAGCTGTAAATCCTTGGGCAAACAGACCAATTGGTTTGGCATTAATTAATTTCTTTTATTACCATCCTGGTGTTGGGTTTAAAGAATTTCGACGAGTAGGTCAAGACAAAACTGGTTAGTTATTATCAAAAAAGGAACAATGTTTTTTAATTACCAACGATAAATGTTGCCAATTGAATAATTTGACTAGAGGAAACAGGACTTCCGACTTAGGATTTTACAATTTCCTATACCTACTGTCAATGCAAGAGAGACAGTCTTATGGGCGTTAAAGTGCGACAGTCGAAGACACGCGTAGACTCAACAGAATTTGTAAGTGGTACTCTATAAATTAAAAAAAAATTTATTTAACTATTTCAATATGGCTTTTGAATTATTGGTAGTATCAAAGTTTGTCAGTGAACGCAATTCTTTAGTGATATGATTTTAAGATAAATGAATGACGTGTCAGGTTTATCTTTGAAATATTAGGAAGCTAAATAAAATTCTTGTCATGTTTGATATCAGCTTGTATATTCGTAGCTTAACTCTATCATTTGCTGATCTATTGCTATCGAAGATTACCTGTGTTCCTTCTCACTTCTTTTCAAAGAGACACTTCCTTTTGCGCGTTTCAAAGAGCGCGAAGCCGTGCGGCGCCCGGTGGAGCAATACACACAACAGAGACGGTTACTGCGCAACGTGGAATTTCTCGCGGAGTCAAGCGAAGGAAGGAAATTGCATTGCCCAATTAGAAATCGCAGCAAACCGCAAAGACGCCGACGCGTCGACGTCCCGACGCCCGCTGGAAACATTCGAAATCCAAACAACGCTCGAAGAAACTTCATTTCACCTCGATTCTGTCGCGATCGATCACGCGACTCAACGTGGCTTTCCGTGGACGAGCGATCCGTGGTGAGATCGTCGTGGTTTACGTCGTCGATTACATGACGACGCTGACGGCGACGCCTTATCGTCGTAACCCATCAATCATTTAGATTCTTGAAGGTGCCTCCGAGCAATCGCTTCCACTGTCTATGCTCAGAAAGATCAACAGGAATGCAAACATCCTTTCACCCTCCAAGCATTTCCGGTCTCTGCTTGTACATGTCTATGATGATGCTGCGGTGAAAATAAGAGAAGAAAAAAATGAGACATAAGAAAAAAAGATTAAGAGAAGATGATATTACTCGATCGAAGAGCATGGCATGTAATTTGGTAAGTTTTCCTCTTGCCTTCGCTTCATTCAGAGAGAGGAAGATTGAAGAGAAGGAAGAGACAGAGAGAAACGGAGGGACGAAAGAATAAGGGGAAAAAAATAAGGAACGGAGCTCTTCACCCGGCACAGCCTCCTCTTTCGGTCCAATCGTCTCTCGCAGAAGACCCATTCCCTGCTTTTGCTCTCACAATCAGTTCAGTCCCCGAGTCAATGCAAGAGGAGTGCAGCGAATGGTCGGTGGAGGTGGTGGAGGCACAAATGGTAGAGTCAGAGGCAGCCTTCGTCCCGGATGTGCAGGAGCGTCCCGCCGTGAGCGCAGCATCATTACACGGCATTCTTCTGCAACACCGGAGCGGCCTGCACTGCTGAGCCATCCAGGATCTCGACGAGAAGCGGTCGCCGTCTCCGTCGCTGCAGGATGACGTAACGTTCGAAGGTGGCGCAAGGTTTTCCAAGTGTCTTCTTCCCTCCTCCATGTTCACCTTCTTTGATAGTTACCACTCGCCACGTGTGTAGGTCTACGTGGAGAAGGGATCCTGGACCGGAGGGCACGTCGCCGACGAGGCACTTGGCTCCCGGTTATCTCCAGAACCGTAAAAAGTAGTAGCAGCTTTCGCAAGCTCCTCACGTAAGACGTTCACGAGAAAAGTTGGCCCAGGCTGAGAGAAGAGACCTGCAACAAGTGTGAGATTCTCGCACCCCACCCAGCTTTCCGTCAGAGGGTGAGATGAGAGAGAGAGAGAGAGAGAGAGAGAGAGGCTTGAGATTTTTTTTTCCGGGAGCAAATAAAACTATCCTAACTCGTTTTACAGCCAATCGTTACTCCCGCGAAAAGATTATGAAAGCAGATCGACTTTTGATGAAAACTTTTTTCACAATTCTATAAAAAGGTAAGGATTATGGTTTCCATGGAACATTCTATTATTTTTTTGGTATAAAGTATGACGCAAGAAAGGGAATACAAATTTGCGAAATTACGAATATCAATAAGAGGGGTTGGATTAGCTACCCTGAGGTCATATCAAAATGGTGTAAGCAGATAATTGTAGAAATTTCTTATCGTTTAACAACAAGTTTCCACGTTTATCCACGTATACATTTTCCATTTGCCATAATCTGTCATATTGAACTTCGATTTACTCTAATTCCAGCTGCTTAAACTGTACAAAGTTGTACAGGTTGTTCCATTAGGTGTAACGCATTACCCGTTATCTCATACTCGAGTACTTTCATATTGATGTATACTATCGGTATAGAATCCTTTTAGATTGTTTTTCCGATAACAATATATAGATTTCGCTTAATGATAACTTCAAGAAAGGAGTAAGTGGTACCTAATTGGAACTGGAAAGAACGATTAGTGAATCATAAAATGAACGAGCGTCATTCCGTGTCCCGTAGAGCTTGTAGAATATTTCTCTACATAACCTACAAACAATCAAACGTACAAGCAGTTCTGCAATTCCGTAAAACCTCAAAAATTGTAATCGGGCAGCTGTGTAAATTTTTACAGATAGGTTCCTCTCAGCATCTACGCACATGAAATGGCCGCCATTTTTTTATATCATAAATACAACTTATAAGACAAACATGAATCAGTTACCTTCTTTCTTTGGGATAAATTCCTTTCCATCTGCGAAATTTTTTATACTGCCGTCAATCTTTCTCTTTTTTCCTTTTCCCTCTTTCTTCTTCTCACCACTCTGAGTCTTTTATCCGGTCTTTTCGTGTATTGCAAACAGAGTGACTCATCGAATCGAAGTAGTTGGCTTTACCTATTGGACATGACGTACGTAGGTACATATGTATACCTATACACTTCTCCAAATCCGTTTTGCGGCTACCGTTTCTTTTTCTCTTTCACTTTAAGCAATATCCACTGATAGCAACTACGTCTTGTGCTTTGTCTCCTGGTAAAACAGTGACGTAATCGGCATCCAAAGAACAGGCCAAAGGGGAAATCCTGAATAGTCCGGATGACCGATAAGCCACAAAAACAACACTAGGTTAGGGCGGCAAAATGTCCCAGCAAGAACTGACGAAACTCCTAGCTACTCTGTTATCCTCGTAGATCCTTGGAAAGACATCCTACGGGATCGCAAATGGTCCACGTGGCCGTGAAGCCAAAGATATTTAAGAGAAAGTCTAAGAGAAATAAATAGAATATCCTATTGGTTTCTTTTTCGAAAATTCTATCCCGGCCAATCAATCTCTGCCAATCGCTACGTACTCTATGGCTTCCTAAAGGCTGTGCACAATTGTACGAAAGTACCAGGATTTCGCGTAGACAAGAAAGTAATACCAATACGAATCCAGCGCTCCTACCTATCAAAGTCCATTTTCTACCAACCTTGTCGCTCTCTAGGTATTTTTCAGAGTCTCGAGTTCTTCCTTATCTCTCGAGTCATTGTACTATTCAAAATGGCCGATTACGCAGAATAAGAGATTTATCCGTTCGCGGTTAAAGTGGACGCGTCATTTCAAACTACTTGGAGAAGCGTTAGTCATTTTCGTGTGCGAAACGTCGGCCAAGTCAGCCTGTTAGGCAGGCAGGAAGGAAGTGGCGAGGAGGCGATGAAAGGAAGGTAGACCTTACCCGATGACGGCATCGCAATTCCACCATTCCTTCGACTTCCCAATGATTCTAATTCGTTGTGTCGTTGAGCTTCTTATGTATGTATCTCCCACTCTTTCTTCTTTTACTTGGAAATATTATCGAAGACTTCAAAGTATTCACACGCATACTCCAATATTTCTCTTGCGAACAAGACAATGCGTGCTGCTGGCGTTCGTATCGTTACCCTGGTTATATTTATCAGCCGACGCTTCAACCAAGAGCAAATATTTTCGCGGGCCCCCACACGTCTTCCAGACTATGACGCTCATGTCCGTTTTCTATAGCTTGGAAAATTCAGTATCCACGTCACTCAAATAACATCCTAATCGTCATTATGATTGTCTTGAGTGCTCAAATTTTTTTTTCTAAAATCAAAATAACTTCCATTTTTTTTTCTCGTTCCGAAGTTTTCTAATTTCACGGAAGCTTTTGATTTTATACTCCCTCTCGCCCCCTCGACTCTTCTACATTTCCATTAGATGAGATTTCCGATTATCCTTATACGCAACGAATTAATCAAATTTCATTTTAATATTTTTCTTTTTTTTTTCTTCTTCTTTTCCTCAAGCAACTCGAATTACAGTCGATCGTCGTTTCCCGGAAGTTGAGTCGCGCTGGTAAACCTTGGCCGGAAAGCGAGCAAGTAAGCAAGTGAGCGGCAGAGCGATGATTCCATTGTATGCACGGTTCGATTTACTCTGACGATTCTTAGCGGCATTCTCACCATACAGGTAAGTAAAGTCAAAAAAACAGAGTTACAAAAACGTACACCACGAGTTCAAAGGTTATATCATCCTTCAAATAAGACTGAATTCAATTCAGTGGCCAAGATTAGGTTACCTCCTGCTCAGTAACGAACGTGCTTGACTACGAGAGCATTACCGTAAGCGATTATATAAGAAGCATGTGTAACACTAAGCCACATGTGTACCTGATGTACACGCATTAATATTAGTACCAGGACACTTTCTCCAGCTAGTAAATTCTAGTCGCGAAAGTATCAGGAGCTTATTAATTACCCTAGGAACAAATATCAGTAATTAACATCCCTTATCGTTAAGTGTGAAGTCGGTAATATTCTTTTTTGAAAAAAAAAAAAAAAAATGGACTTTTGACAAGTAGTAATTTGGTTCGTGAAAAAAAATAGTCTTTCATAAATGACAGAGATACGTTATCTAGGTAAGTCTAGGTATAAATTGTATAAAATGGATGGACGACGAAATTTTGATTATCTTTAACGGGATAAGCGCCTTATCGCCTATCGGAGAGAAACTCGGTCAACTTACGCAAGAGATCGTAAAAGGCGTCTGAAAATCGGTAAGGTTGGGCAGCGATTGGACCTGGAGGTGATCGAGGCTTACGTTGATCGATCGTGCGTTGTATTTTGTCGTTTTCCACAGCGAGGACTGACTGCTGGAGTGGAAGGAGCGTAGAGGGGTAAAGTAAATGACGCAAGTAAGACCTGGCGTCCTAAAGATAATAAAAGAGCATGGAAGCTAAAGAAGAACAGAGCGATGGCCTGAAACAGGTGATAGGAGAAGGAAAGAAGGAAGGAAGAAAAGAAAAAAGATGCTCGGAAGTAGGCGCGTCGAAAAATGGAGTCATTCCTGGGACTGGGTATGCGCACGGGGAAGCAAAAGGAGAGTTCAATTTTTATTTCATACAAATTTTTGTATCGTGACTCGATTATCGACCGAGCGAAGATCTAAGGTCAGTGTGACGTCTTATCGTGCCTATATTTATATCGTAATTTCAGGTAGCGTCTCGTCATCGGTGGGAAGGCCTGTGGGAGAGGACAACGAATCAGCGAAGCATGTCCGAAGGAAAGGAAGCTCCGCGAACCTCAGTTCCGCTCGTTCTCGTCTTCCTATCCGATCGTCGCTCGCTCACTTGCCCTCTACAAATACAAATGGCTGAAGGCACATAGGAACGTAGACGTGTATATAGGCGGAGTAGACATGGGAATAGGAAAGGAATCAGGCAGGTATATTCTCTGCTCTGTACATGGATACATGCATCGGTAAGCGCTTCCCTGGCATCGGCCACTTACCTCTTTTCACATACTCGTCACACTGGTAGCGCGAGACACGCTTCAACGAAATGACTCGACTCCTTTGGAGGAAATAAAGAAAAAAGAGAGAGAAGAAAAAAAGATTATTGTACAAAAAAAAGGGCAGGAGGAACCGTACGATTCCACCTTGCTCCGGTCGTTCTATAGAGAGATCGGTATATCAGCCTTTAGCGAAGCCACGAGGAGGAGGAGGAGGAGGAGGAGAGGAGATGGTGGTGGTGGTGGTGGTGGTGGTGGTGGTGGTAGACCAGGTTGAGTTGGAGTCGAGGAGCGAAGTAAAGTATCGGTTGCGCAATCTTGCCACCGATATTATGCAACCGTGTGGCTTCCTGTTGTTATCTAACGTAGAGCAGCACGATCGTCCGGAACGCCAACGTCGAGACGCCGATGGAACTTCCTTGGGGTATCTTCCTGGATCCCCTGACGAAGTGGGTGACTGTCAGATAGGTTTGAATTTTAGGGTGGGGATGAAGCGGAGGCAGAAGGGAGAATGAAAATTTGTCTGGTTTACGTTTGACGAGAAGCGAAGAGAGGGTTTAAGGAAAGAACCTAACCTCGCTTCGCTTCAGTTCTCGAGAGAGGCGTGTACCTGCACGCAACAATGCTCCATGCTAATGCTCGAAAGTGTCGCTGATGCAATGCCAGCGTTCGGAGCAAGTCAGATATAAATTGCATATTTATCGGCGTCCCTCCCCAGCCTTGGATCAGGCACCTATGTATCCAGTGTATCCAGTTCAGAGATCACAATCCAAACGAATGCGTTCACGCTCCCGTTCTATTCCATCGCACCTTTACACGGAACTATTGATTCTCATTGTCGCTCTATGAAAACGTGCCGAAAGATACGGGGTTAACGAGCTGCCATTTGGCTTCTCGATTGACCAATCATTACGAATCGTTGTTCAAGGAATCTCGAAGAAGCCGCTGAGAGCCATTGGAGTATCATGAGAGAGCGGAGTGGGACAAGAGAAGAAATATACGGAATACATGCTGCTATCTAAATTGCAAGGGAGAGTGGCAGTGTACACGAGGTGGAGGCGGGAGTCTCGAAAGAAAAGGCGTAGGTCAACAACACTGCTTGCGATATAAATCAGTGGCTGGTTGTGCAACGCTGATTTATCGTCGTCGGGACGCAAGAGCGACGGTCCTCGACGTGCAACGAGAGCTGGTAGTTAGGATCGAGTCTGCAAGAGTCGAGAAGTCGAGAACTCTCAGCTATCAGACTTGACCTTATATTAGTTCCTTGAAGATGGTCCAGAGTGACGTTACGGATTAATAGAAATGGATGCTGGATAATTTTATAGGTAAATAGGTGGTTGGCTGGCGGCTGATCGCTCCTAGGTCGACTGACTGTCCCGTTGACGGATAGGATCCACGCACGCCCAGTAACCGCTGGCAATCTCGCTTCCGTGAGTCAATATTAGTACAAGACTGATGTCAACAAGCGGTCTCGCAGATAGATAAATTATCAACCGAATCGGCGCACTTCTACTGGGATTCTGGAATTGTGCGTTATCGTGCTTCTCTGTACGACGCGAGAGTATTTATTTTCGGAATGCTTCCTCTTCTCCCCTCCCGTTTAAACGATTTCGTGATCCCCCTTCACCTAGCTACATATATACTCTCTGTCATCAAGATTTATTGACAGTGATAGCAATCGATCCTCATCTCAAGAATTATTAGCAGTACTGGCTCAAGGTTCCCACGAGCGGATGGACGCTGGGCGTCGACGTCGTGGACGCCGTCGACACTGTCTCTGGGAGCGCGAGGAAGTCGAAGGAAACCATCCCGATGCGTCTCCCGTGAGTCTCCCTCTCTTGGCTCTATTCTCGGATCACGATCCATCAAGCCTAGAAGCTCGGAAGCTGAGAAACTGAGAACCCGAGTGGTCCGGATGATTGTTTGACTTTTCGAGGATACCCACTGTGCGTTGCTGCTTACTTTCAGAGCCACAGTCTGCCTGACTTTGGTCTACCTGTCACACTCTTCTCTTCCGGTATACGAGAGAGAGAGAGAGAGAGAGAGAGAGAGAGAGAGAGAGAGTGAGTCAAACAATGATTCGAAGTAGCTAAAAGGAATCCCAGAGAGAAGCAGTATCATGAAGGAAGGAGATAAAGAGAAAGAGAGAGAACTTATCGTGGGCTGCAATTTTTCTCTCTTTCTTTCTATCCTTCTAGTCGTATCACTCTGTCTCTGTCCATCTCAGTCAGCGAGTTATTGTGCTTATAAATAAGGCGACCTCTCTCAGAGGAGGTGCGCGCTGTTCACTGTTCAGTTCCGGCTTCCAGTCCCCTGAGTCTCGCTATTAATACCCGATCCTATTCTCTCTCGGCTTCTCTCGCTCTCCTCTCTCTCTCGCTCTCTTCCACGGCCAGTGAAGCGGAGACTCGGAGAGTCTAACTGCCACTGCTGCCAGTACCAACACCACAACATTAACAACTGATGTCTCGTGCACGAGCGTCGCTCTACACGTCCTTATACTCCTGTTCAATCTCCTCTACAGAGTCCAGCGACAGGATCGCTGCTATTCAGAAATGCCCCTGTGCACCAGTAATCATAGTTCACTTCTAGTCTTTGGTATTCGATACTTGGTATCCCAGACACTAGCGGTATGGAAAACACGTGGTTGTAAAGATATAAAGAAATTTTGACTTTTTTATCTTTTCTTTTTCAAATATTCATGGGACCTGCTACCTCAAGTTGCTACTGCCAGGATACCGGATCCGGAAACTTCATTTGAAAAGAAGAACTCGTAAAGTCGACCGACTCCAAGCTGAGGACGTAACGTTTCGTAACGCATTTTGCCTTGATGGAAGCCGGACGTGTTATGCCAGAGCGACGGGAAGAAAGTGTTGCGCGAACCGTTGCACTATGATTATTAATAAGGATCGTTAATGCGAGCGCGCGCTGGGAATCACCACTGGAAGTTGCTGGAACGAGAATGCCTGTATAACGCTACTAGTTGGTGCCAGTAGGAATAGGTGAGAAGTAACGTTGCTCGAGAACTGAAAAGAAGAAGAAGAGGAGGAGGAGGAGGAAGAAGAAGAAGAAGAAGAAGGAGAAGTGTCTGCGTGTTACAAGACTCGTAGCCTCATGGGACAAAGGAAAGAGAGACATTAGGAGGCTAATGTTTCCTGGTGGAACGCACGGCGTCGAGAACGACTAGGTTGGCTTCTCGAGTCGTCCACGTCGGCTGACTTTTCATTAGGGAATATTGACTCGTTCGTCCGAGTCCGAGCCATCGGTCATTAGTCAGACAGAGTTGGTTGTATGAATCGACGTGTCTCTGTGTGTCAGAAACCAAGTATCATGGTGCAGAGGACAGGGTGGATCCTCATGAGCGTTCGAGTCTACCGCAGAAGCTGTCTTCGACGTGGTCGTCGTGAATTGAATTTGGTATAAGACCTGGCGGCGACCCTCTGGATCTCTTGAGACTTTGAAACTTGGAAAATTACTTTACATAATAATGGCCGTCTACGAGGCACGAATGACAATCGTTCCCTCGTTCGGAAAGAAGCCGTGAGACATTAGACGATGCTTTAACGAATATTAACGCGCAGGAAAATCTTAGCGATAACGCGAGAGACCGAAGAAGCTTCAGAATGACCTAGACGAGACTCGGAGTCTCGAAAGTTACGTCATTTTGGATACGAGATTGTTGAGAACTCTGAAGGAAGATACTCGTTCTAACTGAGGAACGTGGAACGAAGAGACTCTAGCCAGACCGGAACAGAAATCCTGGCAGCCTGGCTGACTAGATGGCTGGCTGTGAGGCGTTTCATTTCCTTGGCGACTTCCGGCAAACGCGACGCTTCCGCCATATCGGGGCCGCGCGACGACCGAGTCGGTCCGTGTTCCTGCGCTCCGAGTTCCGGTTCCGGTCCCGCCGCTGCCTCCTCCTCTCTCTCCATCTTCACTCCAGCTCGGATCTACCTCCTCCCGATCTAGCTCCCGGAGCGCCTTTCCGTTCTCTCCGGCGTTCTCTTTGACTTCCGTTCGCCCGAGCTTCCTCCGCTTCCAGCGTTCCACCCGTTTCCTTTCCGGCGCGCCTCCCGTCCATTTTCACCCGTTTCCTTCGTTTCTCCCCGCGTTCCCTTCAACGCCTCCTTCCTTTCCGGCGAATCCCCCGCAAAATACACTCGCATCGCGACCACCTACAGTCGACCTCGATCGACCTTAATTTCAACAAAATTTTCTACTTTTTATTCTCTACTCTTCCATTATCTTCTCTTCTCGATTCACCTTTCCAGACTTTGGATATAGCTTCACCTCGGTACAGGGTTCGATTGCGCAACCACTAAGCAACCCCATGAATTAGTATGCCGGCTCGTGCCGAGGTATTACGTATTCCCGATGGGAGGCTGCGAGACTCTCGTTACATTACCTCTCGTCTACGCTCCGGATGTACGTGCGTAGCGTTTCGCGATCCTCACCTGTTAAGCTAGTACTACCGATAGTACCAGTCGTACCATCCTCAAGGGTTAAATATTTATCTAACAAAGAAAGTCAAATAGGAAGTTACCACCTCTATTAAAAAAAAACCCAAGATCCCTATCGCTGATCATGAAACTAGAATACTCCAAAAAAATTGAAACGACCTAACAGGTCCCAGGCTCCTTTTTTAGGGTCCCGTAAAATCGAAGGGTGCACGACAATCTGGGAACTCAGCAACCCCTCGTCGGCAATGCGCTATTAAAGCGTCTAATCTCGGTCTAAGATATTCCATAGGCAGACCCGGCGTTACGACCTGCTATAGGCAGCTCTACGCATCTCTTCTTGGCTTTGGGGCGCCCGGGAGGCTTCAAGATTGAAACCATATGTATGAGGGTTGAAGAACGTCGCCCGAGTGGCTCGGGGGTTGTCGCCGAGTATTACGACGCGACGCAGTTACCAGTTACGTTATGCCACCTGCTACTTGCGAGCTTAAGGCGCGTTTACGACCCGCGACAGTTTAAGGATTCTTCGTCAGGACTTATCCCGTGGGACGTCCTTGCGAATTTCATCCCTTAAGTTTCAGTTCCCCTAACTACGTTAGACGAGAGTCGACGAAGACACTAAAGAAAGAGGGTGTGGGGGGGGGGGTTGGGAGGGGCGAGGGTTGTAACTGTCGCCAAGTGCAAGGGCAAGGACAGGCATAAGGGCTGGGGCGAAAACACGTGTGCCGCACCCTCCTACGAGGGTAACCTTTCACACGCTCTGAACTGAGGAGTCCAGACAGCCTGGTCAGGAATTCCCGGTTACAGCCGCTCCTTCGAATAGGCGATCTACATATCCGACATATCCTACATATCGTCGTGTACGTAGCTACGCGTTACGTGCTGGACGTAACGACCTCATGATTATAAGTAATTGCTGGTTGCTGATGGAAAACTCATGAATCACGGAGATCGCTTACCGATCGAGGCGAACCGGTCGACTCGACCTCCTCCTTGTATTCTCTTTCTTTACCTTCTACGTGCTCACAGGCTCCCCTTGCATCTCGAGCACCTTCTGCGATTGACTTTAAGTCTGGTTTCCAAACTGTCGCAGAGATTCTTTTACGCGGAAGAGTCAGCTGGAAAGGCCGAAGGAAGCTTTATTCAGAAGAAGCGATCACGGGCGATCAAATACCTCGAGTTCGTCGACTCGTCTTTCAACGCCATCTTCTTTTTTCTTTCAGGTTGGTTAAATTCGAAGCGAAAACCATGCTGAGGTCGTAGCAGCGTCGTCGACTACTTGAGGATCCTCTTAATGTCGCTTAGGAACGTTAACGACGCGTTGCTGACGAATGGTCCTCTTCTTGCTCACGCACTTGCTCCGGGGATGATCCCAGGAGATGCTTGCCCTAACCTATCCTTCGGATGTCACTCTTAGTAAGTAATGCTATATATATCCTAGTGGACGTTCTTTTTATCGTTTGCCGGAAATTCAAGGGTTGGTCCTGACTGCTCGACGTTGATTCTTTCAGGAGGGTTCAATTCTGGAATCTCAAGGGACAAGTGTCGGACGTAACACGTCACTCTGCATATAACCTGCGACGCACTTTTACACACACGTGTTCGGCCGACTGGGAGCAGCAGTGCGTTTCTAACGAAAATTCAGGGACGCTTCGCTGGCGTCATCCGACACCCTGAATTCAGAATATGCAAGGGAGCAGTAGAGCGAGGGGTGTGGATGTGGACTCCCAGCATCATCCCCATGTGTCCGACTAGCTCGTAAAACCACACATGCCACCATCTGTGCACGCGTTGTTCTCGTACAGTACGGCTACATAGGACAGTTTTTAGATATAATATCGCATCTTGCGATATTTCGATCCGCAGCTCATGGAAACTGTCATGACTCTTTTTGCGGTTAACCTAACCCAGAATAGTGCGTGTTGCACTTGCGCAATTTTAATGCTAAGGATGCTGATACCAGGATTCGTCACCCATCTTCGTTATCCACGTCCTCGGGACATGGTCCGTTTCTATTAATAGTCATGACAACAATCGGTAATTTCAACTCGTCAGGATACTGATATCATTCACAGAACTCTAGCGACAATGAGAATCCGCCTTGTCCCTCCTCAGCTAAAATCTTAAAATAAAGGATTGAGCCACCGAGTGCTGCTCGGCTGACCGCAGAGAGGAAACCGCTGCCGCGTTTCAACAGAGCGTTCGATTTCCTAATTTGGATCGTTGCTCGACAGAGAAACAGAAATGACAGATCATTCGCAAAAAAAGAGTTAGATCGGAAAAAGGTGCGCAATAACAATTTCGCACTTTGCGAACACTTGCCGAGTCTCGGGCTACGGATATAATAATAAATTGTACAAATGGGCAGGGGTAAAACTGGCAAGATTGGAAAGGATGATCGGTAGCCTTATATCAAAGCCGAGAAGAGTAAAGAGAGTAGGTGAAGAAGGGGGGTTTGTATGGGGGGGGGGGGGGGTTGCAATTTCTCTGCCTGTGGTCTTATACTCAACCAAAGTCACAGAAAGAAATGGCGGCAGAATGTATGTATATCTGTATGCAAGCATGTGCTTCTACTTTGTCTATGCTCGTATTGCGTGTACGCCGCGAGCAGCCGCCCCCCCATTAACAACGGCTTTCATCTTTATAATTCAACCCTCCCTCAACGCTACCCTTCTCGATCCATTTTACCTTTTCCCTTAATGCTTTTTTATCATCCCCACCGTGTCATCCCGTCACGTCCCACATGTCGCCCATTATGCTCATTCGCCCGCTCTCTTTATTCTCTCACTGCATCCCGGATCTTTTGGCAGAGATCTGTTTTTCCCTCGTTAAGGCAATTTTACAATCGCGCGATTTGCATCGTCCGTGCTGCCACCTACAGGGAGAGAATCGATTTACGTTCTCTCGTTTCTCATAGATTTTGTACGCAAGTCAATTTTAAAAGGAAGTAAAGAACAAAGGATTGACTTCGTTACAGAATATCATGAAACCGTGGAACATGTAAAATAAAAAAAATTTGTTTTTCAAAAAGTCACCCTCGTGGGCGTGTGTCACTGACGTTATCAGGACCAGGGACCATTTATTTTTCCAAGTCTTTATTGCGCAACGAATTGCTCATAGAAAATCGCCGTGTAATTCCGATTGTCGTTTGCCACCGCTCTCACTAGCTTCCCTACTATTAGGGGTGTGAAGCGTGAAAGCGGGACGAATTCACCCCTGCGTATAAACCCGCGACTAGATATTTCCCTCAGCCACCCCCCCTCCCTCCTGCCCTTCCTAAGAAGAGATCTAAAAGGTTCCTGTGCCTCATTCTGCTCGTTCACGTTGTCCAGGAAGACAGCATCAAGGGTCAGAGGTAAAGCGACCGGATGATAGAGAGCCAGCGATTGCTGGGAAACTTCATTATTCGCGGCAGACTGAAAGGGGGTAGAACGGGGCGAAAAGGGTAAGAGGTTGAAAGACCGGAATGGCAGAATGCTAAAATGCTCGAAGGGTGGAGAACGCGTCGTTCCTGGTACTCGTGAGTACCTACGGCAGGGAGGCGGAAGAAAATAAACTCTGTGAAATCTCGCGAGAGAAAATAATGACGTCGATCGGTTGCCCGTTGCTTAGAAATCGCTGTGTAGCACGGCAATATTTCTCAATTAAAGGACACAATTTGTTTGAGGGAGGGTCCGTGTGTCGCCTTGGTGGTAATTTCTGGTACTAGGACTACGTCGGACCTAAAATCAACTCTGCCTACTCTCTTGATTCAGCATTCGATCCGGCACCGCAAGAGCATCCTGGAGCGAGCCAAGAGACGTCAAGAAGAGAAGAGAAGCAGGCGTGCGAAGCGATCTCACTTGAGACAATTGCTGCCGGTAACGTGACCGTTGCTGCCTCCATCAAGCTTCATCAGGGTGATTAGCGAACGACGTACTCCGCGGGTCGTCCCTCTAGATTAGCCTCCACCTCCTCCATTCCATCGTCCCTCTTCCAGCATCACCAACACTATCACCAGCATCAGCCACCTCCTTCTCATCTTCTATCGACGTAACTCTCGCTCTCTCTCTCTTTCTCTCTCTCTTTCTCTCTCTTTACATCTCTATACCAGTACCTCATTTGACTCCCCTTACATCGCTACGCCTGGGTCAATGACACGCAACTGTACGCTCTCATGTATCCTTCTCTCATGACGAAACAGTCTCCCTCCTGCCCTCGCCCCTTACTCTACTTATTCCTCACTACTTACTCTTATACTTTGCTCTTATGCTTGCGCGAGTCTTACTTGAATCTTCTTTATCTTTTTATTATATTGCTGATACTGATGCTGGTGATACGAGGCTGGTCCTGTTGGGAATCATTGTACCGGAGGGAAATCTATTCGGGCCCCTCAAGAGGATCACGCAACGAGTTGACCCTGTTATACGAGTAGGGCTAGGACCTTGAAGCATCCGAATGCGCCTACTCAAGCTCTGGGCCCACTTTATTCTCTCCCAGAAAAATCTATATTAATTTTAATGGTTAAGCTCCCTCGGCTCTTTGAGTAACAAGGGGGTGGTCACGAGGTACCGTAGCGTGTAGTGGTATTGATGTGGGAAAAATCGTGGCCACGGATTTACCTCGTGGACCAGTAAGCATCGTTAATGGGCTCTGTTTAAATTCTCGTTTGTTAGCAGCATCCCCTCTTTTAATTAATTTTAATTCTTTTAGTTAGCAGCCACTCTCACGATTTTATTCGGGTCTAGTTATCATTTAGCTCGGTAGTTCGTGTTTACGTGTCTTATAAGATGGATTTTGATTTTCTGGATTTTCATATCATTGGACATTAAAAGGCCGCAAGCCAGTTTATACGGTATTTGGGACCGTCGCGTTCAGGGGTGTAATCGAGTGAATTCTGCTGGGAGAAAAGGAAGAAAGATGTAGTAGTGCCTAGCGGAGGGATAGATTGTGGACCAGGGGGGTTCGCACAGAGGGTGAAGCACAAACTCAGCAGTTTCAAGCATAACCGCTCTACGACCCCCCGTCAACCCCCTAAATCTCGCCGCACCCCGAGTGCGCGCTTAGCGTATTAGTCATTCGTGGCGCAGCTGGGAACGGTCCCCAGGGTGCGAGTCTCCCCGTGAGCGAATCAATCCGGGCTTACCGGAGACTCCAGAGACATGCGGATGTGTAGGGTACACACATATATGGATGACCCTCTGACCTATGCGTGAACCGGTGACGGCACTTCTATCTTTACATTCAGTGAGGTCACACCGAGCCTCTTATACCAATGGAAAATGTCTTTTCTGCATTTTAAGGTAAAACCATTAATTGCAAACTTGGGAAGGTGAAGGGTCGAGAAACTCCGACGTGATCTGGTATCAATGTTTCAGATGACGAAGATACGTCGAGCAGGAAGTTTAATTGATTTTGGAGTAGTTACCAGAGGTCGTCGCTCAGTCTTGGTCGCCACTTGGAAAGCGACCTTCGACTTCAAAGGGGCCATCGGGGATATCGGACAGGGTGAGCTGCCAATCGGAGTATGAAATCGGGGACTGGTCTCCTCCTCGAGCTTACCCTGGTAATCAATATCAAACGATGTACAGGAGCAGCCCTCTCCTCCTTTTGGGTTCCAGCCGGTTCTTGCCGTGGGGGTGAACGTTGTTTGTCGGAAATGGGGTTCCTGCTAATGCCCTGGTTAGTACTCCGGTTTCCTTTGTACCCTGTGGCACCCTTCCTGATGCAGAATGCAATTTAAGCCCTGGACCCACGTGCACCCTTATCCTCTCTCTCCCTTCGACCCTTTAACTAGACCACGTGGCGCGATCTATATATCCGAAACTACCCCTTGGAGCGTGGCCAAGTCCTCTCACCTACCAGTGCCTACCATTGCTCACTATACACTAATATTTCCTCCCACCTCCATGAGTTTCCCTTTAACAATGATTTCAGCCCTTAGCGGTCGAATCAGCCCTTCCTGGTAGCTGCTTTTATCAGTCGCTGTTCCCAAGGGACAGAGAAGAGGAGAACGTCTGGAGCGAAGCTGCTCAATTTTCAAAGGGAATCGATCCTGGATCCTCGATCGTAGCTTGCTCGATCCCATCGTCCCCTAAGAACCCGGAGGACCGACACCTACGTGTTTTGCTGTTACGAAAGGGTGCGCTGCCTTCGAAAGACATTCGGGTAGGCGTGCTTTCTTCGAAGCTGCGAAAGGTCCAGCTACGTCGTCAGGATCCTTTGTAATCTAAGCTTTGTATAAAGGAGTCTTCACACCGGGCCAAGGCGCTCTTCCATCCAGCCACTCTAAATGATGAGATTTTACCGAGCGTGGGGAGCCGCATTAAAGTATTGCAGCATACTGACGATGATGCTTCGCGTGGCAGCAACAGCGGCAGGAGGGACGTTGACTTTATGGTCGCGCCGAACAATGATACACCCTGACGCTATTGTAGTCAAGCTAGTGAGTGAGTCGGAGAGAGAGAGATTTTTAGTGGGGAAAGAGAGAGAGAGAGAGGGACAGTCAAGGAGCGTCGCACCGGTGACAGTCACTCGCTGCTGATTACACGGACCATTATGCAAGCACAACGTCGACCGCGTAAAAAAAGCTCAGCCTTCCTTCACTTTTACTCATTCCCCCTTCAAGTTTACTTCTGCTCCGTTATCCATTCAATCCTTTTTTTAGTCTTTCGCTGATTTTGAATTACTAAATTTTGAAAATCATCATTCGCTATGCAAAATGTCATTTTGCAATCTGCTACTGATCCAATAACGGTATTCTTTTAAATCATGATTTATGGTTCTTATTTCTTAGTCTTTCTATTTAGAAACTATTAAAATATAATTCGATAGGATTTTTTGAGTGACAATTGACCCTGATACAATAAATGTAAATCGTCCATTGGGTTTTTCCAATAATAATTATCTGAAGTAGTTAATGTTAGGTTATGGAATCAAACGATCAGCACGTTAACAAAACTGATATTTATTATCACGAATTAAATTAGGTACCTGACAATATTGCATATCTATGATAGTACCCGGTCGTATCCACTTAATATCTACAGATAAGACTGATACGTCACCAAGAAACGTAGAAAACTTATAAATGTTTCATAGCGTCCAGAGTAAAATCAAATTTTTATTAACTGACCGTGTACTGACAATTAGCGAATTCGATGAAACTTGTATATTAGGAATTTATCGATACCGTCCCAATTCCGTATTTTCAGAAAAAAAAAATGTTCACGTCACAATCATTCAAGGACATTCAAGTCGTTCCAAGATCAGGTACTTATTTATTTTCCACTCGAATTTCTTGGATTTTCGATATCTACATCCGATAATAGCAACTTGCCATTAGGTATCTGATAAGGGGCGTGGGATACCGTGACATCACAGATAAGAATTATTTATTTCCGAAACAAGAAGAAAGATCGGTAATAGACATCGCAATTACGCGATAAAATGTAGTCGCTGTGTATTTCGCGCATATCTCGAGTGTTTCGAATAAATCGTATAAAATAACGTGTATCTACACGTATACGGCGTAACTACTGTTTGCATTGAAAAGTCACCTATAGCAATAATATACCAACGACGCAGTAGTGGATAAAAATAAGACAAAATTAAAAAAAAAATTACAAGACACTCGTCGAAAACGGTGCTGCGTCAGAGCGTCACGACGCATTCACGCTTTTCACAGCCCTTTAATTATGTTGTTTCAGCTGGTTACTTCACGTGAGGGGTTGGTCGGGGAGATGAATATCCATAGTATTTTTGTAATATTAATGACTGGCACGAGTATTAATTCCATTGACGTGAAATTCAATCAATTCTTTTGACCAATGACTTTCAGGAGACGACGCTGAACGTCCATGAAAGACCATAGGGACGAAGGACAATGGCCTTCACATGGCTGTGCATTCCCCTTTCGATCGATCATCGATACCCAATTAGTCCTAGAGGCTCGTTAATTAGTCGATGACCGGCTAATGAATAATTAAAGAACAGGAGCTCCCTCTGCGGGACAGGAGCCAACATCCTGGATTACTCAGCTTAGCTGGATCACCGCAAGAGCTGGAACAAGTCGATACGAGAGTGAGGAATCGATGACGCGTCCGTCTGGTAAAGTGAATTTTCTGTTTTGTTTTTTTTAATTATATCTTTTGGTAACAAGACCGATGCCTCGAATTACAGAATATTATGTTTTTCAGATGGGCTCTACCAAGAAGTATATCCCCGAGGAGTAAAGTTGGCAGAGGAAAAGTTGAGCCTGACGTCAACGTTTGGGAATTTCCGGTTCTTCTATATCGTCATACTTGATTGAAGATGCAGGATAGGAAGCAAAAAGGAGAAAGAGAATTCCTGAAACTTTTTACAGTGGAATCATCGTTCTGAATATCAAGAGACTCTTGGACAGAATCCTCGGGATTGGAATCCGGAGAAAAAAAGAAGATGGCGAATCACTGGCCAATGAAAACGAAACGCTCATCTTCGAGTGGGAAGTTACGAGCAGCAGTGATCATCGAGCAGCAGCGAACGGCGAGGATGCTGTGCTCCCGAGTATCGAGGTACCGTTTCCAGCGTTCATTGGGTCACCCTGGCCGCGCAAAAAGCTGACGCTCCGTTGCTGCTCCTCGGATCGGAGGGCAGGATCGCGACGTAGTCGTTTGCGGTACTTGCCAAGCGTATACCGCAATCTTCCACTTCTTCTTCCACCAAGTTCGCTCTATGCTCCTCGTCTCCGTCTCTTCTTCCGCTTATGGTGCACACACGATTTTCTCCGTATTCCCGAGCGTTACGTATATAGGATAGAACGCAGAGTGATGCCTGCAGCCATAACCGTAGCTTCGACCCTTCTCTCTACCCGTAGAAGACGCTATTGACACGTTACGGGATCCTGGCTATACCGTACGCCACAAATCCCATGGCCAAACTCTACACTCTAGACTCGAGAACTTCCCTGTGCAGTTTTCTATAGTTTATGCAGTCTGGGCATTCTATCAGCCAATCTCATACCATTGCTGCAATGACCTTTTACTAGGAAAAGATTCCACTCAGGTTTACCGATACAAAGAATTTCTAGAAATCAAGAGAACATCGGCGTTCTTCTCGTAGGATTCAAAAAAGCATTAATTTTCAAATTACGAAATTATCATTTTTCAATATTGTCGTCACTCTACGTTGCAGCATCCCGAGTATGCTGGTCCACGATTCTGCGAAGGAGTCTTTAGAAGATGAGAACAGGTAGACGGTAGGGACGCAAAGGAGTCTGGTATCCCTCTACCGGAAGCGAAGGAGACTCGATCACTGGAGGTTAGAATGAGTCCTGATCCGAAGGAAGGTTCGAGCCTTGGTCTCTCTCGCTCTTCCGCTCTCCCGCTCTCCCGCTCTCCCGCTCTCTCCCGATCTCTAGCAGGGTCGCCATGCCGCCACATCGCCACGCGTGATCGAGTTACCTGGAGCGGCGAACGTCGAGGCACAGGTGAGGTTAGTTCACGGACTGCGGGACAAAGAACCGCAAGAAATACCGATACCACCACGCTCCCTGTAATGTTCCTTCGTTATTAAGTCGCTCTCGTGACTATACGTACAGCATGTAACTGCCGTAGGATATCAATATACCTCAAGGATTCCGGGTCCTCACCCAGGATTAAGAACGACGGCGACACGCGAACCCTTTCGACGCGAACATCGACACCATCGGCAGTTGCTTCATCCTCCGGCTGCGGTTTCCCTCTCTATGGCTATAATGTCGCAAGATCCTGTACTCATGTGAATTCGTCCCCGATTTTGGAAACAAGAAACACTATACCTTCCGTCACATCGATTACGAGCTCTTGAGAGTACGTGGAAAAACAGCCAACTTCAGGCTGTACGCCACATAACCTTAAATAATTAACAGAACGATATTGATGCTGTAAGTGAAATCAGTCAGACGGTTCTTCATGGTATTTTTATTATGTAATGATCAGATTTATCAATGTATTATATATCTGTACACATTAACTAGTGTTGGATCGTAAAATTCCAAACGATTCGTTGCGAGTCTACTCGTGGTGCAGCTTGGGAATAGGTCGAGCACGACGTCGCAAATTGCCTGAATTAACACTCCAGTGGGGTCGTCCGTTCGTTGCGATGAAAATCGTCCCTTGCCTACTCGGGAATCCTACGGCAATCCTCGAATATCCTACTTCTCACTGAGTCAAGAGGTTCCTCTCTGGAATGCGCTCATTTTATAAGGGATGAAGTGGATCCGCAGTACTTCTGAAGTCTCTCACTGGATACTGATTGCGGGAGAAGATCTCTTGGTGCGGTCAAAACATCAGCAGCCTGGCTAGATTGATACAAACTGAGTCGAAATGATCTCAATTAGACATTCGGCCGTCGCAAACCGACGACAATTTAGTCGCTACACTTACACTGAGCGTCTCAGGGAGCAGGAACGTCGGGACGCCGTCACGTAACAAGAATGATATCATATATATTTTATTTATTGTTAATTCTTAGATATTTGTCTGTTCGTTAGCTGGAATCATTTTGGCCAAATAATTGAGAAATTATCATTACAAGAATTCATTATGGTTACGGGTTAAAGGGTCAGCTCGTCTAATTAAGGAACGATCGTAGTTAATCCCGGAAATGGCGAGTTTTCAGGTTAATCCCTAAAGACTGGTCAATTTCCGGGGGATCCCAGGCGCTCCTAACTTCCGGGAAGGTAGTAGGACCCCGAGCTTATATTACTTTATACCAGGATACAGGAAGGTTACTGTAAAATTAATCAAAATCAAACATCAACTGTTTCGCAAAATGGCATCCAGAGCTTCCTTCGCTTATATTCGCCTTTTAAAGATCCTATACACTTCCGGAAAGAAACGGGACTCGTTCAACGGCAAAGATGACGCCGATGGCGATCACCTCATGGTTTCGGCTTAGTCGAGTTTGGGAAGTAGGTTAAGTCCTAATTGCGGTTAATTGTTAATTCAGCATCGGTCGCTCAGTCGGCTGCTTGCGCGGACGGCTGCGATTATGCTGTGCTTTGCCTTGGCTCGCGCCATTACGTAAGTCCTTTTGGCTATTTCGGTACGGTTAGTCAAGAAGCCAAGTAAAGTCGTACAAAGTCAATGCAGTCTGCCACAAAATAATTAGTTTTTGTGAAAATTCTTCATTATGCAAATTTCTATAATTTATTAGTCTCTCTGAATAGCTATCAACGACGTATCGAATGACGTAACGAATGACGCGTGTACCTGGAACCGATGAGGTCGAAAATGTCAAGATATCTTTACTAAATCTTGAGGCAGGACAAGGTCTCAAAGCTGGAGGAACTTGTCCAGTGATGGAATGAGGAATAAGGAATGAGGAATAAGGAATGAGGAAGGAGGAAGGTTAGCTGAAGAATTGAAGAAGGAAGCGCGATTCAGCAAGGGCGTCATTTTTCACTATTAAATTAATCCGTTGTCGGAAGAGAGGCCCACGCCCTGCTGAGATTACCTAGCACAAAGCATTTGAGGCTCGAACGTTAAGCCGAAGGTGGAGGTTAATTTCCTCGTTTGAACCCTTCTCGGGCGACCTCCACCTCCAGCCCCCTTGGTACCTCCCTGCCGGTCTCTCTCTTCCGCTGTTCCTCCCTCTGGAACTCCTCTCCTGTCCTCTTTTGACTTTTTGATCCTTGCTGCGTCCGTTAATACGTTCGTCCAGAAAGTTATGTACGTGCTGCAACCTCGAGGTATCTTCGACCTCCAGCGACCTATCGACCTTTTGACCGTGAACCTCAGTGAATGATTAAATCCTTGTGGAAGAGAGCTACGTGAAATTACCGATTGTCAAACTTGTGAAATATTCAGGAAGTGGACCTAGGATCAAGTGGTAAGAGAGTTCCAGTAAATCGTATATGGTTCGATCATGGGAGCTTGGAACTTTCAATATGTGACTGACTTCCTGTTTTCCTCACAGACATTACCGTCGCCACTAGTGCCGTTAACGTCAACGTCACGACCCACCCTCCCGGTGCTTTCAACCCTCTCCCGTTGGCGTTCGCCAGCGATGCCGGAAATTGAGCAGAGTCCCGCGTGCTTCCGCTGGGAGCTTCCGCATACGTCATCAACCACCCTCGAGCGAAGCCCACGAACCACCCAACCCTCCGGAAGAGCCTCCCCTGCCCCACCAAGGCCCCTTTCAACCCCTCGACACCAGCCCCAACCTTTGGCACGGTTGGAACTTGGAAAGGATCGATAGTCATGGCGACGGCGCTCTGCTCGGATTTACCAAAGGGCCTCGTTACGCAAACACCCTTTTTTTCACCACCCCACTGCACAAATTCTTTCCGTTTTTATCCTGGCGTCCGATTCCTTCGTGCTCCTTTCCTCTTCTCTCCCACGATCTGGTCCATGACACCCGCAGGATCCACCCCGACGGAAACTTCCGATACCAGGGCGAACCTGGTAATCGTGTTTGGTCTTCCATCTAAATCAGATCTGAGAAATATCACCCGGTCTGTGCTCCATCTAGATATCGATTCTTAGTCAATGATCGTTTCCGGAATTGCTCAGAATTTCAAAAAACCTAAACCCTAAAAAGAAGGACGTGGTAGCTAGGGGATGACGGGGATACAGGGTTGTTGAAATCGGTGGTTTGGGAACTTTGAATTTCCAAGAAAATTCAGAGGGTGAACGTGGAGATGGCATCCGGCAGCGTAGCTGGAATATCAGACCGGCGAAGCTCTTCCCTTCCGGAACGCCCCTTCCGGCACTTCCGCTTGCGTCAGAGCCACCCTTCTACCACCCATCTCTTCCTCCTCCTCCCCCTCTAACGTTACCCTTTTCCTCCCTTTTCGAATCGAGGTTCTACCAACCCCCAACGACTACTCTCTTCACAGCCCAACAACCAATTCTCTCTGTGAAACTGTCCTACCCACCTTTTCGTACACGCATCTATATACCACCCCTATATTTCTATATATGTTTACGTATATCTGTATATCTACAGGAATGTACGTATCAACCCCTACAGTCCGTTACACGCGTTAACCCCAATACAGACTAAGCCACAATCGATAATAAGTTAATGGGGTGACATGTTCAAACATTCACCAGGGTCGGCCGTCCACGCGAGCTACTCTCATCATCTTCAACACCTACTTCACCGCCCTTCCGGTTTATCTTGAGTAACGATCATTCCTCATGTAAAATTTTCACCTCCTCCAGCGTAAACCTCCCCATATTCTTGACTGAACAAGACCAAGGGAAACTAAGGCTGACTCTTCGTCCAGTAAAATTTTTTAAACCGTGTTCGACGTTTTTATCGTACAACGCGGCGCCAGAGCTACCGGAACCGGAAGCGCCCTGATACCAGCGACATACCGCCATTAGAGATACGTGTACGTCCAGGGCTTCAGATTCTGCGCAGTGTAAATTGCGCATCTCCACGGTCCCTCTAGAACTTGCGACACATGGAGGGCTTGTATATTATCCATATGCATCATACGTGTGTACGCTGGCAATCTCTATATATGAAGTGTTCAAGTAGGCAAAGGAGATAAATATACAGACGGTAAAGTACAGGATGTTAGAAAAAATACAAAGGCAACTCATTCTTTATCATTTCGCTATAAAAGTATAGCAAAGATGAAAAAATGACTGATTTCACTTTTAGATTTTTCTATCGATCATCAATTTCGACTAATCTCGACTTTATCGAGGAACGATTAGATAATTTTTTCGTACGATAGATACACATAATCTATTCTCAGTTGGTTTGCTTAAACGGATATATGTCTTTACGTCACCAGTACTTTGTCATTTTCCGATAGCTATGATTGATAACTGATTGCAGTTATCCTCATCCAGTCGACAGTCTGAATTCTACTGCTTCCGGTTGACGCTACCTACTGCCACTGAAGAACTCATCGCGTACCCAGAGACCCAGAAGTGCATCAGTTACGTAGACAGGTCTGAAAGACAGGCGGACGAGCGACCTGGCTTTCCTCTGGAGTCAGCGTAGGTCTTGGATCACGAGGTGATCTTGGATCGGAGAGTACGGTTATACGGAGGTGAAGTCGATAACGGAATGAGCGTAGAATAGAAGAAAGAAGGATGGAGGACTGCTTCTGGTTCCCAGGATTCTGAAGAGTGGTGGTGGCTGATGGGATCTGGAGGGAGAGGTCGGGGCTTCCGAGGAAGCTTTAGCAAGCTTCCAAAGCTTCGCGGGAAACGTTTCCGGTAGACTGCTAGAGGGAGTCCAGCTACGGTATCGGTGCTCAGACTTCCTTTGGCTTCAGGGCAAACGAGGGTCACCGAAGACCCTACCGTTCGTTCGCTCATTCCCTCGTTTATTCCCCACTACACCTTGAGCTCTTCTTATCCTTCCGTCGCCTTGTAAGCGACTGTTTCTCGAAGGCGAGACCAAATGACGGAAGCACTCAACGTCGCTTTGGAATTCTGCGACGGATCGATCAGCCCAGGAAGTCGATCCCTGAGCTGATAATCAGGAAAAAAAAGGTATTAAGGCGACCGGTAGGAGAACAGTTAGTCGATCCGGCATGCTCTGGAAAGGCTGCCACGCGGGATTTCCACCTTCCACCTTCCACCTTCTTAACTGCCGACTGTTTTCATGCTCAGTCACTTGCGACAATGCAACGCTGGAGGTTCTCGCTGTAACACATGGGCAGCTTGAAGGAAGGAGAGCCCATGAAAAAGTTTCCGCGTCACTCGATACCGTACGGCCGCGAGTCTACAGAGTCTTCCAGGTCTCCTGAATCGATCAGAGCTGGTCCTTCGCGGAAGACAGACCTCATCAAGGTTCCAGGAAACCAAGAGATTCCGATCGAAGGACACCGGGAAGCGTCCAGGGATCCGGATTGATTCTTGGTCCGGATGGGTAGATCTTTCGATCGATCGATCTGCAGGCATCCTGACTCGAGACTGGGAGAAAGGATCGATCCATGAGGCTGACCCGGTTTGTCGCTCGCAGCATGTTTTGTCTTCGTGGGCTCGCTTAAAAAAGAGAAAGGAAACGAAGAGCGCTTAGGTTCTCTCTCTCTCTCTCTCTCTCTCTCTCTCTCTCTCTCTCTTTCTCCTTCTTTTTCTCTCTTTCTCTTTCTCACTCGCTCATCCACACGCACGTTTCGAGCATGTCGCTCGTTCGCAAAGGTGGGATCGAGATGGCGAGTGAGAAGAGCGAGGGATCTATTCTCTCTCGGAGCAAGCGACGGCCTTCATGGTTCGCTGACGCCGGTACCATCTCCGATAATAAGCAGACTCGACCTCGTGCCTCTCCAAAGCGAAAGAGCTTCCTCACCATGGAAGGACATTCCCACCACCGAACTGGACTCAGCGGCATCGCAAGATCAGAAGCATCCTGGACCCTGATCAACATCACCAGCCTCTTCCTTAACCACCAGACGTCTCTAATCTTGCTACCAAGTGCGACGCAGTGTAAACCCACTCAGGCCGACAAGATATCAGGAGGTTCTTAATGCGCAAGTGTGCCTCGCATGCTAATTGCTTTCTGAAAAACACGCTTTGTCTCCGGTACGATGCACCGATCCACCAATGTTCCGTACCGGTCGTAAACAGCCTCCAGGCAGACGGGAAGATCGACAACAATATTTCCTCCTGCTGTTTGTCCCTCATCTCGGCTGCATCAGCAGGTTGGAGACCTCATCACCTTCAGACGACCGATCCTACCTAACTTGCGTCACGTCGACTACAGCGCCACCGACTCACTTTTCCTCCCGCGTGCTTCAGGCTGCCGTGATCTTTTTATTGTTGCTGCCAATGAAGAGCATTGAGAAAGAACTAAAAATCGCTGTAAGGGAAAAGATATAGGTACCGTCAGAGATGGAATGCCAAATAGCGACCGGCTGACCTTGGGGGTACTTTCCATTAACTTCCGTCTCGACGCAGCTGATCACATATGTAGGCACTTGAGAAGTGCGAAACGCGACGTCATACTCGGCCAAGTGACGCGTGTCGTCGACTTATCATAGACCTCTGGAGATACAGGAGCACCTGTTATCGCCATCTCTTTTTCCTAATTTGCGCTGCTAGCTGCCAGCAAGACACTCGCTCCGGATAACAGACACGGCTTCACGTGTGGGAAGCGTCGATGTTACGTGCAACGGTTACGTAGGCAATTGGCCTAACGCGCTAGACGCCGAGCCAATTAAGGAGTCTCCCCCCTTCTCCCTCACTTCTCCTGCTTCCCCTTTATAGTAATCGGCCTGTCTCTCTGGCTTTGAATCTGCTCTCCCGCTTCCTTTCACCTTCCTCGACCCCGGCTGCGAATTCGTCCGAAGTAAGAGGGCGGCGTTTGGACGCCTTAGGACAATTCGACTCAATGCTCATTACTCAGGGGTTTCATTTCCTTCCGCTAACTCTCTCTCTCTCTCTCTCTCTCTCTCTCTCTCTCTCTCTCTCTCTCTCTCTCTCTCTCTCTCTTTCTCTCTCACTTCCTTCCTTACTCCTGGTACATCGTCTTCGGAAGGATCCTTCTTCTTCGTCTTCCTCGTCTCCTTCTCCAACCGTTCACCTCGCCTCATCGCGATGCGTCCTAAACTAACCGCATTCCAGCCTACGTTGCCACGTTTCGAGGTTGTGTCGGGATGCACAGTGCAACTTAAATATTTCACTAAATTTCTCGTACGAACATCATCTCTCTGACTCATTTCGTAAATGATCCAGGACCATCCTTATCGTTACTTAGAGATAAGCACAAAAAATAATTTCGTTATGTTTCAGAGTACTATCCCGCATCAGCTATGATCATTTGTTCCTTGTTACTGATCCATCCTAATGGAATCCGGGAACTTCCGTCTGCGCTTGCTGTTTTGAATTTTTCAAGCATCTCATTTACGAAGCCGCTTATGAATCTTAAATGGCTGTACCCAGTCAAACCGGTAACGCACACCACATACCCAAGGTCCAGTAAGTGTGCTTCATTTTTAACGAACAAGTTTTGTCCTCCTTCCCTACGTGGAACAGGAGAACCTGAAAACACCGGGGAAATCCGAAAAAGGGAAGGTGAAGCAGCGAAGGGGAAGGTAGGTAGAATCAAAGAGGATGAAAGTGAGAGCAGAGGAACAGTGGTCAGGAAAGTTTTTCCCCTGATAACTCTTTCAATTATCTTCCAGAAGCCACTTGACACTGACCCCAACTTGGACCTTGCTGACGGGCGGATAGGAGGTCGACTACCGCTGCCGCCATCTCCCGGAGCAGCTGCCGACTCCCGGGAACCCGTAAACACGTCGCTGCGTGTAAACGTCACTTAACGACTTATCGTCGCGGAACTATCGCTGCTATTAATATGACTTTAGTCATCCGTTCGTCCCACGATTCGCGCCAACTCATTCGCACTTGTTACTCGTACGGCGTACAGCACTGCCATCCAATTTCCGTTATGCATCGTATCTTTTCATTCTCCACACACGTCCCATCCATCCATCCAAAGATCACCTACTACCATGCATGACCGTTCGATCGGTTCCAGGAGTACCTCCCCCCGGCCCGCCCCCGCTTCCTCCTCCTATGAACTTTGACTTCCATCCCGCCATTATGATCTCACCCACCGGGTTCCTTAATGCTCAATTTCATACCCACTTCTTCCTTATACTTCCCCTTACACCGTATCCTCTTCCATCTGATATACTGCTTGCATCTCACATACTAGTTCAAGCACTCGTGCAACCTCGGACGTACATATGTGTATACCAGTAGGTAGTTACCCACTGGAGATATGCATGATTTGCTTTCCTTTTATTCTCATCATCCTCCAGCTGATCTTTTACTCTTGGACGATTCGTCTCGTAGACTCTCCAGGGTGATCCTGGATGAACGCCGATTAGCTAGTCCAGCCATTAAGATTTAATTGTATATTATGCTTCTAAACTACTCTGATTCTACTTACAGTCGAAGTTGGAACCAAGCGAGACTCGAGCGTGTATCCGAAGACCCTGACAAGTTGGATGAGTGCAACGAGTACTCCGCACTAGGTGCACCATCATCAGCGAGCTGTGCTACGTTTATTTTGGATCCCTGGGTTCGACGACCGGCCGTGGGTATTCGTACACCTCGCATTTCCCAATTCAATGCTCTTGGTACACTAATGCGGTATTTATACATTGCCATTCGGAACTGGAAAGCAGGACTTTGTCTGCTTTTTGGAATTCCTTGTCTATTCTTTGTCATTTTATTTTATGCCCATTCGATTTTAGGCGTGCCGAGGTTGCTGGTCGGTCTAGGGGTGCGGAATCTTTGCGACCCGACACTCTGGACTTCTTTAGTGATCCTCGATACCAAAAGGTAATCCAACACCCACGATTACTGTTTGTTCAGGATCAGAGGGTGGCAGCTGCCTGCGAAACCTTCCACTGGTGACTGCGACGACGTACATCGGCATCTCCTGGAGTTCTAGTTATGACGAGATGAGAGGACGCAGAACGCAGATGCATCTTCTGGTGACTGTGTTATTGCAGGCTTCGTTTTTCGAAATCCGAGCTGGATCTGGCACGAGATGACGAGAGAGGGACAGCCGGATTTTTTGGAAAAGGATAACTGAGAAAAAATTAAAAATAAAACCCAACTGAGAAGAACGTTGCGGGAGGTCTCTAAAGAAGGAGAGGATAAGGATGACTAAAGTTACTCACCTACGCATGGGGTTGGAATAAGGGACGAAATAACTTTTTGCGCTGGACCAAAATGTATATGAATTTTGCATGGAGGTTCTCGATGGCTGCCATTATTAATTTTTTTTCCTGACAACTCGGAGATGAGATGGGACTATATCGGATGAGAGGCTGGAAAGAAAAAGGATTTAGCGGGTGTATTCAATATTTCAATCGCCCAGCATCCCTTCCTTTGATCTTCGGGTACACAGGCCGCCCACGCCTGCCCATTTTAAGACCCAAGATCATTGGCGGTGGCTGTGCTGTATTGCTGCCGTCGCTGCCGGCCTATATCTTCATCTCCATTCAAGGAGGCATCACTTTTCCCTTCTTTCTTCTTT
This sequence comes from Calameuta pallipes, assembly GCA_030142375.1. Classification (NCBI taxonomy): domain Eukaryota; kingdom Metazoa; phylum Arthropoda; class Insecta; order Hymenoptera; family Cephidae; genus Calameuta; species Calameuta pallipes. The sequence goes on from JARQSW010000083.1 coordinate 74,875, forward strand.
ACCTTTTTTTATCCGTTATCCTAGTCGCGTAGCGTACTGTATCCTTCGCCTATCTGTACACAAGATCTCATCTCCTATATGGAGGGATTTCGTAGGTATACTAATCCGGTCTGGTGACGTAGCATTCCTATCCTGGAAGGAGTCCTTCTCCTCAGCCATCATTTTTCCTCCTTCTCCTCCTCCTCCTCCTCCTCCACCTACCTCATTCTCTTCTCCATTCGTCTGGATACTGCGAAGAACCTTAACTCTCCTCCAAAAGCCCGCATCTCTTGGCGGACATTCCTGACGCCGCTGGACGCCCGGCGTCCGGACACCTGCGTCGGAACCACGATAATCCCTATCCTGCCGCAGGATCACGCAGGATCGCCTCTGGCTGAAGGATCGGGGCGTGGCGCAGATCCTTGTCTAGCTTAAAGCTTTAAGAAATCCCTCGCTCCCTCCTCTTATGTGTCATCCAGATTCTGAATTGCCCTCCTTTTCCATTATCTATCTACCTAACCTCCATCCTTTATCTTTTTCAGGAGCCGATCACACGTCCATCTTTTGTATCTTTGATTCTCTCTTGTCATAAAAAATCCTGGTGCACGGACATCGGCCTAGCGCTGGCTACAGCATCCTAGCGACCACAGCATCCAGGCGGAGATTAAGGTGAGCGATAACTTTGAAAAAAATCAAGAAACCTGTTCCTCTTCCTGTGTAAAGAGCAGCCATTACGCCGTACGTACACTCTCAAGTCCGATACTCAAGTATTCTCGTGCCTGCTTATACGTTCCCGAGAGAATCTTCGTCTACCGGAAGTCTCCTGGGCAAGCCTCTTCCGTGACACCTTACTCCTCAATCCGTTCAATCATTCCTTTCTATTATTTTCATTTCTTTACTCGCTGCTCCGATAAGTTAATTATAATTATAATTATAATTATTTATCCTAGTCGATATTACCGTTACGCTTCATCTCTTCTTCCTGCCTTCTTTCAGCTCCCAGTCTTGGTCTTCTATTCCACGGAAAGGTCATCCTCCGGGTCATGTACACCCAGCATTCAGCTGTACCATCTTCGGAAGGCTGAAGGTTTCAACATGGGCGGGCCTAAGCGTCATCTAATCATGAAGCACTGGAGCCGTGTTCCTCGTGAATTAGTATTCAGCCAAGGAAAGACGTCTCGTTCGTCTTCCTCGTTAACTAGCTCGCATAATCGTAAGCGTCTCTCTGATTGATTGCAAGACCGTACGCCATTAACGGTCGTCCTGGTCCATTCTGGAGACACAAAGATACGTTCGAGTCTATTATTATAAAAAGGTAGAAGAACTTTACTCGAGACTGTTAAAAGATCCAGTCAATTCATCGAGCTCAATTATGATTATTATAATCCCGATTAGGACTACGATTATCATTATTATTAAGAGACGTTAGAATCATATGTATGCACTTGGCAGTCAGGCAGCGGCTAAGTCTTCAGGACCGGATAAGAGAAGATGATGGATGATGGCTGAATCATTGAGATTGCCGGGGTTAGCCGTTATCTAGATGATAATGAGACGGAAGGGAGGCGGGTGCTGGGATATGCGAAGAGGGAGTCGACTGGAATGCTGGTTTAATCGGGGGACACACGCCGTGCAATGATTTAACTGACCTGACCGAGGGGCTATCGGCGGACGACTCTAATCACCATGGGAACCGCTTCTTCAACGCCGGCCATTCGTTACGATACATTCGCCATCTTGTATCCTTTTCTCTCTCTCTTTCTCTCTCTCTCTCTCTCTCTCTCTCTCTCTCTCTCTCCCTCTTATCTTCTCGTGCTAACTCTTCTTCCTTCTCCTCTTGTTCTTCTCTCAACCCGGAGCCTGGAGGCTTATATTCGATGCCGAATAACGGGAACGGCTTCCTCTTCGCCGATAATTAGGCGAAATCGCCGCGCACCGAGTATACTGATCTTTCAGGGTTGCATCTTGGTGCAAGGAAGCGAGAACGTTTTCAACGTGCTGATGGTCCATTGCTAACGGATCGTTCAATTTGATAGGGAAAATATAAATATTGAGACTCTCTTGACCGACGAAAGATCATCTGTTAGGTATTCTATTTTGATTATTAAAATTGTCGATTCTTTATAGATCGTTTAACCAATTTTTTCTTTTCTTTCTAGAAGTTATCTTCATTTTTTCATGTGATCTTGAAGTCCTCTGTAAAATCATTACTGATCATCTTACTGGAAGGGTCCGTGTAATGTAGATGATGGGATTGTAAACAGCATCCTAAACGGAGTCTTCCTATTCTGCAGCTCGTGGTGCACGTGCAGCGACACTCTCAGACTGTCATGGAAAATTCAAGTTAACTAATGGCTGGGAGGCTGGGAAGAAGGGAAACACGTGGAGATGAAAACCTAGAGAGGAGAGGAGTGTTATCCTTGCGGTAGTTATCCTCACCGCAGGACGTCTCTTATAGTGCCTACCGAAGGAGACTAAGGGACCTGTTGATTTTCCACGGTTAAGGAGCCAACGCATTTGTCTTCAGGGGTTCTCAATCTTTCACTTTTTGGTTAGATATTTTTTTTAAGTATTTATTTTTCATTAAAATTGGAGGTATCTTTGAAAAATCTAAAAAATTATAGGTACGTCATTTTTTCTTATCGACAATTCTCAAATCAGATAAAATCTGCTTATTATGATATACAGATATATGGCTGCACTTCATGTTGCTAACAATAGACATCACTTCTGACAACGTTAAATTGTTAAATCGTCTAAGGAGTTAAGATGAGAGATACTGTCAGAATGGTGAAGAGAGTATGGTCAGTGGAAGTACTATTTAAAAGGTAGATCAAGACCGATATTCGATCGGCAGGACAAAGCGCGCTCGAGACCTTCCTGTGACTATGAGTATATATTGTTATTTTAATCTCAGTAAGATTTTACATCTATTGTCATAATTTAAAGAGTTATCTAAATGTTTAGTCTACGTCTTCCCGGCTTGATTCTTACAGCATCCTTCATATAACAGGTCGTAAGAACGCTTCTGACTTGGTATATTTTGTTCTAGGACCCAGCAGCCGTATTATGGACCAAAGTGAGTGGTTTTCTTCGCAGTGTGCCAGGTCGTAAGCGCGACCGAATTCTTATTGGTCGACTAGGAGGCGGGGCTCCACTCAAGTTAACTAAGTCTCGCATAACTCGGCACAACCCGGACCCTCGGAAAGCATCATTAGTGCTACGAGCCAGTGGTCTCTTCCTTCCTCTTGGTTGGTCCATCGAATTCTCTGGAGAAGAAAAAATATGGGGAATGAGACAGGAGAACAACTCATGTGAATGTGTAGGTCGTGAAAGGAAAGAGACACCCCGAAAGATCGTAGGTCACGGTCTGGTTGACCACAACGTGGCGCAAATTGCTTTTGGATCATCTCAAGGAAAATCTTTAATATTTATCGACCAATAATTCATTTCGTATCAAATTATCTTGCAGGGACGAAGCTAAAAGAGGTAGCGTTACGTACGGTTGCTGTAGATACAGATGCATACATTTTTTTTGTGACTGGTAGATATATTTACATTTTTTCCAGGGACCTGTGTTGACGGAATTTTGAGAATCAGAAATTCCAGAATGCCACAGGAGGTAACTAGGAAGTGGGGTCGACAGTGGTCCTTGGTCACGTGAGTAAATTTATGCCAAGTTAGGGAGGGCGGGGAAGGAAGGTTCAAAAGGTTGAGGGTGAATTGAGATGGGGGAGAGAATCGATGACGTACGAGGGGATGCGATGCCATTACGAACTGACTTAGGATCCCTTAGGGTTTTTTCTCCTCTTTTCATCCTGTTGCCTTTCTCTTTCTATGGGGGTCGCTGGGATTCGGACCCATCGTGATGGAGCAGGTGCCCCGAGATCATGGGAAATATCCACGTATCCGACGACCTTCCTAATTTCAAAAACTTCACTAGCTTCGTTTTCATTTAATTCCACGTAGGAGTTTTCTCAGACTTCTTGGATGAATTGGGGATGATATGATGATGATAGGGATGAATAAAGTGAAAAGAAAAACAGACGGTAAATCGCAGCCTGATGAACATTCAGGTAGGTCCTCTCTGTCAGTGGGGGATGAAGAAACCGGATTTGAACGTGGTCGAGCGAATCGGTGAATGGCTAAGTTGATTTGCATATGGTTTAGTATGTAAATCATCTGGAAGATTCACTAAACGAAAGAGAGAGAGAGAGAGAGAGAGAGAGAGAGAGAGAAAAAGAGATAAGAGAAAGGATCTGATAGAAGTTGGAATGAGCGAGAATGCAAAGGAATTTAAAGGAATGAGATAAAAGGGAGTGAGATAACCCGCAGCGTTCCTCTGCCCTTGTCAAAGATCCTTTGAAGGATTAGAAGGGTGCACGCACCATCTGATATTTGCCGGTCTAGCCACCCCATTCTCGGACATGTGGCCTACATTAGGGTTGAACAAAGGACCTCTTCCTCCAATGAGGTTCTCCTCCTGGGTAATTGGATCCCCGCTATACTTTTCCCTCCCCATCGTTGTCCCCTTCATCCCCCGTTACATCCCTCCGGCTACAACATCCCTCGAAGCTTATCTCAAAAAACGAAAGTCTCCTTAAGTTTTTCAGCATTCCTCGCTATGTTTCTATCAAGATTCATCCCTCTTCGATTTCATCCCCTATCCAAGAGGCGTCACTCAAGCTAAACTATATCTAGAGGAATCAAGATTGCTTCTATTATTAGCACAGTCCGGAGGCTGTGCGAGGGTCATGAAAACCATGAACGGGATCAGACATCCAGAAGAACAGTCTGAACGGGAAGAGAGAGGGGCGAGGGGGTGGAGTCCCGATCAGAACCGATCATCCCTACAGGTCGTGTGTCAGACAATGCGCCGACCCGTGTTCCTTTAAAACCTTCGAGATCTCCAGAGCTTTCCCACGACTCCTCCTACGACCGTTACAGGTTTCTTTTCACCTCGGAATCGGATGCGCGAGGGTTCTGTGGACGCACGTGTGTCTTTCATGGAGGCAGATGAAGAGAAGAAGGAAAAAAAAAGGAAAAAAAGGAGGGAGAAAAAAGGCAGGAGGGCAGAAGCAGAGGGAGCCAGAATACCGGAGCCGGAATATCGTTAACTGGAAGCTGTGCCTGAATAGGACAGAATCCTGATGGGGTGGTACGTAGTGGGAGATTTTTATGAAGAATAATAATAACAACAAGGACAATAATAAACTAAAAATCGTTTCAGGCATTAGAGAACGTCACGCAGTTAGGCTGCAGTTAGTCCAGAGAATGTCCCTCAGGTTCACGAAAAGGGTCCAGGGTGGATCAGAAGGATATTTACCTGGTCGTGTGTCCTGGTAACGCGAGAGAAAGAAATATTGCGGAACATAATGGCAGCACGGGGATGAAACGTGGCTACGGCCCACCAGATTCTTTGTGGGCGCTCTCTCCCCTCGTCGGGACTTACGCAAGAGAATTTTCCCACAGGATCACTCTACCAGGAACCTGCCGTCTTCGTCCTCGGTGACCCAGAGTATCGCGGCAACGGTCCCCATTGTCCTCTTCGTTGGAAGGAACGGGAGGCATTCACGCGGCACTCACTTTATTCTGTGTCACGAGGACAGAAGATCATAACCGTGATCGTCCTTTCCCTTCCTTTCCTTTTCTCCTTTCTTCTCTTCAATTTCTCATTCTTCCCATATCCTGGACCGCGACTCTCCAAACCGCATGCGGCAGACGCAATCGAGATACCCGCGTCTGTCATTACGTTTAACAATATTTACATATGGCGAAAATGTCAGAGTAAAAGGATACGCCGCTATCGGAGGCTGTGCTAACTAATTTGCAAACGATATCGAGAAGCCGGATTACGTAGTTACATAAGAGCACGCCTTTTTCAGAATCTCCCGAGGCCCATAAGGCCCACGAGGTATCTCTATCTCTCAGACACGTATGTGCCTTCTGCTCTGCAAGGAACGTCTTCTCTTCTCGCCTGCGGTGCCACTTGCGCAATTCTCTTCTTACTTCACGAACGCCTGCTCGCACGGAGACTCCAGGGTGTAGGTGTAACTGTAGGTGTAGCTGTACGAGTACGTGCAGACTCCCGTGCCGAGAATTCTTAAGCTACATTCACAGGAGGGATTAATCGATCCCGTATTATTAAGTAACACAATCAGCATCCGGAATGACTTGTACGGTATGGACCAATCGTATATGATCTTTTGAGATTTTATTTTATTATTAATAATAATGAAGAATTTATTATTTCGCGTCGATAAACTCCAAGATCTGAAGTATCGTGTGAACGTACCTTAAGTCGGCATTACCGTCGGGATTCGCGGGAGATTATTTCATAAGCGTCCCCGATACGGAAAAGTTCATCCGCTCTTACCGCGTCGAGGTGAACTCGCTGGCGATTGCGCAAACGGTACAGAATATAAGGGGCACCCTGAAGCCCCCCAGACCCCTTACGGGCCCGTTACGTCGTCTTCGATTTCCTTCTCCTTCAATCTCCTCTCTACTTGTACTTTTTATCTTTTTATATAAATTTGCGAAAAATACAACTGCAAAAGTTTAGCGCGATAAGACTTATGTATGCTACAGTATGCTCTAGCTTAAATTACTACCATCCAGCATCCGCCATTTGGAATCGATCAAACGAATCTCTCTTGATACTTGCAGTCAAATGTCAATCGGGCCGACGTGAGTCTCTAACGGGAGGCTGTGGATGCTGCGGGTCAGAAAGTCAGAGAACGAGAGAGTTGCTGCGAGCGTGTGAGTGCACGTGTGGACAAGGGAGAGAAATCCTTAACGAGGATGCTGGATAAAGTTGTGGAAACGATCGCGACTTCTAATGGCTGAAGAAGATGGCGAATTCACACGGTATCGACACACAGGAATGAATTTAATACACGCGAGTTACAAATTGCTTCATAAATTACCTTATTTCTTGCCTGATGATTTCCTTGGGTACTTCCGGTGCTCTCGTCAGAATCATTCGTATCCTGATAATCATTTCTTCGAGGTTCAAGTTTATTTTGCCAGTTATACAATTTTCACATTATTTCGTTACGTTTCAGGTGGACCAAGTATCAGCAATTTTGAACATGGAAGGTAGCCAAATCGTTCCTTGGTTACACCAAACAGGAACAAGAAAGGAACTGCTGGTCCTGGGGTGAATTAGTTCACGCATCGGATGATTCATTCTGGTACGGCAGGGTTGTTAAACCTTGTAAAAGGGAAGTAAGGACAGTTAGGGTGCAAATAGGGTAAACTGGGAAGTGAATTCAAAGAAAGGAATTCGTATCCTTAAAAATTTCGACAATCGAAGCTTACGTAACTAAGGAATCTCAGTCCGACGGAAATTCACCAGGACCCATCGTCCTACCTGAAGACGACTTCAGGAATTTGGGATTAGGATTGGACAATGGAAAAGAGTAAAAATTATAAGGATTGGTAAAGAATAATTTTAAAGACACGTGGTTTGTTCTTCGCCGCTGTCCAGGTATTTATGCACGTCGTCGTCAGGGCATCCTCGATCACGTAGTGAGTGCTTACACAAACGAAACACGTTACATGAGTACTCGCCTGGCAATTTTAGCAAGTGCCTACGTGATCAGGATGGCCGCCATAGTTTCGGTACTCGATGACGTACACTAAGCAACTAACATACTTTTATCGTGAATTCATTACCAAACTGCATCAAAAGTCATTTTCATAGCCAAACCTAAATATGTACCTAACCTAAAGATTTTTCTTTCAGGAATATCTCTGATCGTCCGTTCTCCAGTGACTGCAAGGTCAAACAACTCTTGTAAAAAGTTGAACAAGAAGGCGAAGGAGGAAGTGAACAAAGAAGAAAAGAACTACTTGGCGCACCATCGTCCCTAAAGGAACTACGGCCAATTTCCTTCTGGACAGTCATTACGCTCCACTCCCAGAATTCTATGGGCCCGATCGGGCCCGCAATCAGATTCTCTCCCTCGCTTTGCTCGTTTCAAATTTCCCTAGATCCTACCGAACGTGTCAGCTCAAAAGAGGAAATACGCTTACTACGTAAATCAATGAAGGAATAATCCAAAAGCGTTCCTGACTGATTCTCAATGTTTTCTCCTTGACTGAGAATAATTAATCTCCTGAGGTTCTCGGGATAGTTTGGAATTTAGAATAAAAGACAAAAAAGTCTCAAGTACTCGAACACAGGAAGTCGCTCTTATTTAAAAGCCCAGTTTTTCTTAAACACTCGATTGACTTCGGTAGTCACGAAATGGAGGTTCGTTACAAGCCTTGCTCCTAGTTTAAATTCCTCGATTCAGCATCCCAAATTCACCTGTATAGGCGAGGTGATTAAGAAGTGATTAACAGGTGTAACTGTTATTATTATTTCGGATTAACAGCAGGAAATGAAAATGGACGATGACCGCTATTACGTTATGATGACGCGAGGCCACAGCACGCGTAACAGACCTCGCAAAAACTTTCATTCATAAATGTCAGTCGACGAAGAGGTGAAGGTGGAGGAGAACGGATCCAGCTGACATTATACGGACGAAGGAAGGATCAAAGAATCGTGAGGTCATGACCTCTCGAGAAATCAGTCTATGGCTCCTGCTGACGTATTGTCCGATTACCGTTGGTATTACAAAAAATCCTATAATAAAGATGAGTAGGTGAGGAAAGCGAGGTGGAGATAGAGGGAGAAACGTGGACCGAAACCGTCGCTATACGCACGCGTTCAATTGCATAAGCCGCACTTTCCTCGTGACATAATATTATTTAACCCAGAATAATGCCAGCCCCGTGCTCACCCGGGTTGCGTAACCGGCTGGTATTTCGCGAGACCGGCTCAACTAGCTCGTTCTTTTTATTATATAAACACGATGGCGCATAGGTGCTCGATGGAATCGAGGTAACCGACTTAGACCAAGAACTCGAGGTAGAGGATCCTAGAAATGCTCCACGTAAAATCCTTAGAATTTAACTATGTATATTGTGTGTTACAGGAACGGATGAAAATATAGATCAAAATGGAAAACCCTGAAGAGAACAAAAGTCCGGGATTGCAATGGTGGTCGCCACGACTTTAACTGCCTAATCGTTCGGATAACGCTAGAAATCAATTACCATACATCAAACTGGCGCAGGTACGTGACTCCTGGTGCGGGTAAAATCGTGCACGCGTGCGTGCGCGCGAGCTGTGATTTATTGATTAAAAAAAAAAGGAAAATGGTTTAAAAAAGCGGAAATATGGGCCGCTCGATAATTGCGTGGACTCTGGAGTTTCTATGAATTTTTATCGTACGGTCCAGGGGGCCATATCTACGTTCTATCCTTGTCTTCAATTTTCCTTTCTTCTTTTCTTTCGCAGCCCTCGTCCAGTCTCACAATCGGTTGGCTTTCTTTTTCATCGGCAAATTATCTCCCTCTCTTCCGTTCTTGCGTGGGTTACGCAACTCGCGCAACTGCTACCGCCACGAATGTGCACCTACGTCCTCAGGGTTTATCTAACAGTAGTACAGTCTATCTGTACCCTCGGTCTATCCTATTCGTTATGCAACTCTATTAGCGAAATGGTAATAACGGGTGGTAACAGTGCGGTCAAACCAGTACCGATAGCCGTTCAAGCTTTTACCCAGGAGTTTATATATCTGCGGACGAGATACTTGTGCTTCTTGGACAGCGCCGGCTCTTGAGATACATCAGACAGATGAGTCCTATCGGCAGCGTAATGTGTGACGAGAGAGAGAGAGAGAGAGAGAGAGAGAGAGAGAGAGAGAGAGAGAGAGAGAGAGAGAGAGAGAGAGAGAGAG